>JANUWF010003373.1:982500-1505338 GCA_026120185.1 Voacanga thouarsii | reverse complement strand
ATTTGCACATAGTCAAGGCGGTGGATTTAGTTGTTATTTTAGCCCTTATTAATCCTTTTTAGTTTTAAATAATTTTTAAGTAATTACTTCTTCTTTACTTAGGACTCTTTTAGGAACTTTGTAGGCCTATAAATATAGGCCAATTTACCCTAGGAAGAGGGGATGCACAATGTAGAGACTTAGATTTATTTTAGAGTGCATCAATAGTTCAAGGAGGATTGTACGAGAAGGTCTTCAAGGGAAGAAGAAGAAGGCCTGTCTATGATTATCTATTCCTTTCCTTTGTTTTCTTCTTCTTGAACAATGATATATTAATTGTTTTATTGTAATTTGACATTATTTTAGATATTTATAATACTTAGAGTTATTTGATCTTTTGATTAATTGATTGTTATTCTTGGTATTTAATTACTTATGCGTATTACAAGATTAATTAGTTGTTTCTTTTCATTAACTTGCTAGACCAAAGAGGTTGATGGTAGTTGCAATTAATTAATTTCACATTTATTGGCTATTAACTTGCTAGACTAAAGAGGTTAATTGCTGAGAATTGAGTAATTAAAGGTTAATTGATGTCTACCAGACTAAGGATTCATTGATTAATTTCCTACTTTAAATTTGCCAGACCAAGAAAATTTAATCAAGGATTGTGTTTAATGCGTCTTTTGGGTAAATTAGTTGAGATAGACCAAGTGATCCTAATTTATCTAAAGGAGAGTAATTTCATGGATTGACCATAGAAGTAAATCTACTTTAATATTTCATGATACCAAGGGAATAATTAGTTATGATAATAATTAGGTACTTTGAGATCATGTTTGTCAAAACAATGGTTTAAATTACATACTTCTCCATCCTCGACATGTATATATATATATATTTTTATTTTTTTTATTTTATTTCTTTTTACTTTATTGAGTCGGCTAAACAATGAAAGAAAAGTGGTTAATGCATACTTGTTCCTTGAGGATCGACACTTGTTTGAACCCTATGCTATGTTAATGATGAGTACGCTTGCTCATATGTGTAATTTGGGGTTAACGTTTTAATTTAAACGTGATTGAGAATGTGCTTAGTTTTTATATGATTTTTATACCCAAATCCAAACACATCAAGGGCCGTCTATGGGATGGATATCGGGTACATTGTGAGGTAAATAAAAGTAGTAGAGAGGGTCAATAAAGGATTCCCCACTCCTAATAGTATGGGTGAATATCTCACGGCCACTTATAGGAATTACTACTTGAGAAGTCCTTAGCCAAGGCGATTGTGTATTGAAAATAGTTCCAATTGATACACATCTACAATAGTGGGTTCCTGGTACAAGTACTATTATATTTGGGCCAGAATTAATTTTGGAGGGAGTTGGCACTAATTCCGTACTCCAAACCGAATGAGATATTATATGGTGAAAGGAGTTAATTGCATTGAAATTTGTTATTGAAGGGTTCATGTCAAGCCACTTAACTTTCTGGACTCTTGGGTAATCATGATATGTTGCTAGATACCGCTCATGATCTGGGAATATGGGTTTATTAATTGATGAATTAATAAACCAATCCTGATTAGAATTAATAAGATTAATTCTAATTCATTATGGATTATTAATCTCAAAGATGTTTGGATTAATTCATGTTTGCTACCAATTGACTGGGAAACCTAATAGGTCACACATAATAGAGGATTATATACTCAAGATGTTATTTGATAACATAGTAGGGTTAATTGAGAGAAAGAGAAGTTGTTGTGGACAAATTATCGTCAGTTATAATTTATGGTCCAAATTCTAATTGTGAGAACTTGATGTTTCGAACTACAATTAGGAAATTCTAATAGGATTAGAATTCTCAGTTTTAGCATGATTTTTTGGTTAAATATATATGATATAATCGAAACCCTAGCTGAGGTTGGAAAAACGAACACTCTAGGCAACACACAACCTTCTTTCTTCTCTCTCTCTCGATTGTCCTTGATAAACAACCCTAGTCACCACTTAGATTTTCTGCTAGCACAGAAAACTTTGTGGTTGAGGATTCCTCTGTGTGGATTACTGTTAGAGATAATCACACACTGTGATTATAGTGGTTAGACGTTCAACTCTCGTGAAGTTAGATTAAGAAGATTGCTGGATCACGCCTCGACTTAAAGAAGAAATTTTTGTTCTTCGGATGATCAAACAAAGGAAAAAGTTGTTACTTTTGATCTATTTTTGTCTTGTTTTCCACACATATACGAGTCCTGGGATGGTATTGTTGGGGATATGCCCTAGAGTCAATTTGTACTTATACTATTGTCATTATGTTTTATATAATAATATGAGGCTTTCCTTTCCATAAATAGTGAGTTTTGTTTTGTTGGTCATCAAGTACGTGACTTGATAGTAAAACCCTTCAATGAATACAACGACTATTTTAAAATTGTCCCTGATCGATTATTATTATTGGAATAATAATAAATTAAGATTAGTATGTTTGGGACTTGATGGCTATGTTTTACTGGCCATTGATATTTGTGATATCGAGTCAAGACATAAATAAATGTTAGAGAACATTGTATTGGACATGACCCACTGTGAGAGTACTTTATGGAATATGTCATAAGTACTTTCTAGCCATAATAATATTGAAAGTCCTTCGACTTAAATTCATCATAGTTTCCTACTTGATAAATTCTATATTTTGACATTGTCTAAAGTTGTCTTTAACCAGATAATAAATTAGACTACTGTTGGATATAGAATAAATCAAGGAGAGGAATATGATTGATTGTGAAGGAATTTGTCCCTCTCAGTTATGGGAGAGATATCCATGGGCCCCTTGATAAGTTAGACTGTTAAAAATGCATGGCCGTGCTCAAATATATCAATCTAAGATATTGATATCATTTGTTTGAACTGTCTACTATGAAATCAAGAAATAATTGATTAATCTTAATAAGGATGACATGCTCCGTGCCTTATGCTTAATCTAGATATTGTGTGACAAAAGAACTAAATATAAAATTATGGTTTGGTTCAAAAAGATCACCTATCATCATTTAACCTGGATAGTTATAATGTTTTGCTAGAAACCGCTTATAACTTGTGGGCCATTTAAATATCATTTAGACACACTGCCAGTGTTAAATGAACCTATAGGGTCACACAATAAGCGAACTTGTTATGTTATTTTTCTGGTGACCAGGTTCAATGAATCTGGAAATATGTCTAAGTTAATCGTACTTAGAAAATTTACCAGATACAATGAATCTGGAAATATGTCCACATTCGATGTATCTGGATGATGTCCAGATTATAAGAATCTGACTCGGTAAATTAATTAGTTAAATTACCAAGATAATGGCAGAATCTTATCATATCAGTTTTAATTTAATTTGAATTTAAATTAGAATATGATAAGATATTATTAGGGTTGGACTCTAAGAGATTCAGGGGTTTTTAAGAAAACCCTAACCGTCTTTTCAATAGTCCAATTTTTCGGTTGAGAACATTCGTGCCATTCTCTACCAGAAAAGAAAAAAAAAACCTCTCAAACCCTAGGTGCTAGCACTCCCTGGGTATCAAGTGAGTTCGCGGTGTGTATCCGATAGAGGACGTTTGCATACTGTAGCGTCTGGTGATTGTTCGAGTTGAACGTACAACAGCATAATCAGAATCGAAGGATTTCGATTACAACAACCAGATGTAATTCTTAAACCTTAGATCTTCTTAATCGTTTACTTGGGTCCTCGGGAGGGATTCGTGGATGTTTTCCGCTTTTAGGAGTCCACGAATTCTAACAGTACCTCGTTTTATTTTCTGCTATACCGTATAAGATACGAGCCTGAGATACCCAACAATAATTTCATCTAATAATATTTTGAGTACGAATTTCTATTTTATGTGTAGTAATATTCATTGCAAGCCACTTAACTTTCTGGACTTTTGGGTAGAGATTTATCTACTTATTAGTTTATTAATTAGAGAATTAATAAATTAATATCCAATTAGAATTAATAAGTTTAATTCATATTACGAATTAATTCTAATTCATTCTAATAACTAATTCTCTACTTATTAATTCTAATTAGAATTAATTTATTAATTCTCTAATTAATAAATTTATATTTAGCTGATCAAGAGTGGTATCTAGTAATGCATCATGACCACCTAAAAGTCTAGCAAGTTAAGTGGCTTGACAAGAATCTTTCAATAGAAAAACACTAGTACAATAAACTAATTTCACCATACAATATCTCATTCAGTTTAGAGTATGAAATTATTGCTAACTCCTTCCAGAATATTAATTAATTCTGGCCTAAATATTTTTGTACTTGTTCCCAAAATCTATTACTCATCATGTGTATCAATTGAAACTACTTCTAACACATAGTCGCCTTGACCAAGGACTTCTTGAATAATGATTCCTACAAGTGGCCTTGAGATATTCCCTCCTACTATTAGGTGTGGTGAATCCTTTATTGATTCTCTCAACTACTTTCAATTACTACACGTTGTACCCAATATCCATCCCATAGACAGTTTTGTAAGGACTACAAAAAAAGGAATCAAAGTACAACGCTTAGTAAACAAAGTACCTTGGAGATCTCAAGTCTAAAGATACTTGTATATTTCCTATAATGAGATTTTATCACTAGCACTATATAGTTATCCATGTAATTATCTTATATTTAGGTCATCTAATGAACTTTTTTAAGTAACAAGCATCCACGTGTTAATTTTGAGTACCACAATACTCATAGATGTGAGAACCACCGCTTGATCAAATCAAAAAGTATAACACATGCTAGTCGTCCTATCTTACTAATAGTATGACTACGGATAATTTAAACACAAGTACTATATAGTGTAGTAGAAATCCACATTATGATCTCTATCATAATTTCCTTAATACTATACTATGTGTTAGGACTTTATGTAATAGTTTTATATACATATGCGTGGACTGATTAATTAAACACAAAGATAAAGAATGCGTTTTATTAATAAATGTGCCATATACAATATACATATGATTATGTCTAGGGTATTACACTAACATATATAACTAGAGCAATAGAACAAAAGTGAGGCTAGTGGTATCTAGCTTTTCTAAATATACTTTAGTTTGGTGGGACCAAGTTAACACACAAATAAGACAAATGGGGGTTCAAGTTGTAGCCATTTAGAATATGTTAAAAGATATGGTGAGAGCGAGGTTTGTTCCACACTGCTGCTACAATGATCTTTACCAATAGCTACAATCCTTTCAATTTAAGAACCAAATGAATAGAGGATTATTATAAGAAGATGGAAGTGATGATTATGAGGGCTAATATTAATGAGGATCCTAGAGCAACCAAGGCTAGATGTTCACAAGGATTGAATAGGGAGATAGCCAATATGCTGGAATTACTAACATATGAGAGTTTAGAAGGGATGGTCTATGCAATTATGAAGATTAAGAGACAAGTGAAAACAATGGCATTCACAATGGCAACCCCACCCCTCCCAAACACTTCTAGCAAGCTATTTAATATGAAGGATAGGGTTCTTGAACCTTTTCACAAGGAATACAATAAGGTAAGAGAGGATTGGAAACCAATGGAAGATTGGAGTACAAATAAAAGAAATGCTATAGATAGACCATAAAGGAATAGTGATATCAAATGTTTTAGGCATCTTTACTATGGTCATACCACACATTAGTTCCCTAGTAAGAGATCTATATTTACCAATGATTATGAAGAAGTGTATATTGAAGAAGCGGATAAGGGAGATAGGCACAATGGGGATCAAGAGAAGAAAGATGATGAGGGGTCTAGTGATGACAGAGTTGTTGGTGGTCAAGAATGCTCCTCACTTGGTGTTATTGGGAGGTCTTTGAGCTTATAATCAATTAATATAGATCACTAACAGCGAGAAAACATCTTTTTCACTCGTTACCTAATCAATAAAGTTCTATGTAGTATCATCACTGATAGTGGAAATTGCACAAATGTTATTAGTGCTAGCTTAGCTAATGAATTGAGAGTAAATTAGATCAAATACCTGAAGGCCTATAAACTTCAATTGTTAAATAACAGTGGGGAGTTGAGGGTAAATAAGTAAGTACTATGTGTCCTTTGTGGTAAGGAATATAAGGATATATGTGTTGTGTGATGTGGTATATATACAAGCAAGCCATTTGCTCTTAGGAAGACTATGGCAATATGACTAGAATATGAAGGATGATGGAAGAAGGAACACCTATTCAGTCTACAAAGAATGAGTGAAATACACCTTTCTTCCTATGTCTCAAAATGAGGTGAAGAATGACAAAAAATCATAGGAGAGAAAAGAAAGAAAAAGAGTGTGGAAATTGCTAAACAAAAAATAGAAGGATGAGAGAAAAGAACAAGAGTAGAGAAAAAAAGAGTTGAGAGAAAGAATGGAAAAGCAAAAAAGCATTGATGATCAAAGATAAGAGTGAGAAAAAAAAAGAGTAAACTACTTTACCAAAGGAAGTGAGGTTGTTAAGGCCTTAAAGGCTAAAGAACCAATAATTCTTGTTATTTGCAAGGGTTCTTACATTGCTACTAATGACTCTATTTTCTCTTTGCCAAGTAAAACTGTGGCTATCCTTCAGGATTTTGGAGATATTTTTTCAAAGTAAATGCTCGAAGGATTACTACCCATAAGTGGTATTAAGCATCAAATAGATTTCATGCCCTGAGCTATCATCCTAAATAGACTAACTTAGAGGAGCAAATCGGAGGAAGCTAAAGAACTTCAAAAGCAAGTAGAAGAGTTGCTCGAGAAGAAACATATGAGCGAGAGCCTAAGTCCTTGTGTGATTCTCGTCCTTTTATTTCCTAAGAAGGGTGGCACATGGAGAATGTGCGTGGATTGTTGAGCCATAAACAACATCACGGTAAAATATTATTATCCTATTCTTAACTTGATGATTTTCTTGATGAATTGTATGGTGCATGTGTTTTCTCGAAAGTGGATTTAAATCTAGATGTCATCAAATTAAGATAAGGGAAGATGATGAATGGAAAACTGCTTTTAAAACAAAACTAGGCTTGTATGAATGGTTTGTCATGCTCCTTGGGATTTCTAACACACCATGAACTTTCATGCATTTGATGAATCATATTTTGAGGAAATTTATTGGAAAATTTATTCTTGTTATTTTGATAACATATTGATATATATATAGCAAGTCTTATGCAGATCATTTGAAGCATTTCTAATTATGTACTAGTGGCTCTTCATAGGGAAAGGTTATATACTAAGCTTGAAAAATGTTAATTTTGTTAGGAGAAGATTACATTTCTTGGTTAGGTTATGAGTTCTAAGAGGATTAAGGTTGATGAAGAAAAAATTAAAGCCATCTAAGTTAGCCCATTTCTACTACCATAATCTATGTTTGAAGTTCCATTGGCTAGCAAGTATTTATAGGAAGTTTATGACGACCTTTAGCACTATAGAAGCCCCTTTATCTAAAATGGTGACGAAAATGTTAGGGTTGTGCCCTAGAGGCAATCACTTGTACTTTGTATATGACATATTTGTTTTAATAAAGGCATTATTTATCTTTCAATTTGTTTTCTTTTCTTTCATGTGGAATAACTGTTAGATAAAGTCCCTAGTACAAAGTGTGTTAAGGAAATCATGATAGAGAACATGATATTAGATTCCTACTACACTGTATTGTGTTAGTATTTAAATAATCCATAGTCGTAGTATTAATAAGACAAGACTTCATTAATGCGTTAAGACTAGCACGTGTTAGACTTCCTGATTTGATCAGGCAGTCGTTCTCATATCTGTGAGTATTGAGATACTCAAAGTTCACACGTAGATACTTGAGAATAGAATAAGTATATTGGATGACCTGACTATTGGATAATCACATGGATAACTATGTAGTGTCAGTGACAGAATCTTGTTATAGCAAACGTGCAAGTACTCTTAGACTTGAGATCTCTAAGGTACTTTGTTTGTTGAGCATTGTACTTTAATTTCAATCTCTAGAGACAGATCAAGGACCGCCTATGGGATGGATATTGGGTACAATGTAAGGAAAACAAAAGTAGTTGAAATGGTCAGTAAAAGATTCACCAGTCCTAATCGTAGGGGTGAATATCTCCCGGCCATTTATTGGAATTACTACTCATGAAATCCTTCGCTAAGGTTATTGTGTATTGAAAACTGTTTCAATTGATATACATATAGAGTAGTGGATTCCTGGTACATGTACAAATATATTCGAGCAAGAATTAATATATATTCTAGAAGGAGTTGCACTAATATACATTGGCAATACTACTTTTTACCAAAGGAGTTTGTGATCCATACCAACCATGAGACCCTTAAGCATTTCAAAAACTAACAAAATTTGAATAAAAGGTATACATGATAGATGGAGTTTGTTGATGCATTCCCTTATGTCATCCAATACAAGAAGGGTAAGGAATAAGTTGTTGTAGATGCTTTATCTCGAAGGTATGCACTTCTATTCTTCGGATGCTAAACTCCTTAGGTTTGAACTAATGAAAGAGTAATATGCTAATAATGAGGAGTTTAGAGAGGTTTTTCTTGCTTGAGATAAATGTGCATTTGCCAGACTCTATAGGCATGAAAGTTTCTTATTTTCGGAGGAAAGGCTTTATGTGCTAAGGTGATCCATTAGGACATTACGAGTTAAGTAGGCACATTGTGGGTGTTTAATGGGTCATTTTAGTGTTTCGAAGACATTAGACATCCTTAAACAGTATTTAATTCGCTAAAAAATTAGAAGGAATGTGGAGAGATATTGTGCCTAATGCTTAATTGTAAGAAGGTAAAATCTAGATCACCTCCACTAGGTTTCTCTTCATTTTAGGCTTACCTAGGACTAAAGGGAAGAAGGATTCAATAGTTATAATTATTGATTGGTTCTCAAAAATAGCTCACTTTGTAACTTGTTCCAAAACTAATACCTTATATTGCAGATTTGCTCAAAGAAGTAGTGAGTTTGTATGGGATTCTAAGGACTATTATTTCAGATAGAGACACTAAGCTCCTTAGTCACTTTTAGAGAGTTTTATGGAATAAACTTGGTACTAAATTGTTATTTTTTACAACTTGTCACCCTCAAATAGATGGGCAAACAAAAATGGTCAACTAAACTATTGCACAACAATTCAAGGCTATTGTTAAGAAAAGCTTAAAGATTTGGGAATCACATTTGCCACACCTAGACTTTGCATATAATCAAAATATTCATTCTACTACTTCATATTCTCCATTTGAGATTGTATATGATTTTAAACCTCTAACCTTTTGGACTTGGCTCCTTTACCTGTAAGTGAAAGGTTAAGCCTTGACAGAGTAAGGAAGGCAGAATTGGAAAAGGCACTCCATTAGAAGGTGAATGATAACATTGAGAAAAAGAATGAAGAGATAGCTATCAAATTTAATCAAGGAAGAAGAAAAGTGTTGGATTTCGATCATGCAAACTAGTTTACATGTAGCAGAAAATTAAAATTGTTAGCCTTAAGGACATTCTCCTATGTTTTGATTTATGACAAACATTGATATTAACTAACTTGTATAATCTATATGTGATAGGACATGTTTGACCTCAATTATTCTTAGGCACGCTAATAGCACTGTTAAGTAAATCTCAAGCAATAGAATCCAAGAGTGATTAATCAAGTATAACTCCAATTTGAGAGATTGCATACCAAGAAGGCTTTGTGAAGAATTATAGACTAGGAATTATAATTAAGGTATTATTTGTAAATTTTTATATCTGTTTATCTTATGTACAATTTGTTCTACCTTGAAGCACTTACAAATGATTTCGAAAAGAGGATATTTCTAAATCTAGATTTTGTAAAATTCTTGGTTAAGTAGTTTTGGATAGACCTATAAATTTAAAACACCATCCAATGATCTGTAACATTTTTCAAAAATATACCTCTTTACGTAAAGTGCCTTTTTGAACACACCTTTTGGATGCACATTCTTCCATTCTATGAATTCAAAACCCTAAAAATACTGACAAAAGTAACTAGCCGTTACTAGCTATTGGGACTTCGGTTTTAGCTCTTATACAAGCTTCTAAAACTCGATTTTCAAATAGATTTTTGTGGTAACTCATTTAGAAATACTCTTACACTTCAGAATACAAAAATCTTTATTTTTATTTGTGCTTCAAAATAAGATTGAATCGATCAAAAGGTAAAAAGTTATTGGTGCTCAGTTGCTCTTATTTGCTTAATCTGTAATCTATTTCTATGTTCTATCTTTAATCAGCTTTTGTGTCAAGGTTAAAGAAGTAAAACCCATTTGGGGTGAACCTTGATTGTTGAGTTTAAAGAGGTTGGGTGTAAAACCAATTATGGTGATTCTCTTGTGTAAGATTGGTGTTGCCTACCACCGATGATTTGGAAAAAGGTTTAAGCAAGTTGTGTTGAAATCGTTAAATAAGTGTTGAAGGTAGTGGATATAGATCATTTGAGGATTGAACCACTATAAATCTTTGGGTCTATTCTTATGCATTTTGTCTAAACTTTATCTCTACATTTTCACTGGTCGTTAGATCTTAAATACTCTATACTTTTTCTTAGTAATTATTGATCTATTTGAGATATTTCTGTTCTGTAGTAAGTCTGACATTAATATCTCAACTATCCATTTTTAATACAGACCATCTTCTCCCCATTTAGTACTGATTCAAAAGATACCTGAATGTACTCTTAAAGCTACAAAGCAAATCTCTCTTTTGAATGCATATTCTATTCGATCTTCTTTTTAAAAAATATCAAAAGTTTTTTTAATTTGCATTTATTTTCCATAAACCTTATTCACACCTCTATAGTTTATCAATTGGTATAAGAGCGTTGGTCTATATTGTATTTGAAAATTCTAAAAGACTTTAGAGTGAGTCTTGAGGGAGAACTCATGGAGGCTACCACTGAGCACGATATGGTCACTGAGCAAACTCTTATGAGTTACGGGTACAAATACAACCAAGAGTTGAAAAAATGGCTAACTCCCTTCGAGGTCAGACATCCCGGGTAAGTAAGGCCACCCACAATGGAGGAGGAGCACCCACCACCACCAGCACGTGCACGGGCTAGCAGTTCTCAGTTCCACTCCCGGACTGACTGTGAGACTACCGTCTGGGGCGACTCGATTAGCAAATGGTAGTACTCCTACGCTTGCATGGTACTATGGAGGACATGGCAAGACGGCAAGCTACTATGGAGCAGCAGTTAGCTAAGTTGAGATAGCATTCTTCTGGGCCACATAGTGGTGCGAGTACCTCTACACCAGCTGAGGATGATGAAGATGATGATGAGGAGGAGGAGGACTGATGATTTTTCTCGAGCACTTTTGTTTTTCCTTTCTCTTTTATTATTTTATTTAGTTAGTTTTTGGTTATTTTTTTTTTCATGCACTCTTTCTTTTTTTAGTTTTAGCCTTATTTTCTTTTCTAGTTTTTATGCTTTGGTGTGTTTTCTTTTGTTTTTTTTTTAGGTACTTAGCAATGCCTCATTCTTCAAGCATTCAGACCTTGTACGACACAATGCCAAATGAATGGAAGTTTATTTCTCTTATCTCTTCTCCTTTATATTTTTAGTCCCATGGTATTGTTGTTCTTGTTATATTTATTTGGCCATTAAGGACAACGTCCAGTTTAAGTGTGGGGGAGTGATTTGATCGAAAATTCTTCTATGCATCATTCTTTTATACTTTCCTTCTTCTTGTGAACAAAATTTTCAAAATTTTTCTGATTTTCTGGAGATTTCAAGCCATATTTTTAGTGCATGTCTTTATGATGGATTATCAAGCATATGTTCTATATCATTTATGGCTTATGCAAGACTTTTTGCACACTTGGAAAAAGTAGTTCTTGATCAAATGCTTTGCATTGTTCTTAAACCTGTTTTTCTACTAAAATTCATAGAGCATTCTAGAACTTACTTGAATACCTCTCGAGGCGAAATAAGAAAGACAACCATGATTTAATTTAGGGATGACGATAATAGGCCTTCTTTGGATAGTCTGAGCTTTTCAAGCCTACCTCTTCTTATATTATCCCTAGTGCCTATTTTGAGCCTACATGGCTGAATTCTTTCTTTAAAACCCATCACAATATTTGTCCATTAATTTTTTATGAGAGTTTGAATAATTTTTCAAATCTTTTTGCTCTTGATGGATGAAAGTATATGTATGAGAATGTTGGGATAAAGATCATGACTTGTTACTTTCAGTCATGGATCAATAACAAGTTGAGCTGAAAAGAAAAAGAAAGAAAAAAGAAAGAGAAAATAAAGAAGAGAGAGTGAAAAAAAAACAAGGGAGTGGAAAAAGAAAGCAAAAAGCTGCTAGAAAGAATGAAAGAAGAGAAGTGAAAAAAAAAAAAAACAACAACAACAATAGTGAAAGAAAAGATCATAAAAGGAATGGTAATTGAGCTAAAAAAAAAGTTAAGTTCATCTTAAAGCTTGACACCATTGCTGAAAAATTTGAGTGATCTTGTGAAAAAAAAAAAAAAAGAGTTGATGAAAAGAAGAAAAGAGAAAAAAAAAATGCAGGATATGCTGGAGTGGAGTTGTAATTGTTATACAAGGTTATGGTTTGATTGATTTTTGGAATAGGAGAGCAAGAAGAGTTAGGAATTATTGATTCATTTGTTTATCCTTTTCTTGCTAACTCTCAGTTTTTTTTAGACTTTTGATTCTCCTATATCCTTCGTTTGATAAGCTACATTACAAGCCTTTAGCCTTATATTACAAGCTTAAAAGTCCTACTTGATCTAAGTAGAATCATGATGTGTCTCGGATTAGTGGAGAGAATGTATGAAGAGTAAGCCTATGGAATGCATATTCTTGTTGAACTAAATTCTTTCCAATGGTTTAAGAACATTGTGAAGAATTGTGATGGTTCTACTAAGTCATTTGTCACTAACACAAGTCTTGCATTGGTTGTGAAAGATGTAGTAGTCATGTGTTTTATGTTCTTGAATGAAGAAAGCCTTGAAGATATTATTTTGAAATTGATTGAGTGATTGATTAAACCATGTGTTTTCCTACTTGTTCTTGATACTTTGCTTGAGGACAAGCAAAGTGCTAAGTGTGGGGGAATACGATAGGGGCTAAATTAGTCATGTTTTTCCTAGTTATTTGAGGTTCATTTGTAATACATTTTGTTCAATAACTAGTCGTATTCCTTCATATTTGAGATTTTACCGTTGGAAAGGTATTTTCTTAATTGTTTCAGTTTTTTAGGTAAAACGAAACAAAAACGTTACAAAACAGAAGAGAGGTGGCACCGGCTAGGACCCTAGAACCGGCGCCGGCCATGCACTTGGATTGCACGAACTTTGGAATAACGAAAAATTGCTAAAACAAAGTAGAACAGAACCATGGTAGTGCCGGCTGTGAAGTTGGAACCAGCGCTGGCTGCATTCTGGAACACGTTGTGCAAAATTCGAAGAAAAATCGGCGAACGAGTGGAGGAACAGAACACAACTGGCGCCGGCTCCATGAGTCAAGGTGGCCCCGGTTGTGCCCTAATGTTAAGGCGGTGCTTGATTTTTTCTATGCGCTTTTTGGTAATCTGAAGAATTTTAGTTTTTCCAACTTCTACTTGGCCATGAACTTTGAACCTACAAGTTTAGGCACTGCCTAAGGCTATACATAGATAAAAAACACAAGGGAAAAGGGGAGATTTCATTGATCATCATAGAAGATTACTCAATCAAAGGAGGAATTCTTCAAGTTCAAGGAGGGTTGTGCAAGAAGGTCTTCAAAGGAAGAAGAAGGAGGCTTGTCTATGAGTGGTTTCTTTTACTTTGTTTTCTTTTTCTTGAATAATGATATGTTAATTGTTTTATTGTAATTTGATATTGTTTTAGATAGTCATGATTCTTAGAGTTATTTGATATTTTGATTAATTGATTGTTCTTCTTGGTACTTAATTACTTGGGCGTATTACGAGATTAATTAGTTGTTTCTTCTCATTAGTTTGCTAGACCAAAGAGGTTGATGGTAGTTGCAATTGATTGATTTCATATTTATTGGCTGTTAACTTACTAGACCAACGAGGTTAATTGCTGAGGATTGAGTAATTGAAGGTTAATTGATGTTTGTCAGACCAATGATTCATTGATTAATTTCATGTTTTAAATTTGCCAGACCAAAGAAATTTAATCAAGGATTGTGTTTAATGCATCTTGTGGATGAATTAGTTGAGACAGACCAAGTGATGCTAATTTACCTTTATCCTTCATGATGCCAAGGGAATGATTAGTTATGATAATGGTTAAGTTCTTTAACCATATCAATCAACTACTTTTTTATTAGAACATTTGATGAAATTCTTTTTCTAACCAAATGTAAATAACCCAAAATGACAAAAATACAACATTTACTTTAGCTAATAATACTAATTACTTTCTAGCAACATGTTAATATCTTAGGAAAATTCTTCAAAAATTAATTTACTATGTTCATGTTTTTACTATCTTTTTCAATTGAATTAAAAATTAGTATGAATATTTTTGAAAAATTAATTTGATACCAATACTAATATGGTTAGAAACTTTTTTTTTTTTTCAATTTCCTCCCAAATACAAATTGGTTAGAACATATACTTGAAGTAAAATAAATATTAAATTAAATTTTCAACCAAAAATTTAAAAATTAATTAAATATCCAACATCAAATTAAAGTTGGCAGAAAATAATTATCCATTTCCTACCAAAAATTACATTTGGTTGGAAATTACATTTTCTTCAATAAAAAAAATTAAAATTATAAATTTAATTACTTTCCATCTCTGAGAAACAAAATATAATTTTTTTGGAGAACTAAATCATATTTCCTAGCAAATTTCAAAATGGCTGAAAAACGGAATTTAGTCCTACCAAAATTACTTTTTGTTGGAAATTACATTTTCTTCAAGCAAAAATATTTTTAAATCATAAATTTAATTTCCACCTTTGAGTAATAAAATAATTTTTTAGAGAACTAATTCATATTTTCCTACCAAATTTCTGAATGGTTGTATTTAAACTCTTGCCAATACTAATTTTTGTTGGAAACAAATATTTTTGTGAAGAAACAAAATGAATAATTTAAAATTTTCATTTACTACCAATATAATTATGTAATCGAAAATGCATTTTTACTTTCCTACCAAAATAGCATTGGTTGGAAATAATTTATTATTTTGCTACCACATCACAATTTGGTAGGAACGTTTTTACTATTGTTCCTACCAATAAACTTTTGGATGTAAATGTAGGTATATTTTCCTACACAAATTGTATTGATAGGAAATAATTTATTATTTTCCTACCACATTAAGATTTGGTAGGAAAGTTTTTATTAATATTCCTACCCATAAATGTGTGGATGGAAATGTAGATATGTTTTCCTACCAAAATATAAGTTTGACAGAAATGTAGTTATATTTTCATACAAAAATAATATTGGTTTGAAACAATTTATTAGTTTCCTACCAAATCTCAATTTGGTAGGAACGCTTTTACTACTATTCCTACCTTTAAACGTTTGGATGGAAATGTAACTATGTATTCCTACCAACATGTATGTGGGACGGAAATGTAGCAATATTTTCCTACCAAAACAACGTTGGTTGGAAAAACTTTATTAATTTCCTACTACATTTTAATTTGGTAGGAACATTTTTATAACTATATCACCCACAAAACATTTGGATGGAAATGTAGGTATATTTTCCTACCAAAATATAAGTTCGATGGAAATGTTGCTATCTTTTCCTACTAAAATTGCATTGTTTGGAAATAATTTATTATGTTCCTACCAAAACTCAATTTGGTAGGAAATGTTCTACTACTGTTCTTACCCGTAAATGTTTGGACAGAAATATAGCTATGTTTCCTACCAACAAGTATGATGGCAGGAAACTATAACTATATTTTCCTACAAACATGTACTTTCGACGGAAATGTCACTAATTTTCCTACCAAAATATTTGTTGTTGGAAATTGGATAGAAATGTAACTAAAGTTTCCTACCAATATGTATGTTGGACAGAAATGTACCTATATTTTCCTACCAACAAGTATGGTGGATGGAAATTTCCAACACCATTTCCTACCAAATTTAGTGTGGTTGGGAACTTCCTACCAACTACTTCGTTGGTCGAAAATGGGTAGCTGATTTGCTACCATTTAGCTTTGGTAGGAAACTTTTGGTAGGAAATAGCCTATTTTGTTGTAGTGATCCCTTGATTTTTATTTTGTTTCAATTACTCTTTATGCTTTTACTTGTGTATTCATCTTTCTATTTGTAGGTTGAAGTTCGCTGGAAATAATTCTTCCAACTTCTTGAAGAATGAACTTTTTATATCTTGGAGCTAATCTACACTTGGGGAGTTTTGCTTAAACTTTCTACCCCTTTTCAATTTTGGTCCCATTGGAGATGCTTTGTTGTGTTTATTTTTGGCCCATGAGGACATGTTCCAGTTTAAGTGTGGGGGAGTGATTTGGTGATATTCTTGGTCTAAGTTTTTATCAATTATCTTTATTTTTCTTGTTGTTGAGTTACTTTGGAATTTGAAATTTGGACTTTTCATGGTGCAAATATGCCTTAGGGAGTATTATTTTCTTTTCCCTCTTTACATTCTTGATCCATTGGTTATGCTTTAGTGTGCTATTTTAGGTCATTGAGAACAATGTCCAATTGAAGTGTGGGGGAGAGATTAAACATTTTCTCAACTGCATATTTGTGATTTTCAATGGATTTCCAATTATATATGTTTAAGGGATTTTCAATTATATATGTTTGAATTGTTTTGAATTGTTGAAATTAAAAAAAAAAAAAAGAGTTGCAGCTAAATTGAGTTTATTTATTTATAATAAAGATATTATTCTATTTTAACTTTGGATATGGATTTTTCATTCAATATGGTAGGATTTTATTAAAAAGGAAAACTTGTGTATTAAGTTGAATTTTGCTAAGTCTTGAGAATTTAAGTTAACATTGGTTATATTTGGTATTTTAGTTTTATTTTATTCTTTAAGTTTGAATATGGGTGATATGATGAGAAATGGGAAGAATTGTTGATTAATTCTTGTATTATGGATTTAAAATTTGCTTAACATTGAGTTTTGAATAAGGAATGAGAGATAAAAATTATAGTTTAAAAAAATTTGAGAAAAAATTTGAGTTGATAAAAAATGTCTTATTATTTTTAGCTTGGAAGACCTTTTGCTAAAAAGGGGGTCAATATGGGGAGAAGTAGCAAGTGTATTCGGTGCACTCTCTTGAGACTATTCCAAAGGTAAAAAGGAAAAATGAAAAGAAAAAAAAAACAAAGAAAAATTACTAAAAAAAAAATGATGAGTGATGACTATAAAGGGAGGCCAATACGGTGTGTGAAGAGACATTTATGCACTTGAGGCAATCAAATCCCAAAGTCATAGAAAAAAAGAAAAGAAAATTGGAGTGCTTTCCTTATTTCACTAGCTCGAGTTTTGTAAATTTGAGTTTATAATGCTTGAATTGGTTTTACGACTTGACTTGTATGATTTAAGTTATCTTTGTTTTTGCTTGAGGAGTTGAAATAATTTTCATGTACTAGATATAAGGTTGTTTAACTTAACTTTGATGGCCTTGGGATTATTTGATTTAATATATGAGTTTCCAAAGGTTTTTAAAGGGTGAATGAATGACAATTGTGTATCTACGGTTGAGAAAGAAATTATGGCTTTGTTATAGATGAATATTAAGGACAAGTAAAGATTCAAGTGTGGAGGAATATGATAGGGCCTAAATTAGTTATATTTTTCCTAGTTATTTGAGGTCATTTTGTGGTACTTTTTCATATTCCTTCCTATTTGATATTTCCCTTATAAAAATACATTTCCGTAATTTTATGCAAAAAAAGGGAAAATTAGACCTAATTGTGTGATTTTTCAGAATAGAGGCGGCGCCAGCCCGAGAAATGAGAGCCGGTGCCGGTTAGCTACTAGAAGCATAAAGAAGTTGAATGAAACAGTGCAATTGCAATTGAAATTGATGAACGAAAATTGGTTCCATACGGCTTAGTTCATGGCTCACTTGAGCCGACAGCAAGACAAGAGCAACAAAAGACAATTGCAAGAAAGAATTGATAGATTTCGGTGGGGCCTAGGTAGAAACAAAAGTAAAAAAAAAAAACGGCTAAGCAAAGAAAGAACAAAAGCAATCGGAGAAGGAAAAAGGAAGCAGAAATTCGATGGCTTAATTGAGCCGATTGCAACAGCAAGAGAAGAAAAGGAAACTCAGGACAACAAAAGCAGGAAAAAGGAAGTGGCTTCATAGCTTTATGGTAAGCTGAGCGAGAAGAAACAGAGAAAAGCAGCAAAGGCGTGTGGCTTGATGGTGGCTCAATTGAGCCAATACAAGACCAATTGAAGGATTTTGGTGGCTGGACAGATTCCGTGCAGGCTTAATTGGAAGCCAACATTCCACAATTCCAATTCAAATGTTGATTGAAAGCTGTAGCACAAAACAACAAGACAAAAGCAAAGTCCAAAATTGATTTCCTATTTGCACATAGTCAAGGCGGTGGATTTAGTTTTTATTTTAGCCCTTATTAATCCTTTTTAGTTTTAAATAATTTTTAAGTAATTACTTCTTCTTTACTTAGGACTCTTTTAGGAACTTTGTAGGCCTATAAATATAGGCCAATTTACCCTAGGAAGAGGGGATGCACAATATAGAGACTTAGATTTATTTTAGAGTGCATCAATAGTTCAAGGAGGATTGTACGAGAAGGTCTTCAAGGGAAGAAGAAGAAGGCCTGTCTATGATTATCTATTCCTTTCCTTTGTTTTCTTCTTCTTGAACAATGATATATTAATTGTTTTATTGTAATTTGACATTATTTTAGATATTTATAATACTTAGAGTTATTTGATCTTTTGATTAATTGATTGTTATTCTTGGTATTTAATTACTTATGCGTATTACAAGATTAATTAGTTGTTTCTTTTCATTAACTTGCTAGACCAAAGAGGTTGATGGTAGTTGCAATTGATTAATTTCACATTTATTGGCTCTTAACTTGCTAGACTAAAGAGGTTAATTGATGAGGATTGAGTAATTAAAGGTTAATTGATGTCTACCAGACTAAGGATTCATTGATTAATTTCCTACTTTAAATTTGCCAGACCAAGAAAATTTAATCAAGGATTGTGTTTAATGCGCCTTTTGGGTAAATTAGTTGAGACAGACCAAGTGATCCTAATTTATCTAAATGAGAGTAATTTCATGGATTGACCATAGAAGTAAATCTACTTTAATCTTTCATGATACCAAGGGAATAATTAGTTATGATAATAATTAGGTACTTTGAGATCATGTTTGTCAAAACAATGGTTTAAATTACATACTTCTCCATCTTTGACATGTATATATATTTTTATTTTATTTTTATTTTATTTCTTTTTACTTTATTGAGTCGGCAAAACAATGAAAGAAAAGTGATTAATCCATACTTGTTCCTTGAGGATCGACACTTGTTTGAACCTTATGCTATGTCAGTGATGAGTACGCTTGCTCATATGTGTAATTTGGGGTTAACGTTTTAATTTAAACGTGATTGAGAATGTGCTTAGTTTTTATATGATTTTTATACCCAAATCCAAACACATCAAGGGCCGTCTATGGGATGGATATCGGGTACATTGTGAGGTAAATAAAAGTAGTAGAGAGGGTCAATAAAGGATTCCCCACTCCTAATAGTATGGGCGAATATCTCACGGCCACTTATAGGAATTACTACTTGAGAAGTCCTTAGCCAAGGCGATTGTGTATTGAAAATAGTTCCAATTGATACACATCTACAATAGTGGGTTCCTGGTACAAGTACTATTATATTTGGGCCAGAATTAATTTTGGAGGGAGTTGGCACTAATTCCGTACTCCAAACCGAATGAGATATTATATGGTGAAAGGAGTTAATTGCATTGAAATTTGTTATTGAAGGGTTCATGTCAAGCCACTTGACTTTCTGGACTCTTGGGTGGTCATGATGTGTTGCTAGATATCGCTCATGATCTGGGAATATGGGTTTATTAATTGATGAATTAATAAACCAATCCTGATTAGAATTAATAAGATTAATTCTAATTAATTATGGATTATTAATCTCAAAGATGTTTGGATTAATTCATGTTCGCTACCAATTGACTGGGAAACCTAATAGGTCACACATAATAGAGGATTATATACTCAAGATGTTATTTGATAACATAGTAGGGTTAATTGAGAGAAAGAGAAGTTGTTGTGGACAAATTATCATCAGTTATAATTTAAGATCCAAATTGTAATTGTGAGAACTTGATGTTTCCATTTACAATTAGGGAATTCTAATAGGATTAGAATTCTCGGTTTTAGCATGATTTTTTGATTAAATATATATGATATAATCGAAACCCTAGCTGAGGTTGGAAAAACGGACACTCTAGGCAACACACAACCTTCTTTCTTCTCTCTCTCTCGATTGTTCTTGATAAACAACCCTAGTCACCACTTAGATTTTCTGCTAGCACAGAAAACTTTGTGGTTGAGTATTCCTCGGTGTGGATTACTGTTAGAGATAATCACACACTGTAATTATAGTGGTTAGATGTTCAACTCTCGTGAAGTTAGATTAAGAAGATTGCTGGATCACGCCTCGACTTAAAGAAGAAATTTTTGTTCTTCGGATGATCAAACAAAAGAATGCGTTTCATTGATAAATATGCCATATACAATATACATATGATTATGTCTAGGGTATTACACTAACATCTATAACTAGAGCAATAGAACAAAAGTGAGGCTAGTGGTATCTAGCTTTTCTAAATATACTTTAGTTTGGTGGGACCAAATTAACACACAAATAAGACAAATGGGGGTTCAAGTTGTAGCCATTTAGAATATGTTAAAAGATACGATGAGAGCGAGGTTAGTTCCACACTCGCTGCTACAATGATCTTTACCAATAGCTACAATCCTTTCAATTTAAGAACCAAATGAATAGAGGATTATTATAAGAAGATGGAAGTGATGATTATGAGGGCTAATATTAATGAGGATCCTAGAGCAACCAAGGCTAGATTTTCACAAGGATTGAATAGGGAGATAGCCAATATGATGGAATTACTAACATATGAGAGTTTAGAAGTGATGGTCTATGCAACTATGAAGATTAAGAGACAAGTGAAAACAATGGCATTCACAATGGCAACCCCACCCCTCCCAAACACTTCTAGCAAGCTACTTAATATGAAGGATAGGGTTCTTGAACCATTTCACAAGGAATACAATAAGGTAAGGGAAGATTGGAAACCAATGGAAGATTGGAGTACAAATAAAAGAAATGCCATAGATAGACCATAAAGGAATAGTGATATCAAATGTTTTAGGCATCTTTACTATGGTCATACCGCACATTAGTTCCCTAGTAAGAGATCTATATTTACCAATGATTATGAAGAAGTGTATATTGAAGAAGCGGATAAGGGAGATAGGCACAATGGGGATCAAGAGAAGAAAGATGATGAGGGGTCTAGTGATGACAAAGTTGTTGGTGGTCAAGAATACTCTTCACTTGGTGTTATTGGGAGGTCTTTGAGCTCATAATCAATTAATATAGATCACTAACAGCGAGAAAACATCTTTTTCACTCGTTACCTTATCAATAAAGTTCTATGTAGTATCATAACCGATAGTGGAAATTGCACAAATGTTATTAGTGCTAGCTTAGCTAATGAATTGAGAGTAAATTAGATCAAATACCTGAAGGCCTATAAACTTCAACTGTTAAATAACAGTGGGGAGTTGAGAGTAAATAAGTAAGTACTATGTGTCTTTTGTGGTAAGGAATATAAGGATATATGTGTTGTGTGATGTGGTATCTATACAAGCAAGCCATTTGCTCTTAGGAAGACTATGGCAATTTGACTAGAATATGAAGGATGATGGAAGAAGGAGCACCTATTCAGTCTACAAAGAATGAGTGAAATACACCTTTCTTCCTATGTCTCAAAATGAGGTGAAGAATGACAAAAAATCATAGGAGAGAAAGGAAAGAAAAAGAGTGTGGAAATTGCTAAACAAAAAATAGAAGGATGAGAGAAAAGAACAAGAGTAGAGAAAAAAAGAGTTGCGAGAAAGAATGGAAAAGCAAAAAAAGCATTGATGATCAAAGATAAGAGTGAGAAAAAAAAAGAGTGAACTACTTTACCAAAGGAAGTGAGGTTGTTAAGGCCTTAGAGGCTAAAGAACCTATAATTCTTGTTATTTGCAAGGGTTCTTACATTGCTACTAATGATTCTATTTTCTCTTTGCCAAGTAAAACTGTGGCTATCCTTCAGGATTTTGGAGATATTTTTTCAAAGTAAATGCTCGAAGGATTACTACCCATAAGAGGTATTAAGCATCAAATAGATTTCATGCCCTGAGCTATCATCCTAAATAGACTAACTTAGAGGAGCAAATCGGAGGAAGCTAAAGAACTTCAAAAGCAAGTAGAAGAGTTGCTCGAGAAGAAACATAAGAGCGAGAGCCTAAGTCCTTGTGTGATTCTCGTCCTTTTATTTCCTAAGAAGGGTGGCACTGGAGAATGTGCGTGGATTGTTGAGCTATAAATAACATCACGGTAAAATATTATTATCGTATTCTTAACTTGATGATTTGCTTGATGAATTGTATGGTGCATGTGTTTTCTAGAAAGTGGATTTAAATCTAGATGTCATCAAATTAAGATAAGGGAAGAGGATGAATGGAAAACTACTTTTAAAACAAAACTAGGCTTGTATGAATGGTTTGTCATGCTCCTTGGGATTTCTAACACACCATGAACTTTCATGCATTTGATGAATCATATTTTGAGGAAATTTATTGGAAAATTTATTCTTGTTATTTTGATAACATATTGATATATATATATATAGCAAGTCTTATGCAGATCATTTGAAGCATTTCTAATTATGTACTAGTGGCTCTTCACAGGGAAAGGTTATATACTAAGCTTGAAAAATGTTAATTTTGTTAGGAGAAGATTACATTTCTTGGTTAGGTTGTGAGTTCTAATAGGATTAAGGTTGATGAGGAAAAAATTAAAGCCATCTAAGTTAGCCCATTTCTACTACCATAATCTATGTTTGAAGTTCCATTGGCTAGCAAGTTTTTATAGGAAGTTTATGACGACCTTTAGCACTATAGAAGCCCCTTTATCTAAAATGGTGAAGAAAATGTTAGGGTTGTGCCCTAGAGGCAATCACTTGTACTTTGTATATGACATATTTGTTTTAATAAAGGCATTATTTATCTTTCAATTTGGTTTATTTTCTTTCACGTGGAATAACTGTTAGATAAAGTCCCTAGTACAAAGTGTGTTAAGGAAATCATGATAGAGAACATGATATTAGATTCCTACTACATTGTATTGTGTTAGTACTTAAATAATCCGTAGTCGTAGTATTAATAAGACAAGACTTCATTAATGCGTTAAGACTAGCACGTGTTAGACTTCCTGATTTGATCAGGCAGTAGTTCTCATATCTGTGAGTATTGAGATACTCAAAGTTCACACATAGATACTTGTGAATAGAACAAGTATATTGGATGACCTGACTATTGGATAATCACATGGATAACTATGTACTGTCAGTGATAGAATCTTGTTATAGCAAACGTGCAAGTATTCTTAGACTTGAGATCTCTAAGGTACTTTGTTTGTTGAGCATTGTACTTTAATTTCACTCTCTAGAGACAGATCAAGGACCGCCTATGGGATGGATATTGGGTACAATGTAAGGAAAACAAAAGTAGTTGAAATGGTCAATAAAAGATTCACCAGTCCTAATCGTAGGGGTGAATATCTCCCGGCCATTTATTGGAATTACTACTCATGAAATCCTTCGCTAAGGTTATTGTGTATTGAAAACTGTTTCAATTGATATACATATAGAGTAGTGGATTCCTGGTACATGTACTAATATATTCGAGCAAGAATTAATATATATTCTGGATGGAGTTGCACTAATATACATTGGCAATACTACTTTTTACCAAAGGAGTTTGTGATCCATACCAACCATGAGACCCTTAAGCATTTCAAAAACTAACAAAATTTGAATAAAAGGTATACATGGATAGATAGATTTTGTTGATGCATTCCCTTATGCCATCCAATACAAGAAGGGTAAGGAATATGTTGTTGTAGATGCTTTATCTCGAAGGTATGCACTTCTATTCTTCGGATGCTAAACTCCTTAGGTTTGAACTAATGAAAGAGTAATATGCTAATAATGAGGAGTTTAGAGTGGTTTTTCTTGCTTGTGAGAAATGTGCATTTGCCAGACTTTATAGGCATGAAAGTTTCTTATTTTGGGAGGAAAGGCTTTATGTGCTAAGGTGATCCATTAGGACATTACTAGTTAAGTAGGCACATTGTGGGTGTTTAATGGGTCATTTTAGTGTTTCGAAGACATTAGACATCCTTAAAGAGTGTTTAATTTGCTAAAAAATTAGAAGGAATGTGGAGAGATATTGTGCCAAATGCATAATTGTAAGAAGGCAAAATCTAGATCACCTCCACTAGGTTTCTCTTCATTTTAGGCTTACCTAGGACTAAAGGGAAGAAGGATTCAATAGTTATAATTATTGATTGGTTCTCAAAAATAGCTCACTTTGTAACTTGTTCAAAAACTAATACTTTATATTGCAGATTTGCTCAAAGAAGTAGTGAGTTTGTATGGGATTCTAAGGACTATTAT
Source organism: Voacanga thouarsii (assembly GCA_026120185.1). Lineage (NCBI taxonomy): Eukaryota > Viridiplantae > Streptophyta > Magnoliopsida > Gentianales > Apocynaceae > Voacanga > Voacanga thouarsii. The sequence continues at coordinate 1,480,574 of JANUWF010003373.1, read as the reverse complement.
TTCAGATAGAGACACTAAGCTCCTTAGTCACTTTTAGAGAGTTTTATGGAATAAACTTGGTACTAAATTGTTATTTTTTACAACTTGTCACCCTCAAATAGATGGGCAAACAAAAATGGTCAACTAAACTACTGCGCAACAATTGAAGGCAATTGTTAAGAAAAGCTTAAAGATTTAGGAATCACATTTGCCACACCTAGAGTTTGTGTATAATCAAAATATTCATTCTACTACTTCCTATTCTCCATTTGAGATTGTATATGATTTTAAACCTCTAACCTCTTGGACTTGGCTCCTTTACCTATAAGTGAAAGGTTAAGCCTTGACAGAGTAAGGAAGGCAGAATTGGAAAAGGCACTCCATTAGAAGGTGAATGATAACATTGAGAAAAAGAATGAAGAGATAGCTATCAAATTTAATCAAGGAAGGAGAAAAGTGTTGGATTTCGATCATGCAAACTAGTTTACATGTAGCAGAAAATTAAAACTGTTAGCCTTAAGGACATTCTCCTATGTTTTGATTTATGACAAACATTGATATTGACTAACTTGTATAATCTATATGTGATAGGACATGTTTGACCTGAATTCTTCTTAGGTACGCTAATAGGACTGTTAAGTAGCTCTCAAGCAATAAAATCCAAGAGTGATTGATCAAGTATAACTCCAATTTGAGAGATTGCATACCATGAAGGCTTTGTGAAGAATTATAGACTAGGAATTATAATTAAGGTATTATTTGTAAATTTTTATATCTGTTTATCTTCTGTACAATTTGTTCTACCTTGAAGCACTTACAAATGATTTCGAAAAGAGGATATTTCTAAATCTAGATTTTGTAAAATTCTTGGTTAAGTTGTTTTGGATAGACCTCTAAATTTAAAACACCATCCAATGATCTGTAATATTTTTCAAAAATATACCTCTTTACGTAAAGTGCCTTCTTGAACACACCTTTTGGATGCACATTCTTCCATTCTATGAATTCAAAACCCTAAAAATACTGACAAAAGTTACTAGCCGTTACTAGCTATTGGGACTTTGGTTTTAGCTCTTATACAAGCTTCTAAAACTCGATTTTCAAATAGATTTTTGTGGTAACTCATTTAGAAATACTCTTACACTTCAGAATACCAAAATCTCTATTTTTATTTGTGCTTCAAAATAAGATTGAATTGATCAAAAGGTAAAAAGTTATTGGTGCTCAGTTGCTCATATTTGCATAATCTGTAATCTATTTCTATGTTCTATCTTTAATCAGCTTTTGTGTCAAAGTTAAAGAAGTAAAACCCATTTGGGGTGAACCTTGATTGTTGAGTTTAAAGAGGTTGGGTGTAAAACCAATTTTGGTGATTCTCTTGTATAAGATTGGTGTTGCCTACCACCGATGATTTGGAAAAAGGTTTAAGCAAGTTGTGTTGAAATCGTTAAATAAGTGTTGAAGGTAGTGGATATAGATCATTTGAGGATCGAACCACTATAAATCTTTGGGTCTATTCTTTTGCATTTTGTCAAAACTTTATCTCTACATTTTCACTGGTCGTTAGATCTTAAATACTCTATACTTTTTCTTAGTAATTATTGATCTATTTGAGATATTTGTGTTCTCTAGTAAGTCTGACATTAATATCTCAACTATCCATTTTTAATACAGACCATCTTCTCACCATTTAGTACTGATTCAAAAGATACCTGAATGTACTCTTAAAGCTACAAAGTAAATCTCTCTTTTGAATGCATATTCTATTTGATCTTCTTTTTAAAAAATATCAAAAGTTTTTTTAATTTACATTTATTTTCCATAAACCTTATTCACACACCTATAGTTTATCAATTGTTATAACAGCGTTGGTCTATATTATTTTTGGTTTAGCAGCTTTGTAGAGAAGATCCAGATGGCAAACACACCTTCACTGCCTTACATCAAAGGGTTTTCAACAAATGGACCTTCTCTGTTCAATGGAAGTAACTACACATTTTGAAAAAAATAGAATGAAAATATATGTTTGCTCGATAAATTTTGAGCTATGGAATCTGATTAAAAAGGGTCCATTCGTCCTAACTAAACTAGGTGTCGTATCGTCCAGTTATACAGACAAGAAGTCTTTATAATGAAAAACCAACAGAGTATGTAAGGTCCAGATCCATACAACAACCTATACTGATAGTCACGTGCACATATATCTAACAAAGAATCTCATACATGAAAATTTCTATTTAACATTAGTAATAAGGTATATTATCCAAAGGGGAAATGTCCAGACCTATTCTGTTGTCACTGTGGTATCATCCACTATTTGTAGGGCTGCTCAACTCCGGATCCTACAAAAAGGGTAACATAAAATACACGTGTGAGTGAAAATAAATCACCTAGTGAGTCCCGTGTGTGCTGTGCTCTATCAAAGAGACAAAGTACATAAAGCGTTTATGAAATAGCTTATCATTTGTTCACTGCAAACGATTCCAAAACTATTTAACGAAGACTTTATTCAGAACTCAATCATTTTTTGGAAAATTGTATTTCAATTTCAATTCATTAACCCAATTTCCAAATCACAAGCACTTCTTCAATAGAAGGTTGGATTGTATGCAAAGCTCACAAGGCTTCGCCTTCAGCATCACGATCTTATTATTGTACCAGGGACTTCACCTTACAGAACTCAACCGTGCATTGCCGAATAAATACACTGACTTGCACCGTGTCATCCTACTGAGACCCCAGCCTATAGTACTCAATTTATGCGTCACCGGATAAGCACACCAACTTCCATCATGTTATCGTATTGAGACTGCTACCTACAGTACTCGATCCATGTATCGCTGGAAAATCTTTTACTTGCTACCGTAAATAAGGGGTCCTAATCCTGACGTCAATCACTATCGAGGCAGCAAGGAGTCAAACGCACCGAGTGTCCCCGCCCAGCATCTAGCGAATGACTCAAAATCAAGAAGTGCCCACAGACATGGCAATTGCCAGGTGCTAAATGACTAGCCAAGACAACTCATCTCAATGTCTTGTCACCCCATTTGGAGAAAGACAATCCCTAGAACTAGACCTGGTTACTAGGGTCGTCTAAATCTAACGTAGGCTAGTACAAAGATCAAAGTCCTTGCTGAGTACTCAACGTTAACAATACGAACCCTATCTGACTAATCAGGCCGAAGGGTTATCTGATCTCGCAAGATTTCAAATCAAAATATTTTTGGGGCAAAATCACATTTTTCAGAATTTGATCTCACTGACTCACAAGTCCAATCATTATTCACATAGGCTCCGCAGAGCCAATCAATTCATTCCACAAGCACATTAGGCTAATAAAACAATTTCTGGGATCAGAAGTCATTTTCTAAAAGTTAATCTCATCACGAGAGATTATTTTCCAAAATCATGTTGAAATAGGATAAAGAGTTCTATTCACAGATAAAAACGTGTTTCCAAGAGTATCCAGGTCATTTTCCCCGTACTCGATCACAATAGTCATTTTCCAAGGGCATTTGGGCCAGTTTACCCATGTCCGATTCAAAAATACTTTTCGAGGGTATTTGAGTTAATTTACCCTTACTCGATTAGAAAAATATTCACAAGAGTTCCAATAAGGATATATCAGTCAGTTACCGAATACTCGAGTTCCAAAAGTTTTCATAAAACATTCCAATAAGGATATTTGGATCATTTTCCAAATACTCGATTCCAAAAGGAACACATTTCAAGAAATCCAAAATTCTAATCCCAAAAGAGGATTAAATTCAAAGTTTTCAAACACATTTTCATAAAATGTTCCAATAAAGGTATTCCAGTCAATTAATGAATACCCGATTCTAAAATTTACCATTTTTTGAAAATTCGAAATATTTAATCCAAAAAGGACTAAATTCACAAAATTCATGCTTTAATCATCCAGTAAGGTTTCCAAGCAAAATGATGTTCAATCTAGCCCAAAATGGCATAAAATAATTCTTGCTCAGATAAACATTAAACATATTCAGGGATTCCAAAATGGTATTAATTATAGTATTTCATAGAAAAGTAAAGCACACTAGCTTTCAAAAGGTTTTAGAAATCAAAAGGACGTACCTCATGTCCTAACTAAACTCTTTCCGTTTACGGCCGTTCAACCATCATTTCCACAATTTTCAACGTTCCGTTGGCCATTTACTGACAAACCTACACCAAACATCATTTTCGGGTCAAATCTTGTTCGATTGAAAAACAGTCGACGTCCAACCGACATGTCCGACGGGTAGCCGACGTCTAACTAAAGTTTAGCCGACGCAGCCAACAGTTAAGGAAAATATTTAACTTTCGTTCACGTCATTTTTTCGTCGGTTGATCAATTATTTTGTTTTCCTTTTACCACATCCTTCCTCCATCCATAAACAAGGGATTCACTTCATATTTCCCATTTATTTCATCCAAAATCACACAATTAATAATCCTTAAATTCATCCATTTTCAGACTCATTTTTCTGGAATTTCACGGATTGACACATGATTTTGTTTTGCACATAACTTTCAATCCACAACTAGGATTTGGCTATATGATATACCAAAACAATCATAAGACTCTTAAATTTAATTATTTATTGGCCTTTTTCAGTGTCCTAGTTCTTGTGACATTTTACTGGGTGAAAACAGCCCTAATAGTTTTGTCTCAATTTCACTATTCTTGCTTTCCTTTGTTTTCCTTTAGCCTTTAGCACCTTGGAACCATTAATTCATTCAATCCTCCTTCAAATAATCTTTAATTCTGAATTTCCAGATTTCCAATAGCTCACAAAAGTCACACCTATTCAACACAAATTCATCTCTTCTAATCAAAAGCTAGTTTGAATCATTTTTTCCAACCAAGTAAATTCCATTTTTACTCTACTTTGATCATCACCTCTTCAACCAAAAATAAGCCTTCAAGCTACCATAATTATTTAGTTCTTTCTCACACAAAACATCATTCGAAGGCCCTTAGGCAGCCGTCACATATACAAGCATATATAAAGTTCATACACAAAAGTTCACAAACCTTATCTTTGATCCGAAATTAATACATGAAAGTCATGTTTGTATGCTAAAATTCACATCATCAAAATCATCATTCACCCAAAAAAAAACTTCAATTCAAGCAAGGTAGGGTTTTACCTTATATTTGAGGCTATTTGGTGTGATTTGCTCCAAGAACACCAAGACATCACCTAGTACACCAAGAACACACACTAGCCAGCCTTTTTGTTTTCTCTTGTTTGATATTTTTTTCTCTTGGTTTTTCCTTCTCTTGGCTGCCAAAATTTAGGCTGTTTAACAGCCCTTTTCCACCACCATTCACCCCTCAAATCTTGACCCATCGTTTCTTGTTTTGGTTTAATTGAATGGTGGATATATTTAAGTGTGTTCCAATAGGATTTTTACACACCAACCACTTTTTCCTCCCCAAAAATTTCTTTTATTTCTCTTTGCATGGCTAACAAAATTCTTGGCCAATTTTCAAACATTCATTCATCTTCTCTTGGTATAAATATTAGCCAATTACATTACCTTAATCAAGTGGGCCTATGAGTGATGGATTCCAATCACAAAATTACACATCATTCTTCATTTATTTTGCAAAGCTTATTTAAGAAGTCTTTCATGAATCCTCTTATTATTTGTCACTTTTCCTTGGCCACCATTCACAAGAAGCCACTCGTCCCATTTTCAACGGCATTTTTCCTATTTTCTTCAAAAATGACTAAAATCGGGTCCATATCGGAAAAAATATTTTATTTCACCAATCAACTACAAAAATTTCACTGAATTCATTGATAACACTTAAATTCTTCAATTTTTTCTCTACTTGGTCAAATTTGAGGTCAAAGTTGCGGGCGTGGTCAAAATGACGAAAATGCCGCCGATACCCCGAGTAGCATAATTCACACCAAAATGTGTGTTTCATCGCACTGATCAATTTTTATTTTTAGAGTACCCTATAATTATTTTTTTTAATAATAATAGCCTTTAGAGAATTTAGAGTATGGGTAGAACATATCCAATAATTACATCCATGTGTTGACAAGCTATTATTATACCAAAATATTCGTCTCATTATACCGATCATCTTGTGTTCTAGCCACTAATATAAATTCTCATCCTATGACAAATAATATCCAATTGAAAGTAAAACGTAGGGTGTTACAAAAATGACCTTAAATTATTAGGCAATGAACATTCTATGCTGTGCTCTCAATATAAATGAATACAATCGAGTGAGTGGTTGTGATTTTGCTCATGACATATGGAGATTACTTGAAGTCACCTATGAGGGAATTAATCAAGTAAAGAAATTAAAGTTAGGAATTTTAGTCTATGATTATAAGCTATTCACTATGAAGCTAAATGAGAACATAACTGATATGTTCACTTGATTCACAAATTTCATGAATGGACTAAAAGTATATGAGAAAATCTCTTTCCTTGGTGAGCAAAATAGAAAGTTACTTGATGCTTTGCTAAAAAGATGGCAACCAAAAACCTTGGCTGTGGAGGAATCTAAAAATTTAAATAGCTTTCCTACTAATGAGCTCTTTAGATCTCTCTTGACTCATGAAAAAAAACTTAAAAGATTTCATAAGCATAATGATGATGATAAAGGTAAATGAGGGACTGTTTTAAAGGCAGTTGATGAAGAAGCCCACACTGATCAAACTGATAGTGACGATGGTATTCATTTGGATACAGAAGAATTAGCTATGGTTGCCAAAAAATTTAGAAAAATGTTCAAAAAAGGCCATTTCAAAAGGGGTAAGAAATTTATCAAAAAGAAGGGACAAACTTCTTCCTTCAAGCCTCAATGTTTTGAGTGTAAAAGCACATAGCACTTAATCACCGACTATCTAGAAGCTAAAGAGAAAGAAGCTAAGCAATTTAAAAAGAAGACGAAGGACACAAAGATGAAGAAAAGAAAATGGCTGATTGGGACTTGGGAACCAAGTTGAATCTGAGACTGAAGAAAGCTGTAAATCTAATAATGAAAAAGTAAACATTTGTTTTATGGCCATGGAAAATAAGGTAAATCCTACTTCCCCAAATTGGACATTTGAATTGTATGATTCTAATTGTGAGAAGCTTGATTATCCAAATGAGTGACTTTTCTATATATTTCTTGAACTTAAAAAGCTATCTAGAAGAAACAAAATGAAAGTAAAAATTAATTCCTTGTAGATGTGAAAGCAAAGTTGTTGAACGAGAACAATGTTTCACTTGATTCCATTAAGTGCTCATATATTTAAAATGATGTTATCCTAACTTCTTTGTATTATTTGTCTCTTGAAAAAAAAAATTGTTTGTATGACAAAGTTCTCTCTCATAAAATTATGGTCAGTAATTTTGATGATATGAAAAATAGAGTTGATACCTTACCACATGCATTGAGAAACACACAAAAGGGAAAAATAATTTGGAAAAATTACTTGGTGCATAACATGTAGCTAGAAACCAAAATGATCTAGGCTATAGACATGAAATCAAAGCTGAAAATTACAGATCCTACTTTGATTGTGCTTTGGTTTCTTCACATATGACTCATAGTTGTTGTACATATTGTGGAAAATCTGGACACAAAGAATCTAAGTGTTATTTTAGGAAGAAAGTGGAATCTGATATAAAAACAGTTTAGAAAGTTAAAGGATTTATTACTAACCACCGTAGACCCAAGAAGGTATGGATACCAAAAATCACTCTTCCATCTTATGTATAGGAACATTCATCGAACAAGACGAGCTCTACTAAGTGGTTTTTGAACAGGGGATGTTGTAGGCACATGACTGAAAATATCGAACTACTGGAAAACATTCAAGTCACAAATGTTAGATTCGTTACATTTGGAGACAAAAAGAAAGGAAAGATAATTGACATAGGTAATATTGCTAAGGGATCCTCTATTATTATTATTATTATTATTATTATTATTATTATTATTATTATTATTATTATTATTATTATTATTATTATTATTATTATTATTATTATTATTATTATTATTATTATTATTATTATTATTATTATTATGTGACAATGGATGCAAAGCTGTTTTTAAAAAAGAGTCTTACACCATTATAGATAGTCCAGCAATGAGACAATTTTTGTTACTAACTGTGTTGGAAATGTGCTTGTATTTTATCTTGACGATCATATGGCTCATGACATTGTTAGTGTTATGCCCTACTGACAATCACATGTATTCTGTATATTTGCAATATTAAATAAAACAAGGTATTCTTTATCTTTCTGTTTGTTTTATTTTATACTTTCGTCTGAATATAACTCTATTAGATAAAGTCCCAAGTGCAATAATGTGTTAAGAAAATCATGATAGAGATCATGATGTGAGGTTCCTATTACACTAGATAGTGTTCATACTTAAATTATACCTAGTCATAGTATTAATGAGATCAGACATCATTAATACGTTAAGACTAGCACATGTTATACTTTTTGATTTGTTCAGGCAGTGGTTCTCACATCTGTGAATATTGTGATATTCAAAGTTAATACGTGGATGCTTGTTGCCCGAACAAGTACATTGGATGACCTAACTGTGAGATAATCATATGGATAAATATTTAGTGCCACTGATAAAATCTCTTCATAGCAAATGTGCAAGTATCCTTAGACTTGAGATCTCCAAGGTACTTTGTTTGCTAAGTGTGGACTTTGATTCCAATCTCCAGAGTCCTGACAAGGCCACCTATGGGATGGATAATTGGTACAACATGAAGCAAATGAAAATAGATGAGAGGATCAATAAAGGATTCGCCATTCCTAAAGAAGGAGCGAATATATCACAACCACTTGTAGGAATCACTACTCAAGAAGTCCTTGGCCAATGCGATTGTATATTGGAAATGGTTCCAATTGAAATATATGTTGAATAGTGGATTCTGGGAACAAGTACTAAAATATTCGGGCCAAAATTAATTTATTATTCTGGAAGGAGTTGTCACTAATTTCGTACTCTAAAACAAATGAGATGTTATATGGTGAAAGGAGTTTATTGCACTATTGTTTACTGTTGAAAAGTTTATGTCAAGCTACTTGAATTTCTGGACTTTTCAGTGATCATGATGTGTTGCTAGATACTGCTCATGATCTACTGAATATTGATTTATTAATTAGATAATTAATAAGTTAATTTTAAAATTATTAAGGATTATTAATCTTAAAAATATTTAGATTAATTCATATTTGGCTACCAATAGACCAGGAAACCTAATAGGTCACACATAATGGAGAATTGAGTGCTCAAGATGTTATTGGATAACATTACACAGTTGATTGTGAAAAGAAGAAGTTATTGTAGTTAATTAATAATTAGTTATAATATGTGGACTACATTGTAATTAACAATAATCATAATAAATATTGGTAAATTGGAAACCTTATATATCACTGTTTACCAAAATTGATACAGGTGGAATATATGTATCAATATATATTTTTCCGTGGTGATTATGATTGAGTGAATTATATAGAAAGTTTTTTAGGAAAAAAAAAATGGAGAGCCCTCTCGTCATCATCTTCTTCTTCTAGAAAAACAGAAAACCTTAGCCACCATATTCCATCTTGGTAGCACAAAACTCTTGGTTTTGAGCACCATTCTTGTGTGGATTTTATTAGAGACAATTCTAAACTTGGATTGTATTGTTTTGACAGAACAATAGAGAAGACATTCTCTGTGTTTGGTGGATAGCTTCTCAGAGCAGAGGAATTTTTTTTGAACTACAAAGACAATAACAACAATAACAAACTAAGCCTTAGTCCTAAGAAACTTGGGGTTGGCTACATGAACCAATACCAGACTGCATGTGATCATCCATATGAATGCTCTCTCTCCACATCCTTCTATCAATCACCATACTTTCATCCAAATCTAACAAAGATATGTCTCTCCTAATCAACTCTATCTATGTCATTTTAGGCCTGCCTCTACCTCTGTCTAACCTATCCTGCCTCATTCCCTCAATCATCCTAACAGGCGCATTCCTCAGTCTTCTCTGTACATGTCCAAACCAACAAAAGTAGCTTTCTCTCATTTTCTCATCAATAGATGCCACCCCGATCTTTTTCATAATGGTCTCATTACTGACTATAACCTTTCTAGTATATCCATATATTCACCGTAACATACACATTTTGGCTACTTTAATTTTATAAATATGACATATTTTAACTGCTCAACATTCTGTGCCATATATCAAGACAGGTTTCTATAGAACTTTCCCATTAGGCTCAATGGTATATTATGATTACATAGAATACCAGTCGTGCTCCTCCATTTTAACCAACCCACCATAACTCGGTGTGCAATATCACCACCGAGCTCTTCGTCTTTCTGAATCATAGATCCTAGATACCGGAAGCAATCGTCTACCGGTATATCTCTACCATCTAAAGTTACACTCTGAACTACATTTCTACTACTATTGAACTTGCATTCTATATACTCTATTTTACTCCTAATTCTAAAGCTCTTGGATTCTAATGTCTGTCGCCATAACTCCAATTTAGCATTTACACCGACTCTAGTCTCATTAATCAACACAACATCATCAGTAAACAACATACACTATGGCACAACCTCCTGTATAGTGGAAGTCAACTCATCCATAACAGCCACAAAGAGGAAAGGACTAAGCGCTGATCCTTGATGCACCCCAATAGTAAGAGGAAACTCTGCAGTCACTCCGGCGCAACTCCTTACACTTGTACATGCTCCCATATACATATATGTAATAAGAGCAATATACTTTAGTGAGACACCTTTCTTGGCCAACACCCACCAAACTACTTCTCTAGGCACTGTGTCATAGGCTTTCTCCAGGTCAATAAATACCATATGTATATCTTTCTTTCTATCCATATAATATTCAATCATCTACTGTAATAAATAAATTACCTCCGTAGTGGAATGCCCAGGCATAAAACCAAATTGATTATCTGAAATTTGTATAATGCCCCTTAACCTCTGTTCAATCATTCTCTCCTAAAGCTTCACAGTATGACTCATGAGCTTAATCCCATGATAATGGGCACAATCTTGGACATCCCCTTTATTCTTATACAGATGAATCAGAGTACTCTTCCTCAACTCTGTAGGCATCTTATTAACTTTATATATTTTGTTGAACATACAAGTCATCCACGTAATACCTATCTCATCTAAATACTTCCAAACCTTGATTGGTATACCATCTGGTCCCATAATCTTTTTGGGTCTTATCCTTTTACGAGCATCTTGAACTTCATGCTTCGGAATACGATGAATGCATGCATAGTTAACCACTTCATTCGAAATCACAAGGCTACCCATACTCGAAACTTGAACTTGACTCCTATTAAATAACTTATTAAAATAGGACCTCCATCTCTCCTTCATTTCTTCATCTTTAACCAAAACTTTGTGGTTGTCATCCTTCACACATTTTACGTCACCGATATCTCTCGTCTTCTTCTCCCTGAAATACACTATTCTATATATATATTCTTTCCCCATCATTAGTATCTAGATTTTCATATAAATATTTATAAACTATGGATCTTACTTTTCTAACAGCTTCTTTAGCTTTTCTTCTTGCAACCTTATATTTCTCAAAATTCTCATCAATCGTGCACTTCTTTAAGTTTCTATAACACTCTTTTTTACTCCTTATGGCTTACTTCACTTCGTTGTTCCACCGCAACAAGTCCTTGTATAGTAGTACTCTTCCTTTAGATCTACCAAACACTTATTTAGCTACTGTCCTAATACATTGAGCCATCTTTCACCATATAGTATCTGGATCCGATTCCATATAAGAAGACCAGTCATCCGCTTGAACTACCTTATCGACAAAGGCTACTCTTACATCCCTATGTAGCTTCCACCACTTGATCTTAGGGTCAACTTGATGATTCCACTGCTTACGCTTTTTCCAAAAGTTAAAATCGAGGACCAACAGCCTGTGTTGTGTAATTACACTCTCAGCTAAAATAACTTTACAATCTGTACAACTACTACGAAACCTATGCCTCATAATAAAGAAGTCTATCTGACTGGAATTTAACCAGCTTCTAAAAGTCACTAAGTGAGAATCTCTCTTCTTAGACCAAGTGTTTGCTATAGTTAAATCAAAGGCTAAGGCAAAGTTAAAAATAGAAATTCCTAATTCGTTTCTATCCCCGAAACCTTGACATCCATAGACATTCTCAAACCCGCTCTGATCAGTATCCACATGTTCATTTATATCACCACAAATGAAAAGCTTCTTTGCACATGGTACACTTTGTACAATCCCATCTAAATTATCCCAAAATTATTGCCTAACCGAATCATCAAGTCCTATTTATGGCGTACACGCACTAATAACAGTAGTAATCTGGCCACCAATCATGATCTTGATGCTCAAAATCCTATCATTCTTTTTCCATACTTCAACCATATCATCAACAAACTTATGGTCAATAATAATCTCGACTCTATTTCTATTCATAACTCTACTTGAATAGCAAAGCTTATAACCCCAAGGTGCTACTACTCTTGCCTTCTCACCTACCCATTTGATTTTTTGAAGACACAAAATGCTAATCTTTCTTCTCTACATAACCTCAACAAATTCAGTCAATCTACAAGTTAAAAAATCCTATATTCTATGAAACTAGACGGATCATATCACTATAGACAGTTTTTTTTTACCTTACACCCTTGCATATTTAACACCATATCCAGGGACTGACACGGTGCTTTGCTTTCGAGCAACGACCTAGAAACCATCACATATTTATCACTATACCCAGGTCTAGGAAGTGCAGCACATTGCTGAGTAGGGAATGCCCCCACGAAGGTAATCGATTTGTTCACGGCATAGATGCGACTATATTTTATGCTAACCGTCACAAGCCTTATTGTAACAGTCATTTATCCAGGCTTGAGACCATTAATGAACACCACAAACAAAGCCCATGAAACTCATAGGCAGAGTTTTTTGAACTACACAGACACCATAAGGTAATTACTCTCTCTTGTTTTAATTTCATTAATGCATAAATGTGATCCTCGTTTTGGAATTCCCGTTTTCTTTCTACTATGCAAATATGGTTTTACACGAGGAATTTCTATAGATATTAGATGCCACTTCATAAATGAAGATAATAACTACCTTTGGCATAGAAGGCTGGGACACGTATCTATTGAATTACTAAACAAATTATCCTCAAAAGAGCTTTGTTAAAGGACTGCCTAAAATGAGATTTGATAAAAACCGGGTGTGTGATGCTTGCTAATTTGGAAAATAAATAAAAACCTCTTTTAAACCCAAGAAAATGATTTCAACATCAAAATCTCTTGAACTCATACATATGGATTTGTTGGGACTAATGAGGATCACTAATCTTGGTGGTGAGGCTTATGCTTATGTACTTATGGATGACTTCTTAAGATTTACTAGGATTTTATTTCTTGCTAAAAAAAGATGGAGCTTTCTCTAAATTTTCAAAACTACTCAAACGTATTCAAAATTTTCTTGGGTGCAAATTGATTTCGATTAGAACAAACAATGGCAGACAATTTTGCAACCATGAATTTACAAAATTCTATAATGAAAGTGGTGTTTCACACAATTTTTCAGGAGCAAAAGCTCCTTAACAAAATGATGTGGTTGAGAGGAAAAATAGAGCTTTGCAAGAGATGGCAAGGTTAATGCTTTGTGAAAACTGCCTTCCAAAATATTTTTGGGTTGAAGGTGTAAACATAGCTTGCTATGTTGTCAACTGTGTTATGCTAAGACCCGTTATAAGGAAAACTCCTTTTGAACTCATATTCGACAAAGTTCCATCCATTTCTTAGTTTAAAGTTTTTGGCTGCAAATGTTTTGTCCTCAATACTTAAGACAATCTTGGAAAATTTGATAGCAAATCTGGTAAGGCTATACTTTTTCGATATTTTCCCCACAAAATGACATATAGAGTGTACAATAAAAGAACTCTATGTGTGGAAGAATCTGTGCATGTTGTGCTTGATAAATCAAATATATATTCTTCTGGATATGATGATGATGATGATGTAGGAATCACAAAAAAAAAGAGGTCGTGAGCAGCATAATGCTTCACCTCTTGATATTCATGCCAAAGAAGAGGAATTAGAAGAAGAAGAAGCTAAAAAAAACAAACAAAGAACTGAAGAATCCATAAATCAAGACTTGCCAAAAGATTGAAAGTACAAAACTATCCATCCAGAAGAAGAGATCATTGGCGATCCTAGCTGCGGAGTTAAAACTAGATGGTATTTTGTTGATAATTTTACCTTACTTTCTAGCACTGAAACTAATTACATTGATATAGCCTTACATGATGAATTTTGGATTATGGCCATGCAAGAAGAGTTAAATCAATTTGAAAGAAATTAAGTTTGGAAGCTTGTTCCTAGACCATTTGAACATCATGTAATTTGTACCAAGTGGGTTTTCAGAAACAAACTTGATGAACATGGTATTGTTATTAGAAATCAAGCCAAATTAGTCGCCTAAGGATCCAATCAAGAAAAGGGCATTGATAATCATGAGACTTTCGCTCCCGTTGCTCGATTGGAGTCAATTAGAATGCTACTTGCTTTTGTATCTTTAAATGGTTTATGCTCTATCAAATAGGTGTTAAAAGTGCATTTTTAAATGGTTTTATTGAAAAATAAGTATATGTAGAGCAACCCACTGGCTTTATTCATGAACACTTTCCAAATCATATATTTAAACTTTCTAAAGCCCTTTATGGTTTCAAACAAGCTTCACGAGCTTGGTATGAAAAACTTAGTGGTTTTCTACTTTCAAAAGATTTTTCAAGAGAATTGATTGATATCACTTTCTTCATTAAATCTGAAAATTCCAAGGATCTTTTTATTGTTCAAATCTATGTTGATGATATTATCTTTAGAGCCACTAATAATTCTCTATGCAAGAAATTTGCCAAGATAATGCAGCAAGAGTTTGAAATGAGTATGATTGGAGAACTTAATTTCTTAGTTGGATTACAAATCAAGCAAATCAAACATGAGTTCATCCTAACTCAAGCTAAGGAACTGCTCAGAAGGTTTAGAATGAATGAAGCAAAAGAAATTAGTACACCTCTGAGCACATTATTAAATCTTCATAGAGATGAAAAAGGTAAGAAAGTGGATGAATCAAAATATAGAGGTATCATTAGAAGTCTCTTTTATCTTACTGCCAGTCAACCTAATATAATGTTCTCAGTGTGCCTTTGTGCTAGATTTCAATCATGTCCAAAGGAATCTTATGTATGTGTTATAAAACGTATCCTTAGATACTTAGTTGGAACATATGATTTTAGTCTACAGTATCCACGAACTAACATGTTTGATCTTATAAGATACACGGTTGCCGACTATGCTAGCTGCAAAGTTGAGAGAAAAAGCACTAGTGGACACTGTTAATTTCTAAGACACTTTCTTGTCTCTTGGTACAACAAGAAACAAACTTGCGTCTTTCTCTCAACATCCAAAGCAGAGTACATTGCTGCAAGAAGTTGCTGTGCATAAATTTTATAGATGAAAATACTTTGCTTGCATTTGGTTTAAATTTTAATCGTGTGCCCATCTTATGTGATAATACTAGTGCTATCAATCTGATCAATAATCATGTTCATCATTCTAGAACTAAGTACATTAAAATTAAACATCATTTTATTAGAGATCATGTGCTTACGGGTGACATGTGTGTGGAAAATATTCCAACTGATGAACAACTTGTTGATATATTCACTAAACCTCTGGCTGAAGATAGCTTTAATCATTTGCAAAGAGGTTTAGGAATTACTAAAATTATGTAACTAACAATTTTGCCAAGGTTTGTTTGTTCATTCTTGCAGAACTTCTGAAGATATACACTTTCGGATGGTGATTTTAGATGCAGCATCTCAAAAACATGAATCAACAACCCCTCTCGATAAAATATCTCACGATTTGTTTTGGACAGACAAATTTGGAGTTAGTCTAAGTCCAAAATAGCAGCAACCTAGAATCATGTAAATTTCACATTTTTTTTATTGGGTGAAAAAGTGTCCAAGTCTAGAACTCTTTTTTTAAATTTTCAAAATGTTTGCACTTTTCAAAGAAGCTCACCCTATCTCTGATGAAATCTCTTTTAAGTGTACTTGATTCCACTTATCCTCTCAAGTACCTAGGAAATCATAAAATTATTTTCAAAAGCTATTTCTCTTTCTTCTTGAAATCTGAAACGACCATTAAAATCCATTTGTTCCTTTCTTTCTCTCACTTTGGATTTCCATCTTTCTCACAGAACCAGAAAACCCAAATCCCCTTCTCTCGAATCGCCATGGCTAAGCTTCCTAAATAAGACAAAGGGCTCGAACCAAAGACAAAGAAGAACAAAAAAAGTAGGCGAAACAAATTCTATTGCCACAACCCAACCTACTACTAAACAAAAAGGAAAAAATATTATGGCCAAGGAACTAGCTTCCCAGATGGACTCATCGCAAAAGCTTCTTGTATAGGAAAGCTCTGGGACATAGGTATCTCGATTTCTTGACTTAAAATGAAAATCTGAGTTTAATGATTAACTTTCAAGAAATCGAAATGTCATTACTGGTTATCGTGTTGATTCTGAGACCTTTTTAAATTTTGCTAATATCCTGAATATGTTTGAATCACTTGGATGGGGGGCTTTACTGTCGGTAGATGAAAAACTATACTCTACACTGGTCTGGAAATTTTATTCAAACTTAGGAATAGAAAGACTGGAGGAGACTGGTAGCAGATTCATGGTTCAATAGTATACCACAAGGGTAGGCTATGTGAACATGGAATTTGATCGTAGAATGTTAAACTGAATATTTGGAGTCAGAGACGGAGGAATTCAAAATTTTAAAATAAATAAATTTTCAAAATCGTTTGACCTGTTTAATCTAGACAGATTTGAGGTTAAGTTCACTGGAGGCAAGAGTTTCAAAAACTCAAATAATCTAACTCCAAATGGCTAAATGGTTTCAGGAGAATTCTGGACCACATGGTGTCAACCGTGGTGGCACCAAGCTTTGGGCACAAAACTTTAGTAAGTATCATGCAAATGATACTGATGTTGGCCTTGTCAGAAGGAAGATAGATTAGTTTTGGATTTTTGGCTATGAAGCTGATGCTTCAATCAAGAAATACCTTAAGTAAGGACTTGCTATATGGAAATCTCCTGACCAAGGTCTTTAAAAATTCCAGTGTGAATCTCAGTACAAGTGCCCCTGGATATCACAAGATTAATATTTATAGCATAGAATCTTTTGATAAAATGGAGCTTTGTAGAAATGAACGATCAATGGATTCTACTTAAGGATGTTTCAAAAGAAGAAAGGGAAACACTGATTAAGATTAAAGCTGAGAGAAAGAAAGTTGCACCTACTGCCTCGACTAGAACAAAACGCAAAGTCTGAAACGGCAAAGGAAGCCTCAAGTAAAGGCAAGTAGAAGAATAAAGAAAGTAGACCAACTCAAAGCATTCTAAATGCTTTGAATGTCCTGTCTGAGAAATTTGATGGGTTCCATGCTAAAGTCAAAACTGAATTGCAACTTTTGGGCACTCAATCAAGTAATGTGGAAGGGAAGCAGCCTATAGAAGAAAAAGATAATGGATATGTTTCAAAAGATCAAGCCACTCCACCACAGTAAGAGGATGGGCTTGTCATTTCATCTTCTGAAATGGATTCTAGATAACCCACCACTGCTATGAAAATTATCGTTGATGAAATTCCTGTTCCATCCACTGTAGTGCCCATCACTGATATAATTCCAGCCTATCCTACTGAGATTACACTTACTGTACCCTCTGCCGACCCAGTTGCAGTTACAAAAGACATGCCAATTCCGCCTATTAGCTCATCAGGACACAGAGTGAAACATGTTGTCGTCAAGAGGAAGTCCAACAGAATTGCTGAACAATATTCAAAGAAGGGTGCTAATGCTAAGCCTAAGACTATCAACATTCCATGATTAGCATATGATGACTGCTAATTGCTGACTTATTCTGCAACATTTTATTCTAATGAACACTTTAACCTTCAAACTATTTATGCTTTATACATTATATCTACATGAACACTTTTATTTTGGTTTTAGACCGATATTACTGCTACTATTGATATTATTGCTGATATTTAGTCAATACTGCATCTTGTTACTACTGATATTCCTTTTGTGTTTACTACCCCTGGTTGATTCCTTATTGTTTCTCTACTGCTAAATTCTTTTTGATTGATGCCAAAAAGGGGAGAAATAAACCTGGAGTGTTATAGATTGTGACATGAGTATTGTGAGTTATGGATTGTAACTGAGTTTGGATGATGTACATTTAAGTGGATTCTTATGAAAATTGTGTTGATTCTCTTTGGTTGCAAAGTGAAAACTTTGTGTTCAAATACTTTGTGAAAAGTAGACTCGGTTAATTGTTGGAAAACCATTGATCTATCTCTGTGGGAAATTTTTTTTACCATACACAAACACAGAGGGAGTTTTGGATCCTTATTTTGTTAATCTAAAATACCATTCCAAAAATGCTTGTACAAGAAGTGATCTTTTGTCTTATTTTTACCTATTTTGGATGCATGATTTGGAAATTCGAAATCTCAAATCTCAGGTTAGTTTCCAATGCACTCCATCGCTAGTATTCTTTTATTGGTCATATACGCACATACATAGGGGGAGTATTGCTATTTATGATTTATCTTCTACGCCTTTTCATGTACATAATTACACATTTTTTTGTGACCATTATTTGGCTATTTCTATAAGAAATAGTCCTCTTTATGGAAGGAATGAGGATAAGGAGGTTGGTTGGGCCATAGGCTCATTGAGCCTTGCTTATGGGACTATGTTTAATTTTCCTTATCTTAAACTTATAAACACTCTCTGAGTCGTATAATTAAAGAATGCATTTCAATTAAAAATACTCTTACTTCTCTTGGTCTAACATGTTCATATAGTCTATATTTTTTCACAATCCCATCAAGCTTGTCATCACTCAAAAAGAGGAAGTTTGTTAATCCTGAGGGAATTCTTCTATGTTTTGATTTATGACAAATATTGATGTGGACTAACATGTGTAATCTATATATGATAGGACATGTTTGACCTTTGTTCTTTCAAAGCTCACTAATAGGACTGCTAAGCCGCTCTCAAGCAATTGAATCAAAGACTGGCTGATCAAGTATAACTCCAATTTGTGAGATTTCATACCATGAAGGCCTTGTGAAGAACTATAGACTAGGAATAGTGATTAAAATATTATTTATAAATTCCCATGTCTCTTTACCATATGTTTGATTTGTTTTACCTTAAAGCACTTACATATGATTTTGAAAAGAGGATGCTTCTAAATCTGAATTTATAAAAATCTTGGTTGAGTAGTTTAGGAATCCAAAACACCATCCAATGATCTGTAGCATTTTTAAAAAATATACGTTTTTACATAAAGAGTCAATTTGGATGCATATTCTTCTATTCTGGGAATCCAAAATCCTGAAAATCCAGATAGAAGTAAGTAGCCGTTACTAGCTGTTGGAATTTCTATTTTAGCTCTTATAAAAGCTTCTAAAACTCAATTTCGAAGTAAATTTTTGTGCTAACTCATTTAGAAACACTCTTACACTTCAAAGTACAAAAATCTCTCTTTTTATTTGTGTTTCAAAGTAAGATTGAATCAATGATATGGTAAAAAGGTATTGGTGCTTAGTTGCTCATATTTTCTCAATCTGTGAGCTATTTATGTGTTCTATCTTTAATTATCTTTTGTATTAAGGTTAAGAAAGTAAAACTCATTTGGGGTGAACCTTGATTCTTGAGTTTAAAGAGGTTGGTGTAAAACCAAATTTGGTGATCCTCTTGTCTAAGATTGGTGTTGCCTATTGCCATTAATTTGGAAACAGTTTTAAGAAAGTTATGTTGAAATCCTTAAGTGAATGTTTAAGGTAGTAGGCGTAGATCATTTTAGGATTGAACCACTATAAATATTTGGGTCTATTCTTGTGCATTTTGTCTGAGCTTTATCTCTGCAGTTTCATTAGTCATCAAATCTTAAATGCTCTATCCTTTTTCTTGGTAATTATTGATTTATTGAGACATTTGTGTTCTACTGTAAGTCTGCCGTTAATGTCTTAACTATCCATTTTTAATACAGACCATCTTCTCACTATTTAGTGCTGATTCAAAGGATTCCTGAATGTACTCTTAAAGCTACGAAGCAAATCTGTCTTTTGAACACTCATTCTGTTCGGCCTTCTTTTTAAAAGACATCAAAAGATTCATTTTTTAACTTGTATTTGTTTGCCATAAACCTTATTCACCCCCTCTAAGGTGTATCAAAAATGAAATTCACATGAAGTATCACTCGTATGTAATTAAACGGATTAGGAGAAAGGAAGAAAAATTATTTACCTAAAAAATATGGCTTTTAAAGATTTTCTTCCATGCGAATCCCCTTCAAAAGTCTATCCAATTGAGCCACTAAATTTTAAGGATAGAAATTTTTTTAATATTGATCCACGTGAAGAACGTACTCAAGAACCACCAAAATCTATGCTAGTAGTATAATGTTTGGTGGCTATATGATTAATTTAATTGGAGAAGAGAAAGACTTCTTTTCAAAAAAGAAGAGTAGAAAACCCATGTGTTCTTTCATGAAAAGGAAAAGGAAAAGCTACAATGTGTTTCCAAAACGTTTTAGGAATCAAAATAATAATTGAGCATTTCTTGTCCTTTCATTATGGTTTTCGGATTTTCAAATTGCTATTAAGCCTACAAGGTCTTGCTAATTATAATTTGGCGCAATACTTATAATCACTTATAATTCACCCCATAAAGTAATTTCTTCCGACAAATTAACCCCATAATATTATCAAACGATATTTTGAGTACTAATTCTTCTATTGTGTGTGACCTATTAGTTTTTCTAGTCGACTAGTAGCTAAGATGAATTAATTCTATCATAATAGAAATAATAATATTTTAAATAATTAAAGTAATTAATTCTCTAATTAATAAATTCATATTGAGCAAATCATCCATCTAGTAGTGCATTATGACCACCTAAAAATTTAGAAAGTTAAGTGGCTTGACATGAACCTTTCAATAGTGAAACGTTAGTGCAATAAACTCTTTTCACCATACAATATCTCATTCAGTTTAGAGTATGAAATTAGTGCCAACATGTTCTAGAATATTAATTAATTTTGGCCTGAACATTTTAGTACTTGTTCTCAGAATCCATTACTCAACATGTGTATCAATTGGAACTATTTCCAACACATAGCCTTCTTGGCCAAGAACTTATTGAATAATGATTTCTACAAGTGGCCTTGAGATATTCGCTTGTAGTATTAGGAGTAGCGAATCCTTTATTGACCCTCATAACTTCTTTCGCTTACTTCAAGTTATACCCAATATCTATCCCATATGTGTTCTTATAAGGACTTTAGAAATTGGAATCAAAATTTAACGCTTAGCAAACAAAGTACCTTGGAGTTCTCAAATCTACGAATACTTGCATATTTGCTATAATGAGATTCTGTCACTGGCACTAAATAATTATCCATGTGATTATCTCATAGTTAGGTCATCCAATGTACTTATTCAAATAATAAGTATCCACGTGTTAACTTTGAGTATCACAATACTCAAGGATGTGAGAACCACTGCTTGATCAAATCAAGAAGTATAATACGTGCTAGTCTTAGCGCATTAATGATGGCCTATCTCATTAATACTATAACTAAGGATAATTTAAGCACAAACACAGTTATAATAAGGAGCTCACATCACGATCTCTATTATGATTTTCTTAACACGGTGTTGTACTTGGGACTTTATTTAGTAGTTTTTTACACATAAACATATAAAACAAAGAAATTGAAAGAAAAAGACTGCCTTTTATTGACGTAATATGAAAAATACATTGTACAAATAAATGCTTCCAAGGCACAATCTTAGCAACCTCCCACTTGCACTAGGCCCAATCATTTATGTATCTAATACCAAATGATTGAACATGAACGTCATATTACTTTTGGAATAATGCCTTTGTAAGTAAATCAGCTAGATTCTGACCATTAGGAACTCTCTCTCTATTTTTTACATCTTTCCTATTAATAATTTCATAAATCAAGTGATAGCGCTTAAATTTAACACGTAGCATGATTGTGACTCGTAGTCTTCATTATCATATTGGAAACTAGCATCAGTATACCATTTTAACTCATGCTAAACCTTTTAGCATTTTGTCTATGTGTGTAGACTACGAAAGACTAAGTAAACTCTTTTGATCTATCTATATAGATTCGTATTCATAGAATATAAGCTGTTTCTCCAAAGCCTTGTCATGGAGAATTTATTTGATGACCAAAAATTGACTGATTATAGAATAGTGACATCATTTCTTATTCGCAATATGTCATCTACATATAGTATTAGAAAAACAATTGCACTCTTACTAACCTTCTTGTATACATAAGTTTCATCCATATTTTGTTTGAAACTGAATTCTTTAATTATTTCATCAAAATAGATGTTTCAACTCCTAGAAGCATGTTTTAGTCCATAAATGGTCCTTTGCAACCTGCACACTTTAGTGTGATCCTTGAATATGAAACCCTTAAGTTCTGTCATGTACACTTCCATAGTTAGATTTCTATTAAGGAAAGTTTTTCATATCGATTTTCCAAATCTCATAATAATAATGAGCAACAAGCGCTAGGAGTATCTTAATAGATTTCAACATTGTTACTGGTGAAAATATTTCGTCATAGTCAATCTCTTGTTTCTGACGGCAGCTTTTTGTAACCAGTTGTGCCTTATAGGTAATCATTTTACCATCCACGTCAATTTTCTTCTTGAAAACCCATTTGCACCTTATGGGTTTTATCCTTTCAAGTGGATTAACCAAAGTTCAAACTTTGTTATTATAAATGGAATCCATTTCTGACTTCATGGCTTTAAGCACTACAAGAAAAAGATATATTCGTGACAAAGTTTTAGCGAGGAAATAAAATTTTGTTGCTAAAGCATCACTTTTGCTAGGAAAATTTATGTTCCGAAATGATGTGTATCGGGTCATTAAATTGGCGGCAAAAAATTTTTTTGTCACCAAAATTTGTCGCTGATTTTTTTTTTTTTTTGGTCGCCAAAATTTGTCGTTGATACTGTGGCGTGAAATTTTCCTTCGAGAAACTATTTCCCAAGAAATAGTGGTGAGGAATTTCTTTTTCATTGGTGAGAAATTTCTCGCCTATGATTTATTTATTTTATCTAGGAAATAATCCTCGCCAATTTATTTTATTTTTTGAAATATTTAATAAAAAAAATAGTTGAATACAATCTAGAAGAATCCACATCTTTTATCACTTCCCTCTTTTGTCATTCTGATATCTTTCTATTCATTCAACTAGAGAGAAAAAGAGAAATCTAATTGGTTAATTGGCGCCTCACTTCCCTCTCCCGATATCCCTTTGTTTGACTACTTATCTTCCATCGTTGAAAACAAAGAAGAGTCCCCCTCGGATCAAGCTGCAATGTAGAGATCAACTGTATTAATTCTTCATCAGATCGGTAAGAAAGAATGAGCCTCTCTTCCATTCTATTAATTCTTCACTTTCCATAATATATATGTTGTATACCTCTCATTAGAGATGCCTTCCATTCTTTATTTATTCTGTGTCGCATTTGCCCCTTTGATTACTATGCTTAGTATCATTACCCAAATTCTACAATTCTTATTTAGGTAGTTTAGGTCTACCGAGTGTTAATTGTTATGTTTTTAGTGGCTATTGTTCCTCGGTGATATCATTAATTTTAAATACTATAACTTTATCTTTGCTTATGGCTTTCTCATTATATAGATGCGTGGATTTTCCTATTTAATAGTGCTATTTTGGTCTTCTAATGTTGCTTGGAGTCATTGTACTTTAATCATAGATGTCCTTTTGTTGCATTTCAGATGGGTTTTTGCACCTTGTTTTTATTTGGATTTTTATGTCAGATTGTATTTCATTACTTCTATATCTCCATAGGATTTTCATGTAAAAAATGGTTTTCTAGTTTCTCTTTTTGTTACATTTTTTGTAATTTGTTTTTGATTGTTGAATTTGATTAGTTTACGGATTTATGCTATAGAATGAACTCTAGGAAACTTCTATGGCTGTACTTCTAGATAAGGTATGCACAATATGAACTTGGTGTGAGTTGAACTTCTGAATCTGCTTATGGTGGAAATGTTTGTTTTTATCTAGAGATCATGGAGTATTAGAGGCAGATAGTTATTTGCCAAATGAAGAATGGCAAAAGTGTACTTTGTAGGGATGGTTGAGGTGGTTTTAATAAGAATTTGGCCTCTCATGACACCATAAAAGGAAACGAACACATAAATAGTTAACTATAAAGGAATAGAGAAAAAAGAGTGAGAAGGAATATGTCACAATACAAGGTTAATTCGGGCTCTGTAATTCCCCATATTTTTACCTTCCATTAGCCGCTATTTGTAATAGGATGAGAATTTGTATAAATGGCTAGAACGAAAGTTTATTGGTGTAATGAGATGAATATTTTGGTATAATAATATTTTGTCGGGACCTGGATGTAATTATTAGATTTGTTCTACCAGTACCCTAAATCTTCGGAAGGCTAGTATTGTAAAAAAAAATAAGTGTTTGAGAGTATGATGAGAAGAAGAATTGATCAGTGCGATGAAAAATACGTTTTGGTGTGAATTATGCTATCCAGGTCACCAAGGGCATTTTTGTCATTTTGACCGTGCCCGCAACTTTCACTAAATAGGGGCGGAATTGAAGAATTTAAGTATTACCAATGGATTTAGTGGAGTTTTTGGAGTTGAATGGTGAAGTAAAATATTTTTCCATTTTAGACTCGATTTTGGTCATTTCTGAGAAAAATTAGAAATGCGGGTAAAACTTGGATGTGTGGAGCTATTGTTGGGAATATCCGGCTCGTATCCTATACGGCGCAGTGAAAAATAAAATGAGATACCCTCCCAGGACCCATCTATGTGTGGAAAACAAGACATAATGAGGGTAAAGATAACAACTTTTACCTTTGCGTGATTGTCTGAAGAACAAAAATTTCTTCTTTAAGTTAAGGCGCGATCTAACAATCCTCATGATCAACCTCCACGTGAGTTGAATGTCTAACCACTATAATCACAGTGTGTGATTATCTCTAACAGTAATCCACACAGAGGAATACTCAAGCACCAAATTTCTGTGCTAGCAGAAAAAGGATGGCGGCTAGGGTTCAAGATCAAAATCGAGAGAGAAAAGAATATTTTAATGGCTGTTGTTTTTTGTGTGTTGTTCAACTATTGGCTAGGGTTTTTCGTGTGTTATTAGCTACTATATATCACATGAAATTACCTTCCCAAAACTGAGAACTCTAATCCTATTAGAATTCCCTAATTGTAATTGGAAACATCAAATTCTCACAATTTCAACCTGTATCACAAATTATAACTAATTATAATTTGTCCACAACAACTTTTCTTTCTCTCAATTAACCCCACATTGTCATCGAATAACATCTTGAGTATATAATCCTCTATTGTGTGTGACCTATTAGGTTTCCAAATCAATTGGTGGAGAACATGAATTAATCCAAACGTCTTTAAGATTAATAATCCATAATTAATTAGAATTAATATTATTAATTCTAATCAGGATCGGTTTATTAATTCATCAATTAATAAACCCATATTTCCAGATCATGAGCGGTATCTAGCAACATATCATGACCACCCAAGAGTCCAGGAAGTCAAGTGGATTGATATGAACCCTTCAATAACAAACATCAGTGCAATCAACTCCTTTTACCATACAATAACTAATTCAGTTTGGAGTACGGAATTAGTACCAACTCCCTCCAGAATTAATTCTGGCCCGAATACAATAGTACTTGTACCAGGAACCTACTACTCTAGATGTGTATCAATTAGAATTGTTTCCAATACACAATTACCTTGGACAAGGACTTTCGAGTAGTAATTCCTACAAGTGGCTGTGAGATATTCGCCCCTACTATTAGGAGTGGTGAATCCTTTATTGACCCTCTCAACTACTTTCGTTTACCTCACCATGTACCCAATATCCATCCCATAGGTGGCCCTCGATCGAGCTCCGGAGATTAGAATCAAAGTACAAGGCTCAGCAAACAAAGTACCTTGGAGATCTCAAGTCTAAGGATACTTGCACGTTTGCGATATTGAGATTATATCACTGACGCTAAATAGTTATCCACGTGATTATCTCAAAGATAGTTCATCCAATGAACTTGTTCCATTAACAAGCATCCATGTGTTAACTTTGAGTATCTCAATACTCACGGTTATGAGAACCACCGCCTGATCAAATCAGGAAGTCTAACACGTGCTAGTCTTAACGCATTAATGATGTCCTATTTCATTAATACTATGACTAGGGACTATTTAAGTACTAACACCATCCAGTGTAGTAGGAATCTCATATCATGATCTCTATCGTGATTTCCTTAACATAGTGTTGTACTGGGGACTTTATCGAACAGCTATATTACTTAAAGTAAACAAAAGAAACTGTAAGATAAATAGTGACTATTATTAAAATAAAATGTGTCATATACAACGTACAAGTGATTGCCTCTAGGGCACAACACTAACAAACTCCTACTTGCACTAGAGCTAATCATTCATGTATCTAATACCGAATGACTCAACATGACAATCATGTTTCTTTTAGGATAGTGCTTTCATAAGCGGGTCAACTATGTTCTCATCCATGGGAACTCTTTCTATCTTTACATCATTCCTATCTATGATCTCCCGAATCAGATGATAGCGTAGCAATACGTGCTTGGATCGTTGGAGAGACCGCGGCTTCTTTGCTTGTGCAATGGCTCCGTTGTTGTCACAATACAAAGTTATTGGACCAACTACACTAGGAACCACACCCAGTTCCATCACGAACTTCTTGATCCAAACAGCCTCCTTAACTACTTCAGAAGCAGCTATGTACTCAACTTCTGTCGTAGAGTCGGCAATAGTCTCTTATTTGGAACTTTTCCAACTTATTACCTCTCCGCACAACGTAAACACATAGCCGGATTGTGATTTGAAATCATCTTTATCAGATTGGTATACCCGTTTATTTTCAAATCACCTTCTCCATATACTAAGAACATATCCTTAGTCCTTCATAAGTAATTAAGGATATTCTTTACAGCCGCCTACTGACCCTCACCAGTGTCGAATTGGTATTTGCTCGTCAAACTGAGAGCACAAGATACATCGAGCCTAGTACATATCATACCATATATGATAGATCTAACTGCCGAGGCATATGGAATCTTACTCATGTGATCCCTTTCAACTTGTGTCTTAGGAGACATCGACTTTGAAAGGATCCCTTTCAACTTGTGTCTTAGGAGGCATTGACTTTGAAAGGCTTACACCATGTGACATGGGCAAGAATCCCTTTTTGGATTGATCAATGCTAAACCTCTTTAGTACTTTATCTATGTATATAGACTGTGAAAGACCAAGCAACTTTTTGGATCTATCTCTATACATCCTTATTCCAAGAATATAGGTTGCTTCACCAAGGTCTTTCATAGAGAATTGTTTGGACAACCAAATTTTAACCGTTTGCAAGACAGGGCTATCTTTTCCTATTAGCAATATGTCATCTACATAAAGCTGTAAGAAAACGATTGCACTCCCACTAACCTTCTTGTATACACAAGGCTCATCCATATTTTGAATGAAACCAAACTCTTTGATTATTTCATTAAAATGGATATTCCAACTCCTAGAAGCTTGTTTAAGTCTATAAATAGACCTTTGCAGCTTACACACCTTTATGCCATCACTGGATGTGAAACCCTCAGGTTGTGTCATATAAACTTCCGCAGTCAGATTTCCATTTAGGAAAGCTATTTTTACATCCATTTGCCAAATCTCATAATCATAATAAGCAGCAATGGCTAGAAGTATCCTGATGGATTTCAACATGGCTACTGGCGAGAAGGTTTCACCATAGTCAATACCATGTTGTTGGCGATAACCCTTCACCACTAGTCGTGCTTTATAGGTAACTAATTTACCATCCATGTCCGTTTTCTTCTTCAAAACCCACTTGCACCCAATAGGTTTAATTCCGTTGGGTGGATCAACCAAAGTCCATACTTAGTTGTTGTACATGGAATCCATCTCTGACTTCATGGCCTCAAGCCATTTGTCAGATTCTGAACTATTCAGAACATCCTTGAAGGTAGTAGGCACATCTTCATCTATGAGCAATACGTCATTATGGTCACTAATGAGAAATTCATATCTCTCAGGTGACATATGTATCCTACTAGATCTACGAGGTTCTTGTGTATTAGAAGATTCATCTATTCTCTCAATAGATGTGGGGTTAGACGGTTGATCCTCGTTTGTTTGATCTTCATGAACTTCACTAAGTTCAATCTTACTCCTACTGTCCCCCTTGAGCATGTGGTCCTTCTTTAAGAAGACAGCATGCTTCGAAACAAATAATTTATTTTCGGAGGGTTGATAGAAGTAATATCTAAAAGATTCTTTTGGATATCCCACAAACAAACACTTGTCAGACTTACTATCAAGTTTGTTTGACTGTGGCATTTTAACAAAGGCAGGACAACCCCATACTCGGAAGTGAGATAACTTTGGTCTTTTACCAAAGAACATCTCAAATAGGGTAGTATCAACCGATTTTGTCGGAACTCTGTTCAGTATATAAACAAAAGTTTTAAGTGCATGTCCCAAAACGATTTTGGTAGGTCTGCAGAAGCCATCATGGTCCGTACCATGTCTAGAAGGGTTCAATTCCTTCTCTTGGATACACTATTATGTTGAGGTGTATGTGGTGGAGTCTATTGAGATAATATCCCATTATCTCTAAGATAACTCAGAAACTCTTAACTCAAATATTCTCCTCCTCAATCAGATCTTTGAGTCTTAATATTTTTGCCAAGTTGTTTCTCTATTTCATTCTTGAAGTCTTTGAACCTTTCCAAGGCCTCAAATTTGTATTTCATTAAAAACAAATACCCGTATCGTGAGAAATCATCGATAAATGTTACGAAATAGTTGTAACCTCCTCTTGCTTGTATTGACATTGGGCCACATACATTAGAATGTATGAGTTCTAATAACTCCTTGGTCCATTCTCATTTTCCTAGAAAAGGAGTTCTAGTCATTTTACTTAGTAAACAAGACTCGTATGTGCCATATGATTCATAATCAAATGACCCTAAGTCACTAAGCTTGTGTAACTTAGAAACACGATTTTCATTGACATGGCCCAAATGACAATGCCATAAGTAAGAGGTGTTAGAGTTTTCTATTTTAGGTTTTTTATTGTTTATATTGAGAATTGGATTGTCCAAGTCTAGAACATATAAACCATTAACCAAAGTTGCTGAACCATAATGAATATCATTCCATGAGAAAGAACAACATTTATTCTTAAATATTAAATGAAATCCACAAAAGTCTAAACGCGCAACTGAGATAATGTTTTTCATTAAAACTGGTACATAATAACAGTTTTCTAGTTCTAGAATCAATCCCGAAGGCAGGTTCAGCTTGCATGTCCCCACAGCAAGTGCAACAACCTTTGCCCTATTTGCAGTACGTAGGTCCACGTCGCCTTTCTCTAGCATTCTACTGCTCTTTAGTCCCTGCAAGTTATTGCACAAATGAGATCCACATCCGGTATCTAATACCCATATCTCATTTCTAAAGGCAGTATTTATCTCAATCATAAACATACCTGGAGAAGAAGTAGAAGTACTTGTAAGTTTCTCTTTCTGCTTTTTGTCCTTGATGGTCTCCAAGTAGGCTTTGCAGTTGCGCCTCCAGTGGCCTATCTTCCCACAATGATAGCATGGGCCCTTGGTAGCTGCGTTCTTCTTGTTTACACCACCTTTGGGCTTCATGGGAGCCTTCTTCTTCTTCTTTTGAATTTTCTTTTTAGAAGAGGAAGATTGTACCATTAAAACTACATTGGAATCCCTCTTCATGGAGGACTCCGCAGTTTTGAGAAGATTGATCAACTCAAGGATAGTGGACTCAATCTTATTCATCTGATAGTTAATCACAAATTGTGAGAAACTATTAGGTAAAGACTGAAGAATTAAGTCAACACTTAAGTTATTGTCCATTGTAAACCCGAGAGATCCAAGATTCTCTATCAAGCCCAGCATCTTCAGCCCATGAGTGGCCACAGAAGAACCCTCTACCATTTTACAATGAAATAGTTGCTTAGAGATCTCATCTCCCTCAGTTCTAGCTTGAGCATCAAATAGCTCTCGAAGATGTAAAATGATCGATTGAGCATCCATATGCTCGTGCTGTTTTTGCAACTCAGGAGTCATGGATGCCATCATGATACATGATGCTATATCGCTATCCTCCTTGTGCCTCTTGTGGACAGCATGCTTATTAGCATGAGCATCTTGGGCTGGTGGTGGTGGAATAGGAGCATCTACCACGTAGAGCAACTTTTTCTATTTGAGAACGATTCTCAAATTTCTATACCAGTCGAGATAGTTTGATTCGGTTAACTTGTTGGTTTCCAAAATGCTACATAAGTTCAAGTTTGTTGACATGATGCAAGTGACCTCGAAGTAAAGATAAAGAGCATTAGCTACTTGTATATGCACATAATATGCAAATAATTAGGATTTTAATTAAACGCATTTTTACTCCACTAGTTTACTTAATCTGAGACATATCATGATTCTACTTAGGTCAAGTAGGACTTTCAAGCTTGTAATGTAAGGCTAAAGGTTTGTAATATAGCTTATCAAACAAAGGATATAGAAGATTCAAATATCAAAGAAGCTGAGAGTTTGCAAGAAAAGGATAAACAAAATGAATCAATAATTTCCAAACTCTTCTTGCTCTCCTATTCCAGAAATCAATCAAACTATAACCTTATTCAGCAATTACAACTCAACTCAAGCAATCCTGCATTTTTTTCTCTCTTTTTTTTTCTTCTCCACATCTTTTTACTTTCTTCATCAACTCTTCTCTATTTTTCCCAAGATCACTCATATTTGTCAGCAACGGTGTCAAAAGTTTGATATGAGCTTAACTTTTACCGCTCAATCACTATCCCTTTTGTGATCTTTCTTCTTTTTTTTTTTCAATTTTCTTTTCTTTCACGCCTGTTTTATTTTCATTTCTGCTGTTCTTTTCATTTTCACTTTTTCTCTTCCCATTCTTTCTAGCAGCTTTCGTTTTTCTTTTCTTGTTTTCACCCTCTCTTTTCTCTTTCTTTTCTTTCTCCAGCTCAACACACTATTGATACATGACTAAAAGTAACGAGTCATGATCTTTCTCCAAGTATCCTCCGTCAACATGCTCCTATATATACTTTTATCCATCAAGAGCATAAAGATTTGAAAAATTATTCAAACTCTCAAAAACAAGCAATAGACAAAGTATGATAATGGGTTTTCAAGAAAGAAATCAACAATGTAGGCTAAAAATAGGCACTAGGGATAATGTAACAATAGGTAGGCTTGAAAATCTCAAACTATCCAAAGAAGGCCTATTACCGCCAACCCTAAGTCAAATCATGATTGTCTTTCTTATTTCACCTCGAGAGGTATTTAAGTATGTTCTAGAATGCTCCATGAATTGTAGTAGAAAAACAGGTTTAAGAACAATGCAAAGCATTTGATCAAGAATTACTTCATCCAAGTACGTGCAAAAAGTCATGTATAAGCTATAAAAGATCTAGAACATATACTCTATAATCCATCATAAAGACATGCATTAACAATACCGCTTAAAAGTTAAACAAAAATTCGAAAAATTTTGGAAAATTTTGAAAATTTTACTCAAAGGTTCAAAGAAGAATTTCAAGAAGAATAAACCATAGAAAAATTCTCATTCTAACCACTCCCCCACACCTAAACTGGACATTGTCCTCAATGGCCAAACAAATAAAGCAAAGAAATGCTACCATGGGACTAAAAATAAGGGGAAAAGAGGAGAAAGAAAATACTTCCATACTTTGTGCTCACAATAAAATTGTTGATAAAAACTTGGACAAAGTATATCATCAAACCACTCCCCCATACTTAAATTGGACAATGTCCTCATTGGCAAAAATAAACACAAGAAAGCATCTCCAAAGGGACTAAAAAAATAAATAATTAGGGGTAAGAAAGTTTAAGTAATACTGCCCAAGTGCAATAATGCTCCAATAGATATCCAAACTTGAGGTAAAGAGAAGGGCTTGTCTAAGAGAACTTTATTCCTATAAAACAAAACACAAATAAAAGCATAAGGCAAATAATAATAAAATAAAAACCTACCTAAATAAAAGAAAACAAACTAAAGAAAAAGACTCAAATAAAAAATATAACACAAAAACTTTTCACACTCATCATGCTTCCTCATCAAACCTTTTGAAAAGAAATCAAAGCTCCAAGTAGAAGATAGGCATAACGAATGTAGAAAGAATGGAGGATTTTGAAAAATGGAGGGTTAATGTAAACGATTTGTCCCAGCAAAGCAAAGCACATACACCTTATTCTCTAACATTCCTTTATACACATAAATATCTTTTTCAACACAAGAGTGCATAGGGAATCTAACGGATGCATCAACTTTGAAATCACCAATTAACCCTTTAAAAGAATGTTCATAATTAGAATTCCCCTTTAAACTTAGTAGTTGACTTCTTAAAGATGTGATCAAGAAATCCTTACTTTTCAAGGCATGGTCTACAAAAACTAAGTTACCTCCCTAAAATTGGGGTGAAGGGTAGAGTTCGTCAACATCCTCAAAGGGTTTCTTATGATGTAGTGTTGAAAGATCCAACTCATTGGGCATGATAAATTTAACACAGCATCATTTCGACCCTCTCTTGCCACATCATGCAATTGTCCATCATTGCCGCTATTTTTGTTCCATGGTCCGTTGTACGGGCTAGCATGAACTCATAAGTCTCCTCAACAATCTGAAGTAATTGTTTCCTTTGGTCGCACATTTGTTGGGAAGCTTCTTCATGCCACTGAACAGATGAATATGTATTGGCAACCAAAGAATTCACTAATGCTTTTAATGACGTCTCACTAAAAACATCAACATTAGCTCTACCAATCCATCATCAATACACTAATGTTTTTTTTTTTTGAAAAATAGAATAAAAATGATGAACAATGCAATTTAATTCATGAAGAAAGAAATAAAAATGAAACAAAATGAAATCTACTATATCGCATTTAGGTCATTGGATCATGTACCAAGGCTAACACCTAGCAAAGACAAGACGAAAGTTAGATAACAAAATTCAAAATTACAAGATTACAAAGTTAGTTAATAGAACATAGTCAAAGTTAGTATGTTAGGTTACAAGGGTAAAAACAAATACACAAGATATAAAAGATACCACCTTTTTGTGAAAAGAACAGTTGTACATATTTGCATATATACATATTTACATGGTAAAATCAACAAAATCCAAGCTTTCATGCTATTATTCCCCTGCAATGGCACTAAAAACATAATGCATATGGATTTGGGTATAAAAATTATATAAAAACTAAGCACATTCCTAGTAAAGTTTACAATAAAATGTTAAACCCAAATTACACATATGAGCAAGCATACTCATCATTAACATAGCATAGGGTTCAAACGAGTGTCGATCCTCCAAGAACAAGTATGCATTAATCACCTTTCTTTCTTGTTTAACCGACTTGATAATGGGAAAAATGAAATAAAAAGGAAAATAAAATAAAATATATACATGTCAAGGATGGAGAAGAATGTAACTGAAACCATTGTTTTGACAAACATGATCCTAAAATACTTAATCATTATCATAACTAATTATTCCCTTGGTATCGTGAAGGATAACAAAGATTCACTTCTTTGTCCAATCCATGAATCCCTATTTTCTAGATAAATTAATATCACATATCTTGTCTCAACTAATTCACATAAAAGATGCATTAACCATAATCCTTTGATTAAATTTTCATCCCTGGCAAATTTACACATGAAATTAACCAACGAATCCATATCCTTGCAGACATTAATTAACCTTTAACTACTTTGTCGCTACTCTTAATCCCTTTGTCCAAGCAAGTTAAAAGTCAACAAATGCGAAACTAATGAATTGAAACTGCTATCAACCCCTTGGTCCAAGTAAGTTAATGGGAAGAACTAACCAATTAATCTCGAAATAAGCATAAATAATTAAATACCAAAAATAACAAACAATTAATCAAAAGATCAAATAACTCTAAAAATCAAAACTATCTAAAACAATGTCAAATTAAAATACAACAATTAATACATCATTACCAAGAAAAAGAAAACAAAGTAAAAGAAAGCACTTACAGACAAACCTCCTTCTTCTTCCTTTGAAGACCTTCTTGCACAACCCTCCTTAAATCGAAGAATTCATCCTTTGATTTGAGTAATTTTCTATGGTGATCAATGAATTCTCCTCTTTTCCCTTGTGTTTTTCATCTATTTATGGGCTTGGGAAGTGCCTAAACTCGTTGGTGTAATGTTCTTGGCTGATTAGAAGTTGGAAAGTACTAAAACTTCACAGATTACCAAAAACCGCGTAGAAAAATCAAAGCACCGCCTTAACTTCAGGGAACATCCAGAGCCGCCTAGGCTGCCGGAACCGGCACCAGTTGTGTTCTGTTTCTCCAATTGTTCGCTGACTTTTTTTCTTGATTTCAGCACCACGCAATCCAGAGTACAGCTAACGCCGCCTTAGCTACTACATCCAGCACCGGTTCCATTCTGTTTCGCTCTGTTTTGACAATTTTTCCGTCGCTTCAAAGTTCATGTAAACAGTGCATGGCTGGCGCCGGTTCCTCTGTCCTGGCCGGCGCCGTTTCTATTCTATTTTGCGACATTTTTACTTCGTTTTATCCCAAAAATCTGAAATAATGAACAAAATACCTTTCCAAGGATAAAATCTCCAATATGAAGGAATATGGCTAGTTATTGAATAAAATGTATCACAAAAGAACCTCAAATAACTAGGAAAAATATGACTAATTTAGCCTCTATCAAACTTAGTCATAGTCCTATTAATTAATTCATTAGGATTATATGAATACATTATTGCTTCCCTCTAAGCGAATATACTTATGTATGTATGTTGACGGTTGTTGAATGTTTTGAATGTAATTGATTAAGGTAACTATACCTTCATTTAACTTGTAGGAGCTTTGTAATGCATGTTATTTTCATATATTTGATCTACTTATCAAATAGGCGTGCTCTAGAAGCACAAAAACATAGTGCACTGCTTTTGAGTCCCTGTTTTTATGTTGCTTTGTGATACTAGAGATGGTAGATTGCGTGTTGTCCAAATGCACTGTTTCACTTATTTAAAAAATGGGAAGGATATGTTATCATATTGTTTTCCACATTTAATTATAGAATATAGTACTTTTTCTTTTTTAGAAGTCTTTTAAATAATTAAAAGCTTATATCATGTTGTTTACTTGTTTATAATAATCTAGTTTTGTACATCATTATGAAATTCGCATATGTACTATGATGCTTTTCTCTCAAAATCGTTTCCTAGAAGTTCCTAAAATTTAATGCAATTTGCTAGCTACTATTGGGTAGTGAATGATCTATTGTAGGTGAATAGTTGATCTCTATTTTTTTTCTAAAGATTCCCTTTAGCCCTTCTATTCTCTTGTTCATGGGATGTTAGTACATTCGCACAAGAAGAACAAGCTTTTGAGATTAAGTGCACTTTGATGTATTGCTTTAAAAGTTTTCTCAGAGGGTGAAATGTAATAATGCACACTAGATAATAATGGAGAAACCTAGGAGTCACACCTTAAATCATAAAGCGTTACAATGCTTGATTGTTTCTCATAATTAGAAAATACAAAAATACCTTGGAGACTCTTATTAATTGAATAAAGAAAGCATACACATGTAATAAAGAACTTCTCTATTTATAGACCCAAAAATCTAGTCTAAATTTTCTTTTTTATGGAAATAGGGAGATAGCTTGAGGGTTAAATAGGAAAAATATTTGGGAGAGAAAATAGGAACAAGAGTTGTTGTGGTTTAGTAGTTGGAACTTGGAATAAATCCTTGAGGTCTAGAGATCAAATTCTATCATTTGAGTTTTAGCATGATTAAATTTTATTTTTGATAGGTAAGCTAATTTTGGCCCTTGCATGCCTTAGGGAGGAGTAGGAGTGTTATCCTAGGAGAGATACGAAAAGAATGTCCTAATCCTACTCTTGTACCCTACAAAAATTTCAAAGGGATTCATACCCTTTTTGTTCTCTAGCTTACCTTAATTCTTAATCAATTAAGTTGCTCAATTATCTAAGCCATTTTTATTTCTAGATAATTCCAGAAAGGTTCTATGATTGGGAAGCTTCGAAAATGCCTCTTAGAGGATAGGATTTTATCTGAAAATGGGGAAGAGTTATAGAAGGTTCCCAAGGAAATTAAACTCCATGGTTGAACCTTCAAACGCCAACCTATAGGTATTCATCTTCTTCATGTAGTAATCTGGAAATTTTTCCAACTTTTTGATCAGTCCAGTTGTCACAATCTTCAGCCATATTTTCCTGTCAAATACTGCCAAAAAAATAACCAATTCACTCAACTTGAAGACTAAAAACTTTAGCTAAAACTGGACTGCACAAAAGCTGTGCAAACTAGAAAAATTCGCGGACAGTTTTCGCAGCATAGCAGTCCGAAAATCCAAGCTGTTCCTCCAGCTTTCAAACCATCAATTTAACCCTGTCTTCCCTCCATAAAGAAGGCTGGAAAGCAGCCTTAAAGGACCCTCCAATACACCTTCAAACCTTCAGCAAGTTGGCTGAAGCATTGCAGAAAAATCTGCAAAGAAATTCCAGCAAGCCATGCGAAAAAGCAACCAGAAATTTCAGCTTTGTTTCTTCTTCAACCTTGTCCGAAACTTACTCCATTTTTTCTGTAAAACCAACCTTAGTCAGCCATGAATCGACCTTCATCACCTTCTCCATTGGTCTGCTCGAGTGAAGCTCTATGGCTGCTCCTAAAATCCCTCGATCAATCACTACAATTAAGCCATCAATTGGAGTCCAAAATTCCAGCAAGCTTCCATGAATTAAGCATCAACTATCCAGAAAATTCCTTCACCATTGCACTCCATAATTCGGCCACCCTATAGCTTTTTCAAGCATCATTCATCTCAGCAAAATTCCATCCAAACAATCGGCCATTGAAGATCCCCAAAAGACCTCCCTTAAGCAAGATATTCTTACCATATTTGCTACCATAATTCACTCCTCAAATCACTCCTTTTGAATTTCAAACAACCAGCTTTCCTTTTCTCCCAAATCTGAGAATTCAATCACCAGAATTTTCCAACCCATTCGGCCACCCTTTCCAAGCAAAATTTCGGCCAGCTTTCCTCCATTCTCTCAAAACCTCCAAGAACACACACCACCATTCTCCACGTCTAAGACCATTCTAAACCCCTTCAATCTTCTCCAAAAACTCCAGATCACATCTACTCATTCTCTTGAATCCATTTGTGTATTTTATAACATCAAACGCTAAAATCAAAGTTCCACTTTCAGATCAAAAACCATAATTTTCTTGAAGGCTCAAGAACACTTTGAAGGTAAGCATGAACGGTTATCTCCAACTTATTTCATATTCGACCTTTAAAGAAATAAACTAATAAACTCTCTCTCTCTCTCTCTCTCTCTCTCTCTCTCTCTCTCTCTCTCTCTCTCTCTCTCTCTCTCTCTCTCTCGGCCGAAATGGCCACTCAACCATAGCCATTTTTCTTCTTCCTCCTCGGACGAATCAAGCCTTCCAAACGTGAGGATTCTCTTGAAACGTCTTCAAGGTAGTCATCATTCTAGTAAGCCTTTTCAATCTTCTCTTTAAATTCTATATTTATGTCTTTAGGATGTTATTGGAAAAGAATGGATCATCATTAGAGTTTGAGCATGCGTTTATGTGATGGAGTTGGGATTGAAGAATGAGGATGAATGTGTTTATATGATGGAGTTGGAATTGATGCATGAGGATGATTTGTCTTGGTTGAATTCTATAATGTTTTAGGGTTTATTGCATGTCTTCATGTTGTGAGTAGTGTGAATGATTAAGCATGATAGATATTATGTCACCTTTGGTGAATAGGGTTTTATGTGCTTGTATCCTTGATTAAAGCCATGGATATGATTATGTTTAGTGGAGTTTAGATCATGTGTTGGTAGATTTGGATCTATACTTTTATTCATGATTTGGATGGTTTGTTGATTAGTGTAGAGTGTATGTTCAAGATTATGGTTAGTACTAGGAATTATGATCATGACCTTGTTGTTCCTAATCTATTTAAGTTAGCTAATTTTATTTCATTAATAAAAGTTAATACTCTATTTTCTTCTAGAGATTTCGAAAACCCTAGAAACATGTGGATTTGGATTATTATATGAAATAATGATATTTTAACTAAATAAATGATATCTTTTATTAAAATTTAAATATAAAAATATTATATATAATAATTACATTAAATAAAACCTTTTATATAATTAATCATGATAGGTAAAATATTAATCTTGTAAGTCATATATTCATAAATACTAATAAAATTTATTTTTATCTTTTAATCAAAACATATTAAGATTTACTTATTATTAATTTTATTTACCAATTATTTTCTAATCATTAATGGATTATTATTTTAAATAATATCATCAAGGACCTAGGACCCTTCATTAAATGAACCCTAGTTTATTTATAGCAAGATTTAAATCTACAATTTATTAGTAACTATTTCACAAACCCTAGTTATTTTATTATCAAGCTAGATTTATTTTATAAAATCTTTTTTGATTATCTAACCTTAAAGTCTGGAACACTAGGGTCATGATTATAGTAAGTGGAGTTAGGATTATTTATGAAAGCAAATTTTTGCTTGAGTTTAATTATGGCTTTTGTTTACCCCAGGCAGGGTTAGGTCAGCTTTTGGAGATCTTTGATTTTTTTCGAGCAAAGGATCAGGTAAGCTCCTGCTTAAAACTTGTTTGTTGTAAAAGGTTACCACGGCAAGCTAAACACGAAGTAGGTGAACACTGATTTGGTAAAGGCAATTAAGGACTGTTTCCTTTCTTGTTTCAATCATACCAATTATTTGAAAATCAACAAGTAGTTTTACTCAAACACCAAACTGTTTCTAAAACTATTGTTGACAAGGAGTTTAGAAACCCTTGATTGCCATTTTCAAGTAAAGCTATGTTTTACCAGTTTTCTCCCAAGTAGGGTAATCATCATTGAGTACTCAATATGGGTAGGCTAGTAGTACTAGTTTTGAAGAGCAAGAGAGAGTCTTCTGGCAGAAGGTCACCTCCAGAAGATGAACTCAACTTAGAGAAATGTCAGTACTACTTAGTCATGCTGGTCCAAGCTAGCAATTTTCAGTTATGGGGACTGTGTGTTGCCGGAGTGGACAACCGATTTTGTTTAGGTGTAGAGAAGAAGGAGTATCTTACTCCGTAGGCCGATCACCTACCTTTTTGTCAGTCTGCACAAAGTGTGGCATTCGGACTGTTGTGTGGTTATGGGGACCAACGTGTGGTAACCCATGACCGCCCTTCTAAGTGGTTGATTTTATTTTTATATGTATGGTTGGAACGCCAAAACGCCACTCTTGATTTTAACGTTGTTTATTGCTTGCCAGTACTTTTTCCTATGAAGTTCTTATATCTTGCATACATGAACTGTTTTCACTGAACACTCCAAGCACACACACGACCTTTTTCAGATTCTTATCTCATCAGCCTTTTTACCATGATTTCAGGTTGATCCTGCTGTGGGGATGAGTAGCTAGTTGTTGCCTGCTTGGAAGATATTCTGTTATTTATTTTATGTAATGCATTGGGAGTTGAGAGTGAACAATTTTTATTTCGGATTTGTTCTTGAATTTTTAGGTTGTAATAAGTTTTAATTTCAATGTATTGTTTAAATTTTTATTGTGTGTCCTAATTATAAAGACCCCTTGTCCTTTGGGAAGGGTGACATCCCCGGCCCTGTTTGGCCTAGGTAGCGGGGTTTTACAAGTGATATCAGAGTCTAGGTTTAGGCAAATATTGATAGTATATGTTCTATTAATTTATGTTCAAATCTTTATCTAACCTGTCTTATTTATGCTGTAGGATTGTTGGAATGCTTAGAATCGCGAGGAAGGGGCAGCAATGGCATCCTCCAATCCCCGTCTACCCAGAAGACCTTCCAGTACCTCAGCCTGCTCCTCAGCCAGCTATTCCTTTGGAAGATAGTAGTGATGATGAGGTTCCGATCAATGAGCCACCCCTAATACCTGTGATAGAATTGAGTTCTGACAATGAGGATGTGGAGATAGACATGGAGTATGTTCCCCACCCTCCTAGCCCCATAGTTAATTTATCAGCAAATAGTGATGACCCAAGGGAGATAGATTATGAATCTCCACTTAGGTCTTCCTTCTTTCCTCCACCTAACCAGGTTAAGACTGTGGAGAGTTCTAGGTGACCCGGGAAAGAACCAATTGAGGGGTTTGCAAGTGGGGCTGGGATAGATTTCTTTAAGAACTCTAGGAGATGGTTGTATGAGGCTGATCCTAAAGATTCTGATGAGGACTAGAGGGCCGAGAGTTATTATAATCAGGATGTTTATTTATTATTTTTCATAAACATCAATGTTAAGGAGTTTTATTTCTGTTTTCCGTTTAAATTCAAATTTATGCAAATAAGAGTACCTAAGTACTCTAAAATTTGAGAGAAAATTTATGAGCAATTCTTTAGTCAAAAATTTGTATATGATTTTCTTTTACTTATATCTGATTGTGAATGCATGCTCAACTATATTGATTTAATCATTGAATGTATAAACTTATCATTTGGGTATGGTTTAGAATGGCACCCAAGCATCGTGTAGCTTCGTCAAGCAAGAGAATTCCAGAAGTAGATCATGTGGCACCAAAAGTTGAGACAACCCAGATGCTATCAACCAACTGGGGTAATGAGAGTGAACCAGATATGGGAATGGTGTCTAAAGCACCGGTTGATGTGATGATGGGGCAAGCATTCAGTAAGATGGCAGAGATTCTGCAGACCCTGACTGAGCGGAGAAACCCTAAGGGAGAAGATGAGGTATTAGAACGGTTTTGAAATTTCAACTGCCCATTTTCTTGGGTGAAGTTGAGCAAGATCAGATAGCTGAGCTATGGATCGAGCAGATGGAAGACATATTTGCAATGCTCCAGTACATAGAAGAGCGAATGGTTAAGTTTGCTATATTCCGTTTTAGGGGCCTAGCTCGGGCTTAGTGGCAACAGCTTCAGGACGACTGGGAGATGGTTGCTCTGGAATGGATATGTTCCAACTTTGTTGAAGCATTCAGAACTGAGTATATTCCCTAGTAGATAGTGGAAAAACGAGAGGACGAGTTCCAGAATTTGAAGCAGGGAGGTATGACAGTGTCCCAGTACGTAGCACAGTTCACCCAGCTATTGAAGTACTGCAAGAGGCTAGTGAACACTGAGCAGAACAGGACGAGGCAGTTTGTCAAGGTATTGAGGCAGGAATTGAGAAGGGCGTTGGCACCTTCTCCACCAACGACCTATTCGGGGGCCGTAGACATGTCTATTGTGAAACCCCAGTCGAAACCAACCTTAGAGTAAGGGGGTTGGGATGCATATCATATTTTATTGCATAATTAAATATATTTTTTATATGAAATTATGTGCTTTGGATTTGTGTTTTGTGACCTAGAAGGCTTAATTATGAGTATTGAGTAGGAAGGGCAAAATGGTAATTTTTGCTTGAGATGAAAATAGGGAGATAGCTTGAGGATTAAATAGGAAAAATATTTTAGAGAGAAAATAAGGGCAAGAGTTGTTGTGATATAGTGTTTAGAGCTTTAGAATTAATTCTTGAGGTCTAGGGTTCAAATTCCATCATTGGAATTTTAGCATAATTAAATTTTATTTTTTCTTTGGAAGGTTGTATTTTCGATCTTAAGTGCTTTAGAGTAGAGTAGATGTATTGTCCTAGGGGAGATATGATAAGAGTATCCTAATCCTATTCTTGTCCTCTACACAAAATTCCTAAGGGAATGCATTCTTCCTTGATCATTAATTTTCCTTAATTCTCAATTCGTTAGATTAGTCATATTTGTTCTAGCCAATTTCATTCCAGCTATTTCAGTAAAGTGCTGTGGCTTTGAAGGTTCAAAATTTCTTAGTGAAAGACATCTTATGGACCGAAAATGTGGAAGAGATGGGGAAGGATTCCAAGAGAATTAATTCCCCTAGTGAACCTTCTAAACTTCACTCTAGCTTGGTGCATTTTCCTTCATGTAATGAACTAAAATTTTCCAGCTTCTTGTGCCTTCAAGGTGTCAAAATTCTCAGCCATTATTCCCTCCCAAATGCTACCAAAAAATGGCCCTTTTGATCAGCTTGAAATCTGAATTTTTCTGGCCATTTTCGGACTGCATGAATGCTGTGTAAAACCAGAAAAATTTCTGTTCAAAATCACAGCTTACGTGGTCTTAAACCAAGCTGTTTTCTTCCAGATTCACCCAGCTCCTTAGACATGTTTTTCCTCCATAAAGAAGGCTGGAAACCAGCCTTGAAAGGCCTCTAAAATCCACTTAAACTCTTCTGCAAAATCAACTGAACAATGGCAGAAAATCTGCCCAGAAATTCTTTCCAAGTTGCAAAAATCACTGGACAGAATTTTCCAATTTTGTTTTCCATTCTAGCCCTGGCCAAAACATCATCTTTCTTCTACACAAACCTTTCTCAAACAGCCATAAACTGAACTTCATTGTCTTCCCCAGGTTTCTGCACGAAAATCAGACATGGCTGCCCGAAAATATCTCCAACAAATCACTGCAATCATGCCTTGATTGAATACCAGAATTCCAATAATATTAATTTAGCAACCTTCCATAAAATATCCCTCAAACAGCCAAACCTTTCTTTCACCATTGCACTCCTTCCTTTCAGCCACCATTAACCTTCTTCACTCAGCTTTCATCCAGCTAAAACCACTAATCAAACAGCCAGCCATCACAGCTTTCAAAAGCTTTCCATTGATCAAGATATTCTCAACATATTTTGTTTCCAAATTTGATTCACTAAATTATTTTTTTAGGATTTCAACAACCAGCCTTTCCTTTTCCTATCAAACTAGAAAATTCAATTGCCAAAACTCCTCAAAGAGTTCAGCCAACCCTAATCCCTAAGAATTTTGGTAGCTTCAACCAAAACTCTCTCTATTCTCTTCAACCTTCAAGTACACATGGAACACTAAGAACACTTACTCCTTCTTTCGCCTAATACCTCTCCAAACCACTTCAAACTCCTTTCAAAAATTTCAGATTTCATCTACTCACTTCCATGTGTCCATCCATACAATTTTTGACATCAAACTCCAAAATCCAACTTGCTCTTTTGGATAAAAAAAATCAGAATTTTTGTGAAAGCTCAAGAACACCTTCAAGGTAGGTTTGTTCAATCAACTTCATCTTTACTAATCTTTGATCTCTAATGAATATGTATATGAATAAACATGCTAATGGACTTTCTCTCTTCCCTTTTCTCTTTTCTCTCTCCCTCACTCTCTCTCTCTTGGCCGAACACCCTCTCCCTCTCGGCCGAATGACTTCTTCACCAATGGTCATGCTTTCTTCATCTCCCTTGGATGGATTTAGACTTGTAGGAGTTAAGATCCATTTGAAACTCTTTCAAGCTACTCATCAATGAAGTAGGTGTTGGATTGTATGCCCTCATAGACTAAGTTTCTGATGTAAAATCGAATATTTTAATAAAAGAATTTATTTTCAGAATTTGTTTATGAATTTACTATTTGTTTGTGCACGATTTTTGTTTGGAATAGACCCATTGTGTTTAAATAAGTGGTCCATATGAATAGTGGTCTGTCACAGTAAGGTATGGATCACGGGTTATTTAATACATAAACATTTGTTCTTAACCTATTGATGAGACTAGGAACCTTATCATATTTAGGTTATTATGTTATGAATTCCAAATGAGGAATGGCTTACCTTTAGCCAGTGAGTAGTCCACTCACTTCATGACATAAGCGTATTTCGAATACGTAGGACCGGACCTGTAGTAGTGATTTCTAAAAGTACTATAAGATAGAAACCTAGACTACTACAGCTATAGCGTGGACTAGTACTCTACGACTTGAGTATGAGTTGGTGGTCTGGCGTAGCTGGAAGCATATACTTTGATTTGCTATAGTTGAGGTTCTATCGTAGGGCCAATATACTTGCATGTTGGGTATGCGTGACTAGTTAGTTAAGACAGACTTGTACAAGATAGTTTCTGCACTATATCGCCCCTTTGTGGTTGTCCGAATGGTCTAAAATGTCCAGGGCCCTAGGAAACATGACTTGGATGTTTGCTTTAGGGTAGCTCTCTTGGAAAGCGGAAATACTCCAAGAAGTCGTGGATCATTGGACTAGAAGCCAAATGATGGTAGATGTAA
This sequence comes from Voacanga thouarsii, assembly GCA_026120185.1. NCBI lineage: Eukaryota > Viridiplantae > Streptophyta > Magnoliopsida > Gentianales > Apocynaceae > Voacanga > Voacanga thouarsii. Next base: position 1,435,984 of record JANUWF010003373.1, on the reverse strand, counting down.
TTTAGAGGGGTGTTAGTACACTTCTCCCTCTCTAAATGTACGGCGATGTGTAGAGGGGCATTTTAGTCAATTTACCTGTAGGTCGGAGACTTTGCTAATGCAGCATTGTCCTTGGGGTCAATATTTCCTTATGGTGATATTAGAAAATATTTAAAATGCAAAATACAGCTATTTATATAGCAGGGGTATTTTGGTCATTTTAGCAGCCAAGGCGATGTGTCTTTTTGGTCCTCGAAATAGCCCGTAAGTCCTAACTAATTTTAGGTTGTGGAATTGGTCTCAGTTCAAGAGGAATTTATTTTATTTTATTTTATTTTTTTCAGGAAGTTTAATTTATTATTGGACTGGAATAAAATAAATAAATAAATTCAAATAGGAGTTGAGAGAAATTAATTATCTAGTTTAATTAATTATTCAGGGCCTAGGTCCAGTATGAATAATTAAGAAATTAACCTGGGCTTAAACTAAGGGAAATAATTAATGTTTAATTATTTATTGGGTTATTTATATATGCCCAAGAAATAAATAATTAAAGATTAATTATTATGGTTCATTTGGGCTCATTAATTATTTATTGGGTTGTTTATATAAGCTCAGGAAATAAATAATTAATGTTTATTATTTTGGGCCTTTTGGGTCCAAGAGAAATAATCAATATTATTTTGGCCCAATAGTTTGGACCTTAGAGTTTTTTCCAGATACAGTTAAGAAGAGTTTAGGGTTAGGCAAAACTTATTCTCAGGATAACATCTGGGTGTTTTGAAATCCCGGGGATATGTTTATCAGATAATGAGAGACCTAGTTTTGGCTAACTAATAAACAAGTCTCTGGTAGAGGAAAAACCCTAATTCCCTTAGAAAAGAACTAAGACTCACGTCCCACTCTGTGAGTCACGTAGCTTCTCTCTCTCACAGACGCCTCCCTTCTTCTCTGGTTTACTCCTTGTTCTTTGCTAATCAATAGTGAGAGAACCAAAGAGATTTGAGCCTCTTCCTCTTCACCATAGTGTTCACTAGCTAGAGGTTAGGAGAGGAATATTTCGAGAGCTGAAAAGCTTGGCGTTCATGCAAACAAGGCGAAGTAGAAAGTTAGCGGGTGTTCAACCGGAAGCTTCTTCAAGTGGGCGAAGATGGGGTGATTCCAGTCGTTCAATCCGCTCCTACTTAGCCTAGAAGGGTTAAGGAGCACAAATGTATGATCTTTACGCTTCTGTATGGCCTTTAAGGCTAGGTTTTATTAGGCTCGCGATTTTTTTTTTCCTATAACCAGTGCATGCTCCCCTGTTTTGTCACCCTCAATGTGGTATTAGAGCCATTGGTTTTTTATCAATATTGGGAGCATGGTAGTTAATAAAAATAGAGAAGATGATTATACATGTGATCCTTCACTGTTTTGGTATGGGATAGATGGATTTGTAAGCTTCACAGTGGAAGCATAGGACCGTCTGTAAATTTTTGGCTTTGATGTTTTAATCGTGTAAACCCAATTTTAATGGGTATAGGTGGTTGTGTTTTTGTTTTGGATGAGTTTTCATAGGAAAAAATGTCCAAAGAAGCCAAAGAATACTGAAAAAGTCGAAGAGAAGAAGTTTCTGAACTTTCACGCGCGGACAGAAAAAAAACGAAGAAGAAAGGTACTGTTCCTAAGACACGACCGAGCCGAGCCGTTTGAGCCGAGCAGACACTGTGCGTGTGTCTGGAGCCACGTTTGTGGAGCTGCGAAGCCGAGCCGTACTGTAGCAATGCAAGCCGAATTCAATTGAAAGTTGCAATTCAATTGCAACAGCTTCGCGAGTCGTGGAGCGGAAAACAGATCAACACGCGGGTCATGTAGCAGAGAGGCGGCGGGTCGTGGGCGCGGGGTTCTCGGGCGGGTGGATCGGCTTCGTTGGTCGTGGTTGCTGGCGATCCGGTGCGGCGTGGTGCACAGCGGCCGCGGTGGACCGCAGGGCATGCAGGCATGGATCTGGTGTAGCTGGTGCACCGGGGGGCGGTGAGCCAACAGAGCAATTGCGCCATATCTGGTGCATCGGGTGCACGTGGACCGGCAGCTATTTTTCCTACAATTTTATTTTTTTTAGGTCCCATACCAGGCGAAGTTAATATTTTTGCAATATTTATATTCTTGGAATATATTTGCATAAAAAATATTAGTAAGGGATTTTCGGATTGAACAAGATCGTTAATTAATTAATTAATTAATGTGTTTAATTCTATTATTTGGGCACTTAGGTTTAAAAAATAGAAAAGTATGAAAACGCTTACTGTTTTCGAGTATGCTATTTTTTTATGTACCTATGTATGCTTTTTCTCAAAGACCAATGTCTTTGGGAACATTTTTGACAAGAAAAATATTTTTCTTCAAAAATTAAATAGCAATCTTAATTGGTACAAAAATTAATCCTTGAATATTTTCTCAAATGATTTAATCCTTGACATATAAAATATATTGGATTTAGATATTTTTGTAGATTAAAATGGAGAGCCATTTTGTTTTGTTTTCGACTAGAAAAAGGATTTTGTCAAATAAACTTGAGACAAAAGTCTCTAGAAAGTTTTAATTGGAAAATCTTTTGAAATCATTAAGTTTTAACTTAAATAAAATTAGTCCATGGAGAAAATCTCTCAAAGGATATAAGCCTTGATATAGAGATTTTATTGGATTTAGATATTTTATTTTTGAGTTAAGAAAAAACTTAATGGAAATTTCAAAAGGATATTTTCCAGAAAACCTTTATTTTAAAAGACTAAGTGGGAGAGGGGTTCCAACGGCCCCACGGCTTCCATCACGGTCCTCATTAGAGATCGTGGATCCCCTCGCGTCACCCTGGGAGTGAACCCGTATAGGATGGAGATACCACAAGGATCTAGATCTAATGGAATGAGGTAATTAATAACCCGGGGCATGTACTATGATCGGCCAGCCCACATTGGAGGTTATAGTAAGAGGTATGTCCATAGGAAATGAGAGGAAATGGCCATCCCACGATGGAGTTACTCTCTAGACCATTACCGAGAAGGGAAATTAATTTGTGGGGGTTAATACATTTAGCTTAGGAAACTGTTAATCTTCCCAAGAAGCTATATTAGTTTTCCTAAGAGCCAAATTATTTTCAGTGTACAAATTTATTTTATTTTCACAAACTAAATTCTTTCTTTTATTTTCGATTTTCAGAAATGGTGGGAGGTTCTTTTAGTCCATTGGCCGTTATTCTCAGGAAGAATTAGCTAACGGGTCTAAACTATGTGGACTGGAAAAGGAACCTAGACATAATACTCACAGCTGAGGAGTATAAGTATGTCATTTACGAGACCTGCCCTATTATCGGGGAAGGTTCCACTGTTGAAGAGCAAGAGGCGGAGAAGGTGTGGAAGAAAGCTGACGAAATGGCACGTTACTATATGTTAGCTTCCATGTCTAATGTGCTCCAGTCAAAACACGAGCACATGGCTTCTGCATATGACATAAGTCAATCATTGGCAACTACGTTCGCAGACAAGAGCCGGCCCGCAAGGCAGGAGGCTCTTCGAACTATTGTGAACACTAAAATGGCTGAGGGAGCATCAGTCCAAGAGCATATGCTTAAGAAGATTGCTGCTTTTGAGGAGGCAGAAATCTTAGGGGCTGTCATTGACCCCGAGAGCCAAGTGGATTTGGTTCTCGAATCTCTACCGGGCTCTTTTACTCGGTTCAAGTTAAATTATAACATGAATAAGTTGAACATGAGTTTAACTGAACTGATGAAGGAGCTCCAGATGGCGGAGAAGGTCATGAAGCCACAATCTAAGGCTATGATTGCTAAGGCTTCTTCTTCAAGAACTGGGCCTAAACCCAGAAAGTTCAAGAGGAAGAAGGGGAATTCAACAGCCCAGCCCAAGAACTAGCCCAAGGACAAACCAAAGGGCAAGTGCTTCAAGTGTGGGAAGAAGGGACACTGGAAAAAAGAGTGTCCAGATCTTCAGGCCAAGAAAAACCCCACAGGTAATGTTTTCTATCTAGAGTCCATATCAATGGTAGGATCAACTTCCACTTGGATTGTTGATTCAGGAGCTACTGATCATATCTGTAACTCCTTGCAGGGGTTTAGGAAGATAAGAAGACTCAAGAAGGGTGAACATGGGCTTCTAGTGGGTAATGGAGCACAAGTCTGGGCCCTTGCAGTGGGAGAGCTGGATCTTATTTTTTATTGTAATAAGATAGTGGTTTTAAAGGATATTTTATATGTACCTGGTTTTCGTCAGAATTTGATTTCAGTTGCAAAACTTATTAATCAAGGATATTCTGTATCTTTCCATTCTGGTATTTTTATCAGTAGAGATGGAGAAATTTTATGTACTGGGCACATGTATGGAAATATGTTCTTTTTAAACCATATTAGCAACTAATCAAATAACGCTTAGTCTGAACCTTTAACTAAGAAGAGAAAGACCAATATCAATGATTCATACCTTTGGCATTTATGGTTGGGTCATATTAACTCAACCAGGATTCAGAGGCTAATCCATGATGGGCCTTTAGGCTTATTGAGATTGGAAAGTTGGCCTCAGTGTGAATCCTGCATGATGGGAAAGATGACTAAGAGGTCATTTACACCAAAGGCGGATAGAGCCAAGGAGGTGTTGAGTCTTGTTCACACTGATGTGTGTGGTCCGTTGTCTACACCAGCTAGAGGAGGTTTTGAGTCATTCATCACTAGCACGGATGATTGTACGAGGAGGTATGGTTACATTTACCTGATGAGACGTAAGTCTGACTCTTTTGACAAGTTCAAGGAGTTTAAGGCTGAAGTGGAGCGTCGGACAGGTAAATTAATCAAAACCTTACGATCGGATCGTGGCAGAGAGTACCTCCTAGGTGAATTCAAGGACTACATGGTACATCATGGGATAGTATCCCAGCTCTCTGCACCGGGAACACCCCAGTAAAACGGAGTAGCTGAGAGAAGGAATAGGACATTGATGGAAATGGTCCGAAGCATGATGTCTCATGCTACTCTTCCAGTGTCCTTTTGGGGATATGCCCTGAAAACAGCAGCATATATTCTGAACTTGGTGCCTTCCAAGTCAATACCTAGGACTCCCTATGAGATGTGGACTGGGCGTAAGCCAAGTCTGAATCATCTCAAGATTTGGGGATGTCCAGCTTATGTACTGATCAAGGGAGATAAGTTGGAACCGAGATCAGAATTATGCTATTTTATTGGGTATCCAAAAAGAGGTTACTTTTATCATCCTAAGGAGCAGTTGGTACTAGTCAGTACCAATGCTAGATACTTAGAGGATGATCAAAGTACTTCCACTAAAGGTTCAACGAGGTCGGAACTTGAGGAGAAGCTATCTACGGAATCAACTTCTTCTGACCCGATTGTGGAACAAGAAGAGGCACAGCCTCAAGAGCCTGTGTAAATGGAGCCTCGTCGTACTGGGATAGTGTCTAGGGTTCCGGATAGATAGACTGGAGAAGCCTTTGAGCTAGTCTCCGACCATCAGGAACAAGACCCCACTAGATACGAGGAGGCTATTGCTGATGCCGATGCAAATCTGTCGCATGAAGTAATGAAAGTCGAGATTGAGTCTATGTACCTCAATCAGGTTTGGGATCTTGTAGCTTCACCTGAAGGGATAAAACCCATTGGGTGCAAGTGGGTGTACAAGAAAAAGAGGGGAGCGGATGGAAAGGTGGAAACCTTCAAAACTAGGCTTGTGGCGAAAGGGTATACTCAGAAAGAGGGAATCGACTATGAGGAAACCTTTTCCCCGGTAGCCATGCTTAAATCCATCCGCATCCTTCTTGCCATCGCATGTCACTATGACTACGAGATATGGCAAATAGATGTCAAGACGGCATTTTTAAATGGCCATCTTAGCGAAGACATCTATATGTCTCAACCGGAAGGCTTCATTGCTGAAGGCCAGGAACACATAGTTTGCTAGCTTAAGAAGTCCTTTTATGGACTTAAGCAGGCATCGAGAGCATGGAACATTCGTTTTGACGAGACTGTAAAGTCTTATGGTTTTATTCAAAACGAAGATGAACCATGCGTGTACAGGAAACTTGATGGCATTAATGTGGTTTTTGTTGTCCAGTATGTGGATGACATTCTACTCATTGGAAATGATGTAGGGACATTGTCATCTACAAAGGTTTGGCTGTCTAGTCAATTCAGTATGAAGGACTTGGGAGAAGCCAGTTATATTCTCGAGATTAGGCTTCTTAGAAATAGGAAGCAGAGAATGTTAGGGTTATCTCAAGCGACATGGACTCATGCAAGGGAGCTCTAATCCCTTGGAGACATGGGTTGTCATTTTCTTCAAAGGACTGTCCTAAGTCTCAAGAAGAAAAGGACAGAATGAGTAGGATTCCCTATGCTTCGGCTGTGGGAAGTCTCATGTACGCCATGCTGTGTACTAGGCCAGATATCTGCTTTGCCGTGGGCTTAGTTAGTAGATATCAACCAAACCCAGAGGAGGTTCATTGGCATGCTGTAAAGCATATTCTCAAGTACCTCAAGGGAACGAGAGATTATATGCTGGTTTACAGGGCTGATAGTTTGGTTCCTACAGGATACACAGACTCAGACTTCCAGGTGGATAAGGATGAGTGAAAATCCACTAGTGGATATGTCTTCGCCTTGTCTGGAGGAGCAATTTCATGTAAGAGCATTAAGCAGTCTTGTATTGCTGACTCAACCATGGAAGCTGAGTATGTGGCTGCTTCGAAGGCGTCCAAGGAAGCAGTTTGGCTCCGGAAGTTCCTTTCAGAACTTGGAGTCGTTCCACATATGGACAGGCCGATTGTGATGTATTGCGACAACACTGGAGCAGTATCACAATCTAAGGAGCCTCGAAACCACAAGAAAGGGAAACACATCGAGAGGATGTACCACCTGATCCGGGATTTCAACCAGAGACGGGAAGTCGTGGTGGAACATATTACCTCAGAAAACAATCTAGCAGATTCATTCACCAAGCCTTTGGCTGAGAGAGTCTTCAAGAGACATTTAGACGCCATAGGGGTGGGCAGCTGTGGACTTACCTAGTCTTAGAGTGCAAGTGGGAGATTGTTGGATTGTATGCCCTCTTAGACTAGGTTTCTGATGTAAAATTGAATATTTTAATAAAAGAAATTATTTTCAGAAATTATTTGTGAATTTACTATTTGTTTGTGCACGATTTTTGTTTGGAACAGACCCATTGTGTTTAAATAAGTGGTCCATGTGAATGGTGGTCTTTCACAGTAAGGTATGGATCACGGGTTATTTAACACATAAATATTTGTTCTTAACCTATTGATGAGACTAGGAACCTCATCATGTTTAGGTTATTATGTTATGAATTCTAAATGGGGAATGGCTTACCTTTAGCCAGTGAGTAGTCCACTTACTTCACGACATAAGCGTATTTCGAATACGTAGGATAGGACCTGTAGTAGTGATTTCTAAAAGTACTATATGATAGAAACCTAGATTACTACCGTTACAGCGTGGACTAGTACTCTACGATTTGAGTATGAGTTGGTGGTCTGGCAAAGCTGGAAGCATATACTTTGATTTGCTATAGTTGAGGTTCTATCGTAGGGCCAATATACTTGCATGTTGGGTATGCGTGACTAGTTAGTTAAGACAGACTTGTACAAGATAGTTTTTGCGCTATATCGCCCCTTGTGGTTCTCCGAATGGTCTAAAATGTCCAGGGCCCTGGGAAACATGACTTGGATGTTTGCTTTAGGGTAGCTCCCTTGGAAAGAGGAAACACTCCAGGAAGTCGTGGATCATTGGACTAGAAGCCTAAGGATGGTAGATGTCATTTAGAGGGATGTTAGTACACTTCTTCCTCTCTAAATGTACGGCGATGTGTAGAGGGTATTTTAGTCATTTTACCTGTAGGTCGGAGACTTTGGTAATGCAGCATTGTCCTTGGGGTCAATATTTCCTTATGGTGATATTAGAAAATATTTAAAATGCAAAATACAGCTATTTATATAGCATGGGTATTTTGGTCATTTTAGCAGCCAAGGCGATGTGTCTTTTTGGTCCTCGGAATAGCCCGTATGTCCTAACTAATTTTGGGTTGAGGAATTGGTCTTAGTTCAAGAGGATTTTATTTTATTTTATTTTATTTTATTTTTTGCAGGAAGTCTAATTTATTATTGGACTGGAATAAAATAAATAATTAAATTAAAATAGGAGTTGAGAGAAATTAATTATCTAATTTAATTGGTTAATTAATTATTCAGGGCCTAGGTCCAGTATGAATAATTAAGAAATTAACCTGGCTTAAACTAGGGGAAATAATTAATGTTTAATTATTTATTGGTTTATTTATATAGGCCCAAGAAATAAATAATTAAAGATTAATTATTATGGTTCATTTGGGCTCATTAATTATTAATTGGGTTGTTTATATAAGCCAGGAAATAAATAATTAATGTTTATTACTTTGGGTCTTTTGGGTCCAAGAGAAATAATCAATATTATTTTGGCCCAATAGTTTGGACCTTAGGGTTTTTTCCAGATACAGTTAAGAAGAGTTTAGGGTTGGGCAAAACTTATTCTCAGGATAACATCCAGGTGTTTTGAAATCCCAGGGATATGTTTATCAGATAATGAGAGACCCAGTTTTGGCTAACTAATAAACAAGTCTCTGGTAGAGGAAAAACCCTAATTCCCTTAGAAAAGAACTAAGACTCACGTCCCTCTCTGTGAGTCACGTAGATTCTCTCTCTCACAGACGCCTCCCTTCTTCTCTGGTTTACTCCTTGTTCTTTGCTAATCAATAGCGAGAGAACCAAAGAGATTTGAGACTCTTCCTCTTCACCATAGTGTTCACCAACTAGAGGTTAGGCAGAGGAATATTTCGAGAGCTTAAAAGCTTGGCGTTCATGCAAACAAGGCGAAGTAGAAGGCTAGCGGGTGTACAACTGGAAGCTTCTTCAAGTGGGCGAAGCGAGGCGATTCCTGTCGTTCAATCCGCTCCTACTCAACCTAGAAGGGTTATGGAGCACAAAGGTATGATCTTCACGCTTCCGTATGACCTTTAAGGCTAGGTTTTATTAAGCTCGCGGTTTTTTTTTTCCTGTAACCAGTGCATGCTCCCCTATTTCATCTCCCTCATTAAGTCCCTTCAACCCTCTTTTTAGGCTCCAGATTCATGTTTCTAGGATGATATTGGAAGGAGATGGGCTATGAGTGTGGTTTAAGCATGTGTTGTTGTGATGAGTTGAGTTTGAAGCATGAATAAATGTGTGTATATGATGGAGTTGGGGTTGATGCACGTGATGATTTATCTTGGATGATATTATGATGTTTTAAGGTTTAATGCATGTCTCCATGTTGAGAGTGATATACGTGATCAAGAATATTAGAGATTATATCACTGTTGGTGAATAGGATTTATATTCAAGTATGATTGTTGAAGCCATGATTATGTTTATGCTAGTAAAGGTTGGATCATGCCTTGATAAATTTAGATCTATGCTTATATTCATGATTTGGATGATTTGATAAATTGGAGGGAGTATATATTGATGATTGTGGTTAGCAATAGGAATATAATCATAATCTAGTTGTCCCTAAGCTAATTTTATTCCTTCAATAAAATATTTAATATTATGATTTTTGCTAGTAATTTCGAAAAAACCCCTAGGAAGGATAGATTTGGATTATTATATATATAATAAGGATATTTTAGTCAAATAAATAATAGCTTTTAATAGAATAATAAAATATATAGATATTATATAAAATGATAAAGTCTTTTATGAAAATAATCATATCAAGTAAAATATTTATTATTAAAATTTAATTATTATCTTTCAACCGAAACCTATTAAAATTTATTTATTATCTTTCAATCAAAACTCATTAAACTTTATTTTCAACTAATTTTAATTATCAATTATTCTCCAGCAACTAATTATTAAAAAATTATTATTTTACCTAATACCACCTAGGACCCTTCATCAAATCAACTCTAAATTATTTTAGCAAGATTTAACCCTTCAACTTATTAGTATCTATTTCCCAAAACACTAATTTTTTTAAATATCAAATTAGCCTTAGCTTATAAACCTTATAATTTATTATTTGGCATTAAAGCTTGGCACACTAGAATCATGGTAGCAGTGAGTTGAGTTAGTTTTATTTGTGAAAGTGGATTTTGGCATGAGTTTGATTGTGGTTTATATTTACCCCATGCGGGGTTAGGTCAACTGTTGGAGACCTTTATTGTGAGCAAGGATCAGGTAAGCTCCTGTATAAAACCTGATTGATGTAAAACTGTTTATTATGGCAAGCCAAAGTTTGTGAACTGATTTGTAAAGGCAATTAGGACTGACCTTTCTTATTTCAATCAAATGAATTATTTGAAAATCAATAAGCAATTTTACTCAAACTCAAAACTTTTTCTAAAACTGATTTTGACAAGGACTTTGGAAACCCTTAATTGCCATTTTCATGTGAAGCTATGTTTTGTTCAGTTTTCTCCCAAGTAGGATGACGTTACGTTGAGTACTCGAATAAGGGTAGGCTAGTAATACTAGTTTTGAAGAGCAAGAGTGAGTCTTCTGGTAGGAGGCCACCTCCAGAAGATGAACTCAACTTAGAGAAACGTCAGTACTACTTAGTCATGTCGGTCCGAGCTAGTAGTTTTTATTTCAGTCAAGTGACTGTGTTTTGCTGGAATAGACACCCGATTGTTGTTTAGGTATAGAGAATGAGGAGTATCTTACCTAGTAGGCCGATCACCTACCTTTTGTCAGTCTGCACAAAGTGTCGACATTCTGACCGGTTATGGGGTCCAACGTGTGGTAACCCATGACCTTTTCTTTTGAGTGGTTGATTTTAATTATTGTGTATGGTGGGAAAAGCCAAAACGCCACTCTTGGTTTTAACTAATATTTATTGCTTGCCAGTATTTCTCTTATAAAGATTTTATACTTTGCATTCACGAACTGTTTTCACTCGACAGTTAAAGCACACACGGACTTACTGAGATTTTTTTCTCATCACAATTTTCTTTTACCATGATTTCAGGTCGATCCTGCTGTGGGGATGAGTAGCTAGATATTGCCTGCTTTGGAAGATTTTCTAATAATTTATTTTGTGTAATGCTTTAGGGAGAGATGATAGTGGATAAATTTTATTATGGATTTGTTTTTGGTATTCTTGGGTTTATTCTTCGATTTATTCTTGGGTTGTAACAAATTTTAAGTTAAAATATCATTTTTATTCCACTATTTTGATTGTGTGACATAGTTATAAAGACCCCTTGTCTTTTGGATTGGGTGACATCCCTGGCCCTGGCGGGCCTAGGTAGCGAGGTGTTACATCTACCAGGACGGAAAATGAGGACTACAGCAAAATGGCATCGAGACCTTTCCAACCGCCAAGGCAACCTTAGGGACACTTCCAGAGGCATTAATTCAACAAACGCCCCGCCAACCAGCAATGGCAGAATCGGGGAAAGCAAGCCCTGACAACACTAGTTGGACCTACCCAGAACCTTCCATTATGTTGGCAGTGTGGGAAAAGAGGCCACACAAAGAAGAACTGTTGGTCTACAGGAGGTGAACGGAAATGTTATCACTGCGGTGACCCGAACTACCTGCGGAACGCCTACCCTAAACTACACCGAGCCGGGCAAAGAAATCTAGCTCAGAATCCGAGACCCAATAGAGCTAATGCCATGGGAGCATCGGGGAGTGGAGCATCGAAGCCTCAAGTAAAAGCCAAGGTATTCGTTCTCAATAGAGAGGAGGTTGGGACTAATATAGTAGTAGTGGAAGGTACGTTTACTATCTAAGGACATTCTGTTAATGCATTGATAGATCCTGGCTCTACTTATTCCTATTTAAATAAGATCTATGCGTGTCATTTGGGTTGGGATGGAGTGGAGCTACTTTTTACCTTATTGGTAAGTACACCTTTGAGAAAAATGGTGCAAGCAAATCGGTATGTACGAAATTGCAAAATTGATGTGGGGAGAGAAAGCTTAGAGGGAGATTTGATAGTGTTAGATATTGAGGATTATGATTTGATATTGGGAATGGATTGGCTAGCAAAGCATGGGGCTAGGAGTAGACTGTAAGTATAAATTAGTCCAGTTCATTAGACTGGGTTGTGATGTGTTGGAATTTGATGGCAAGAGATAGAAAGAATTGTTGTATTTGATAGCGGGGGCTAAGGCCTGGAAATTGCTGAAGCAAGGATGTCAAGGATACTTAGCGTATGTGATAAACAAGCTAAATGACCAGTGCACTTTGGAGGACACTGAGGTAGTGAAGGAATTTTCTGATGTGTTCCCAACGGAACTTACTTCTCTCCCTCCCAGCCGAAAAGTTGAATTCACCATTGACCTAGTTTGGGTTGCCGAACCAGTATCTCGGACTTTGTATCGGATGGCACCGACAGAGCTGAAAGAGCTGAAGGAGCAGTTAGAAGAGTTAGTGAAGCAAGGCTATACAGACCTAGCACGTCACCCTGGGGAGCACCCGTACTGTTTGTGAAAAAGAAGGATGGGACTTTGAGGCTGTATATCGACTATCGGGGCTTGAATATTCTGACGATCAAGAACAAGTATCCCCTACCGTTGATTAATGAGCTGTTTCATCAGTTACAAGGATCCAGTTGCTACTCTAAATTGGACCTGAGGCAATGGTACTATCAAGTGTGGATAAAAAAGGAGGATATCCCCAAGACAACCTTCAACACCAGATATAGACATTATGAGTTCATGGTAATGCCATTCGGGGTGACCAATGCTCTAGCAGTGTTCAGAGATTTGATGCATCGAGTGTTCCGACACTATTTGGAGAAGTTCGTGGTGGTCTTTTTCAATGACATTCTAATTTATTCCAAGAGTCCAGAGGAGCATGCAGAACATCTGAAACTTGTATTGGAGAAGCTGCAGGAACACAAGCTTTTCGCCAAGTTTAGCAAGTGTCAGTTTTGGCTGGATAGTGTAGCATTTCTTGGCCACGTGGTGACCAAAGAGGGAATCAAGGTAGACCCAGCAAAGGTTGAAGCAGTGTCAGGCTGGAAGCATCTGAAGAACATCACTAAGATTCGAAGCTTTTTGGGATTGGCTGGTTATTATAGGAGGTTCATCAAAGAATTTTCAATGCTCGCATTGCTTATGACCCGACTGTTGAGAAAAGATGTTCCATTCATTTGGAGTGAAAAATGTGGGAAGAGTTTCCAAGAGCTGAAGTGAATATTAGTGACAGCACTTGTGTTGAGTCTGCCAGAGGGAGATAAGCCTTACGCTCTGTATACCGATGCTTCGAAGGAAGGATTGAGAGCATTTTTTATGCATGACCGGAAAGTGATAGCTTATGCTTCCCAGAAGTTGAGGCCTCGTGAAGTCAACTACCCTACGTATGATCTAGAGTTGGCAGCCATTGTGTTCGCTCTCAAGAAATGGTGACACTATCTGTACAGGGTAGAATATGAAATGTTCACTGACCACAAGAGCCCAAAATACATCTTCACCCAGAAGGATTTGAATTTGAGACAGCGAAGGTAGATGGAATTTTTAGAAAAGTATTGTTGTCCAATCAACTATCACCCCGGGAAGGCTAACGTTGTTGCTGATGCCCAGAGCAGAAAAGCTAGTATGGCCAGATTAAGAGTGCAGGAGATTCAAGTGGTTCAGGATGTGTTGGACAGAAGAGTGAAAGTGCAAGAGAAGAGAATTATTATTAGTAACCAGAAGTTGACACCAGATCTAAGGTAGGAAATTGTGGAAGCTCAGCAAAGTAGCACAAAATTTCAGCTTTTCAAGGACAAGGAGCTTAAACGGCAAAGCAGTGAATTCCGGCAAGACGAGGTAGGGGTTTTATATTTCAGCAGTCGGTTGTGTATGCTCGAAGAGCATCAATTGAAGGATAAGATACTGGGAGAAGCGTATAAGAGCAAGTACGCCATTCATCCAGGGGAAGTCAAAATGTACCAATATCTGAAAATGGCCTATTGGTAGCTCGGAATGAAGCAGGATGTGGTTAAATATGTCTCGACATGTCTCACCTGTCAGAAGGTCAACGCGGAGCATATAAAGTCAGCAGGACTGTTACAACCGTTGCCAGTGCCTGAATGGAAGTGGGAGGAAGTGACCATAGATTTTGTCACCGGACTTCATATGTCAAGGACCCAGAAGGACGAGTGGTAGTAGATCGACTGACCAAATCAGCACATTTCATACCAGTGAATGTAAGGGATTCTATGGAGAAGTTGGCTCAGACGTATGTGTGAGAAATAGTCCATTTCCATGGAGGCTCAGAGCCCATTGATTCTTGAAACTTGCCCCAAAATCGAGACGTAAACCTTCACATCCACAGACCGATGGGCAGTCAGAAAAGGTTATTCAGATATTAGAGGATATGCTAAGAGCGTGTGTTCTGGATTTTGGATATAGGTGGATTGAATGTGTGCCGTATGCAGAGTTATCCTATAATAACAATTATCAGGCTTCGATTGGAATGGCTCTGTATGAGGCATTGTATGGACGCAAGTGTCATGTATCGCTATACTAAAGTTGGTCAGAAGATGGACACATAAGCAAGACCAGAGAAGTCTATGTTTAGGAAATGTTGGACAAAGTTAAGTTAATCAGGGAAAGGTTGAAGGTAGCTCAAAGCCGACAAAAGAGCTACACGGATAATCGGCGGAGAGAGTTGGTGTTTCAAGTGGGAGACAATGTATTTCTGAAATTGACGCCGAATAAAGGCATCTTGAAGCATTTGAAAGGTGGATAGTTGAATCCAAGGTACTTAGGGTCGTTCCTAATAAAGGAAATGATTGGACTGGCAGCATATCGATTAGACTTGCTAGATGGATTGACGGGAATTCATGACGTGTTTCATGTGTCACAGCTGAAGAAGTACAATGCCAATCCTTGTCATATTTTGATTGATTAGCCGTTGGTGTTAAAACCCGATCTGAGCAATGTGGAGAAACCCGTGCGAATATTGGACCGTAGGATTAGGAATCTCCGAAATAAATAGATACCGATGGTAAAAGTTCAATGGGAGCATCATGGCACGTTAGATTACACATGGGAATTAGAAGAGTGGGTATAGTGGAAGTATCCCGATCTGAGATAGAGGTATGCTTGAATTTCGAGACGAAATTCTCCTAAGGAGGGGAGGATGTGAAACCCCAATTAAAACCAACCTTAAAGTAAAAGGGGCTGGGATGTATACCATATTTTCTTGCATGCATGCATATATTTTTATATGATTTTATATGCTTTGGATTTGTGATTTCTACACTAGAAGGCTTAATTGTGCTTATTGAGTAGGAAGGGCAAAATGGTAATTGTACTTGAGGTTGAAATAAGGAGATAGCTTGAGGGTTAAATAGGAAAAATATTTGGGAGAGAAAATAGGAACAAGAGTTGTTGTGGTTTAGTGGTTAGTACTTGGAATAAATCCTTGAGGTCTTGAGTTCAAATTTCATCATTTGAGTTTTAGAATGATTAAATTTTATTTTTGATACGTAGGCTAATTTCGGCCCTTGCATGCCTTAGGGAAGAGTAAGAGTGTTATCCTAGGGGAGACATTAAAGGAATGTCCTAATCCTACTCTTATACCGTACAAAAATTTCAAAGGGATTCATACCCTTTTTGTTCTCTAGCTTACCTTAATTATTAATCAATTAAGTTGCCCCATTATCTGAGCCATTTTTATTTCCAGAAAATTCCAGCAAGGTTATGTGATTGTGAAGCTTCGAAAATTCTTCTTGGAGGATGAGATTTTATTTGAAAATGGGGAAGAGTTATAGAAGGTTCCTAAGGAAATTAAACTCCATGGTTGAACCTTCAAACTCCAACCTATAAGTATTCATCTTCTTCATGTAGTAATCTGAAAATTTTTCCAGCTTCCTGATCAGTCCAATTGTAGAAATCTTCAGCCATCTTTTCCTCTCAAATACTGCCAAAAAAAAAAAAAAAACCAATTCACTCAACTTGAAGAATGAAAACATTAGCCAAAACCAGACTGCACAAAAGCTGTGCAAACTAGAAAAATTCCTGGACAGTTTTTGCAGCATAGCAGTCCAAAAAACCAAGCTGTTCCTCCAGCTTTCAAACCAGAAATTTAACCCTATCTTCCCTCCATAAAGAAGGCTAGAAAGCAGCCTTAAAGAACCCTCCAATACCCCTTCAAACCTTCTGCAAGTTGGCTAAAGCATTGCAGAAAAATCTGCACAGAAATTCCAGCAAGCCATGCAAAAAAGTAACCAAAAATTCCAACTTTCTTTCTTCTTCACCCTTGTTCGAAACATACTCCATTTTTTCTGTAAAACTAACCTTAGTCAGCCATGAACTGAGCTTCATCATCTTCTCCATTGGTCTGCTCGAATGAAGCTCCATGGCTGCTCCTAAAATCCCTCCATCAATCACTACAATCAAGCCATCAATTGGAGTCCAAAATTCCAGCAAATTATTCCAGCAAACTTCCATGGATTAAGCCTCAACTATCCAGAAAATTCCTTCACCATTACACTCCATAATTCGGCCACCCTATAGCTCTTTCAAGTATCATTCATCTCAGCAAAATCCCAGCCAAACAGTCGGCCATTGAAGCTCCCCAAAAGACCTCCCTCAAGCAAGATATTCTTACCATATTTGCTACCATAATTTACTCCTTAAATCACTCCTTTTGAATTTCAAACAACCAGCTTTCCTTTTCTCCCAAATCTGAGAATTCAATCACCAGAATTTTCCAACCCATTCGGCCACCCTTTCTAAGAAAAATTTCGGCCAGCCTTCCTCCATTCTTTCCATTCTCTCCAGACCTCCAAGAACACACACCACCATTCTCCACGCCTAAGACAACTCTAAACCCCTTCAATCTTCTCCAAAAACTCCAGATCACATCTACTCATTCTCTTGAATCCATTTCTACAATTTATAACATCAAACGCTGAAATCAAAGTTTCACTTTCGGGAGAAAAAAAACAAGAATTTTCTTGAAGGCTTAAGAACACTTTCAAGGTAAGCATGAACGATTATCTCCATCTCCTTTCATCTTTGACCTTTAATGAAATAAACTAATAAACTCTCTCTCTCCTCTCTCTCTCTCTCTCTCTCTCTCTCTCTCGGTCGAAATGGTCACTCCAACCATGGCCATTTTTCTTCTTCCTCCTTGGACGGATCAAGCCTTCCAAGCGTGAGGATTCTCTTGAAACGTCTTCAAGTCATCATTCAAGTAAGCCTTTTCAATCTTCTCTTTAAATTCTAGATTCATATCTTTAGGATGTTAATGGAAAAGGACGGATCATGATTAGAGTTTGAGCATGTGTTTATGTGATGGAGTTGGGATTGAAGTATGAGGATGAATGTGTTTATATGATGGAGTTGGAATAAATGCATGAGGATGATTTGTCTTGGTTGAATTTTATAATGTTTTAGGGTTTGTTGCATGTCTTCATGTCGTGAGTAGTGTGAATGATTAAGCATGATAGATATTATGTCACCTTTGGTGAATAGGGTTTTATGTTCATGTATCCTTGATTGAAGCCATGAATATGATTATGTTTAGTGGAGTTTCGATTATGTGTTGATAGATTTGGATCTATGCTTTTATTCATGATTTGGATGGTTTGTTGATTAGTGTAGAGTATATGGTCATGATTATTGTTAGCAATAGGAATTATGATCATGACCTTGTTGTTCCTAATCTATTTAAGTTAGCCAATTTTATTTCATTAATAAAAGTTAATACTATATTTTCTTCTAGAGATTTTGAAAACCCTAGGAAAATGTGGATTTGGATTGTTATATGAAATAATGATATTTTAACCAAATAAATGATATCTTTTATTAAAATTTAAATATAAAAATATTATATATAGTAATTACATTAAATAAAACCTTTTATATAATTAATCATGATAGGTAAAATATTAATCTTGTAAGTCATATATTCATAAATACTAATAAAATTTATTTTTATCTTTTAATCAAAACTTATTAAAATTTACTTATTATTAATTTTATTTACCAATTATTTTCTAATCATTAATGGATTATTATTTTAAATAATATCATCACGGACCTAGGACCCTTCATCAAATGAACCCTAGTTTATTTTTAGCAAGATTTAAATCTACAACTTATTAGTAACTACTTCACAAGCCCTAGTTATTTTATTATCAAGTTAGATTTATTTTATAAAATCCTTTTTGATTATCTAGCCTTAAAGTCTAGAACACCAGGGTCATGGTTGTAGTAAGTGGAGTTAGGATTATTTATGAAAGCAAATTTTGGCTTGAGTTTAACTATGACTTATGTTTACCCCAGGCGGGGTTAGGTCAGCTTTTGGAGATCTTTGATTTATCTCGAGCAAAGTATCAGGTAAACTCCTGCATAAAACTTGTTTGTTATAAAAGGTTACCATGGCAAGCTAAACACGTAGTATGTGAACTTTGATTTGTTAAAGCAATTGAGGACTGTTTTGAAGAGCAAAATGGAGTCTTTTGGTAGGAGGCCACCTCTAGAAGATGAACTCAACTTAGAAAAACATCAGTACTACTTAGTCATGACGGTCCGACCTAGCAAGTTTTAGTTATGGGGACTGTGTGTTGCCAGAGTGGACAACCAATTTTGTTTGGGTGTAGAGAAGGAGAAGTATCTTACCCGGTAGGCCGATCACCTACCTTTTTGTCAGTCTGCACAAAGTGTGGCAATCTGACTATTGTATGGTTATGGGGCCCAACGTGTGGTAACCCATGGCCGCCCTTCTATGTGGTTTATTTTATTGTACATGTATGGTTGGAAAGCCAAAACGCCACTCTTGATTTTAACCTTGTTTATTGCTTGCCAGTACTTTTTCTTATGAAGTTCTTACATCTTGCATACATGAACTGTTTTCACTGAACACTCCAAGCACACACACGGCCTTTTTGAGATTCTTATCTCATCAGCCTTTTTACCATGATTTCAGGTCGATCCTACTGTGGGGATGAGTAGCTAGTTGTTGCCTGCTTGGAAGATATTCTGTTATTTATTTTATGTAATGCTTTGGGAGTTGAGAGTGAACAATTTTTATTTCGGATTTGTTCTTGAATTTTTGGGTTCTAATAAATTTAAATTTCAAAGTATTGTTTAAATTTTTGTTGTGTGTCCTAGTTATAAAGACCCCTTGTCCTTTGGACGGGGCGACATCCCTAGCCCTGTTAGGCCTAGGTAGTGGGGTGTTACATAATGTCTTCAAGATAATCAGGTTTTACCAACATTGTGAATATATGGAATTTTCGTCCAAAAATTGGCCCAAAATTAGGAAAAATTCAATTTCAAGAATTTAACCGTAAGAATTCAAGAAAAATCATACTTTTGTGTTCTCCAATGCATGGATAAGCAAAATAAGAATCTTTTTGAAGAAATCCTTCATTGAGATTTTTGAAATTTTGATCTATAGATTCAACAAAAAACAAGAGGATTTTGTGTTGGATTGATATTTTTGAAGGAAACAATAGAACCAGTGGTGTTTAGGGATGTAGAAATGGTGCTGGGTTGAGAGAAAAATTAAGTGAAGTTGGTTTGATTTGCAAACAAAATGGCAAAAATCGGCCTTTAAGGATGTGCCGGCCAGGAGCTGGCGCTTGCTCCGTGTGGCTCGGTTGGGGCCAGCCCTAATCTGGGCCAAATTTTTTTTCATATATAAAAATGAATAAAAGCTATCGAAAATGAATGCATGAACAATGTACAGTTAAAATAAGAGTGCATAAATTAAAAATTAGACTAAAATTAAAAATAAAATAAAAATAAATTTAGTTTGCCCAAAACATCGTGTGGTGTAACATAAGCAAAAGTGCAAACTTGAAAATAAAAAGAGTTAGTATTAACTCAAAATTATTGTTGCAAAAATCATCAAATAGTTAAATACAATTAATACACTTATTTCACATTTCATGGGGTTAATAAAATTAAATGGCTAAAAATACAACATATAAAAACATACAAAAACAAATTAGTGATTATTAACATGTATCTACCTATTTAAATATTTACAAAATATAGTGAAATTAAAGTACACTTATACAAACAACAAAATATGGCACCAATTCATACAAGGAACATATATACATATTCACATATTTACATATAGATATATGAACATATAAACATGGTTAAATTAATACAATTCATATTTTCATGATATTATTCCCCGGCAATGGTGCCAAAAACCTGATATATAAATTTTAGGTGTATAAAAATTATAAAATTTAAATTCATCTCTTAGTCAAGTTTAGATTAAAACATTAATCTCAAAATACACATATGACCAAGTATACTTATCGCAAGCATAGTATAGGGAAATAACGAGTATCGATCCTCAAAGAAACAAGTACACACTAATCAATTTTCATTCATTATTTAACCGACCTAATAGAGTGATAAGATAAAAAGAATAATAAAGAAAAAGATATACAACTCAAGGATGTAAAAATATGTAATTTAGACAATTACTTTTGAAAACATGATAATGAATCACTTAGCAAATATCACAATTAATTAACATCTTGGTCTCATGAGGGAATAAATTAGAACCACTACGTATGCAATCCTTGATTCCCTATCTTCTAAGTAACTTAATGGATATATTATATCTCATCTGTCTTACTTAAAAGATGAATTAAAATCAATTCTCTCAAAAACCCTTATATTCAGGGTGATTTAAAATATGAAATTAATCAATGAATCCATAGTCTAGTAATCATCAACCAACCTGTGATTACCCATTTTCTTGGCAATTAACTCCATTTTCAAACAAGTTAAGAGATAGAAAATATGAAATTAATTAATTGAAGTCATTATCAACCCATTTTTCAAGTAAGTTAATAATAAAAATCAACCACTCAACGTCGTAAGAAAAACAAGTAATCAAATCCCAAGGTAAATAATGAATTGACCAAAATACTAAATTAATTCAAGAAATCATAAATCCTAAAAAAAATGTTCAATTACAATAAAAACATTGATTCTATCATTGTTAAGAACAAAAAAACAAAGATAAAAGAAAGCACTCATAGCAATCCTCCTTCTTCTCCCTTGAAAACTCTCTTGGACAACCCTCCTTAGTTTGATGAATTCCTTCTTCAAGGAGTGATTTTCTGATTTGACCCTTAAATTCATATCTTTTTCTTGTGTTTTCCTTGTTTAAATAGGCTTCGAAGAGGCCAAAATTTGTTCCCTAAGGGTCTTGAGCCGAGTAGAGATTGAAAATTACCAATACTCTTGGGAAATTACTAAATCTGCTCAAAATTGAAAAATTTGCTGACATGGGACATAGCAAAGTTGGCGCCGGCTTTGTGGGTCACTGCCGGCACCGGCCATGCTTTGTTTATTTCTCCAAAAGCCCTTGTTCATCCAGATCAGGGCCAGGGCCAGTTCCATGGCCACGACCGGCGCCAGCTGTGCTCTGATGGTGACAATTTCGATGTTTTTTTCGTTGTTTTCTGTAATGGAAGTCCGAAACACCTTTTCAAGGGTAAAATATCATATATGAAGGAATGCTCCTAGTTATTATAACAAATATATCACAAAACAGCCTTAAATAACTAGAAAAATATTGATGAATGTTTCCTTTTCACTCGTTCATTGGTATGTTCTAAATAATTGTGAAGAAGTGGAACCATATTTGTTGTAAGTTATCTACCCAATCATCACAATAAATATATTTTCCTTTTTTACTGCTTTTCTCTCAAAAGAATTACTATTATTAATACTTTATTTTTAGGAAACATGAGAATAAGCTAAAGAGTAAAGGTTACCATAATGTTACAGAGACACAAAAGCATATTTTTACTGTCTGGTTCAAGAAAAAAGTAAGTCTTTATCACTCTCATGAATATACAAAGTATGAAATTTTTAAAATTTTAATTTTGATTGTTTAAATGATTAATTTTTTGGAATTCTAGATTGAACTTCTACAATGTTAAGGATCTCCCAAGGTAAATAATGAGTTATATGCATTATCATACGGGCCCGATTTGCGAGTAATGGAATATGTTGGGTGTATTGTTAATGGAGTGAAATTCTTAGATAAGGAGGGTGATAGATGTAGAGGAGCTAAAATTCTAGTGTTCAAGTAGAAGGGGAGCATAATGGAGTTGTTGTTGACTTTTATGGCAAACTAAATTCTATTGTGGTGTTAACATACAGTGAAAATTATCATGTGGTGTTGTTTAAATATGAGTGGTTCGAGACTAGAAGAGTCCACTATGATGGGTACTTCACAAGCATTAATTTAAAGAATCAATGGTATAAAAATGAGCCTTATATTTTAGCATCTCAGGCAACTCAAGTATTTTATGTTCGTGACACTAAACTAATGGGAGATTCGTATGTAGCTCTAATAGTAGATCATCGACATTTATGGCATCTAACACTACTTGAATGTAGAAATAAAGCTTTACTAGATGACATAGTAGGACAATGCAAAATTTACATACAAACAATTTGAGTGTTCAGATGCCTCGGTTGTTGTGGATGGATGTGAAGTACAATCACTCCATTGGACTAACATGGAATTTTGAAGCATCCGAAAGGTAGGATGCTGAATCCGAGGTATTTGGGACTATTTCTGATAAAGGATAGAATTGGGCCGGTGGCGTATCGATTGAATTTGCCATATGGGTTGGTAGGAATACACGATGTGTTTCATGTGTCGCAGCAAAAAAGGTACAATGCCGATCCCGGTCATATTTTGAATGATTAGCCATTGGTGTTGCAACCCGACCTGAGCTATGTGGAGAAACCCGTGAGGATATTGGACCGAGGCATCAAGACTCTCCAGAACAAGTAAATTCTGATGGTAAAAGTGAAGTACGAGCATTATGGCATGCGAGATGCCACATGAGAATCAAAATAGTGGGTAAAGCGGAAGTATCCCGATCTGAGATAGAGGAATGCTTGAATTTCGGGGCGAATTTCTCCTAAGGAGAGGAGATGTGAAACCCCACCTAAAGCCAACCCTAGAGTAAGTGGGTCGGGATGCATATCATATTTTCTTACACGATATATATATATATATATATATATATATTTGAATGAATTTATGTGCTTTAGAACTATGATTTATAATCTAGAAGGCTTAATTGTGGTTATTGAGTAGGAAGGGTAAAATGGTAATTTTGCTTGAGGTCAAAATAGGAAGAAAGATTGAGGATTAAATAAGAAGAATATTTGGGAGAGAAAACAAGAAAAAGAGTTGTTGTGGTTTAGTAGTTAGAGCTTTGGGATTTAATCCCCAAGGTCTTGAGTTCATATCAAGCTTTCAATTGAAGTTCAAAAAATTCCAACAATTGCTCCATGAAAAACACCCTTGGATTCAACTTCAAACAACCAGAAATTCTCCCACTGCTGCACTCAAAATTTTGGCCAGCCTTATAGCTCCTTTAACCCTCATTCATTTCAGCAAAACCACAGCAAAATCAGTCGGGCATTGTAGCTTCCAGGAACCTCCATCAATCAAACAACAGTACCATACCTTCTACCTTAAAACACTCCATAAATTACTCTATTTGAATTTCAAACAGCCAGATTTCCTTCTTCTCCCTAATCCAAAAATCAAATCACAGATATCCCTCAATCATTTAGCCAACATCTTCAGCATTTCGTCCAGCTTTCTCTCAAATTCTCTCCATTTCTCTAAGAACACCACGCTACCTTTCTTCAAGCCTAACACCATTCTAAACACCTCCAATTCCTTCCAAAAACTCTAGATCATGCCTACTCACTCCCTAGAGTCCATTTCTAGATTTTATAACATCAAATCTTGAAAACAAAAATTTGCAATCGGATAAAAAACTAGAATTTTTCTTGAAGTCTCAAGAACACCATCAAGCTAACCAAGAACAATTTTGTTCATCTTCTTTCCTTCAATATTCTACATGATATACTAATAATTTCTCTCTCTCTCTCTTGGCCGGAATGGTTGCTACAACCATGGCTATTTTTCTTCTTCTCTCTTGGTCAGTTCAAGCCTCCCAAACGTGTGGATCTCCTTAAACCTTCATCAAAATAGTCATCAACCAAGTATTTCTCTTTAACCTTCTTTTTAATTCTAAAATCATGTCTCCTAGATGTTGATGGAAAGGAATAGAATATGATTAAGGATTGAGTATATGCTTTTGTATAAAGGAGTTGAGATTGCAGCATGTGAATGTTTGGCCTTGGTTAAGCTTTATGAAATTTCTTGTAGATTGATGCATGTTCTTTATGTCTTGAGTGAGTATGGATGTTTAAGCATGCTAGATATTATATCACCTTTGGTGAATAGGGTATTATGTTCTTGTTTTCATTGAAGCCATGAATATGATTATGCTTAGTAGAGATTTAGCAATGTGATAGTAAGTATGGATTTAAGCCTTTATTCATGAATAGAATGGTTTGTTGATTGATATTGGAGTTTATGTTCATGATTCTTGTTAGCAATAGAAAAATTATGATCGGCCTTGTTGATCCTAAGCTATTTTAGTTGGCCAGTTTTATTACATTAATTAAAAATTAATATTATTATTTCCTCCAAAGATTTCGAAAACCCTAGGAAGTTGGAATTGGAATATTAAATGGAATAGTAATATTTTAGCTAAATAAATGATATCTTTTATTGAAGATAATATATATATAAATATTTATATATAATAATACTAATAAATAAATAAATAAATAAATAAAGCCTTTTATATAAATAATAATAGGTAAAATATCAATCTTGTTGGCCATATATTCATAAATACTATTGAAATTTATTTATTATCTATTGATCCAAAATTTAATAAAATTTATTTATTATTTTCTATCTATTAATTATTAATTAAGAGATTAGTAGTAATTTATTATTTATTTTAATAATATCGTCTACGATTTAGGATTCTTCATCATTAAACCCTGGTTTATTTATTAATAACAACACTCAAGATTTGTATTTAGACCTATAACTTATTAGTAATTATTTTACAACCCCTAGTTATTTTCACTTATTAAGCTAGACTTATTTTATAAAACCATTTATCATCTATCCTTAAAGCTTAGGACATTAGGGTCATGATTGTAATAAGTTGAACTTGGATTATTTATGGAAGCGAATATAGCTTGAATATAACAATATGACTTGTGCTTACCCTAGGTGGGTTAGGTCAGCTTTGGAAGATTTGTGAATTTACAAGCAAAGGATCAGGTAAGTTCCAGCATAAACTTATTTGATGACAAAAGGTTACTATGACAAGCCAAACATAAAGTGTATGGACACTAATTTTGTAAAGGTAATTAGGGACTATTTCCTTTCTTGTTCAGTCAAACAAATCATTTGAAAATCAAACAACAGTTTTGCTCAAACACTAAACTCTTTCTAAAAACAACTTTAATTGCTATTTCCAAGTAAAGCAATGTTTTACCTATTTTCTCCCAAGTAGGACAATCAACATTGAGTACTCAATAAGGGTAGGCTAGTAGTACTAGTTTTGAAGAGCAAGAGCGAGTCTTCCGGTAGGAGGCCACCTCTAGAAGATGAACTCAACTTAGAGAAGCGACAATACTACTTAGTCATGCTAGTCCGAACTAGCAAGTTTCAATCAAGTGGACTGTGGGTTCTACGGAGTGGACAACCAGTATGTTTAGGTGTAGAGAAGGAGAAGTATCTTACCTGGTAGGCCGATCACCTACTTTTTTGTCAGTCTGCACAATGTGTGGCATTCTGACCATTATATGGTCATGGGGCCAACGTGTGGTAACCCATGGCTACCCATTTGAGTGATTGTATTTATTGTGCACATGTATGGTTTGAAAAGCAAAATGCCACTCTCTATTTTAATCCTTATTTATTGCTTGCCAGCATTTTCTTTTATACAAATTTTACAACTTGCATACATGAACTATTTTGCCTGAAACACTTAAAGCACACATGGGCTTACTGAGATTTTTATCTCATCACCTTTTATGCCATGTTTTTAGGTTGATTCTGCTGTGAAGATGAGTTGCTAGATTTGTTGCCTGCTTGGAAGACTCTATGTTAATTATTTTATGTGTTGCTTTGAGAGATGATAATAAACAATTTATTTTGGATTTGTTCCTAAATTTTTGAGTTGTAATAAGTTCAATTTTTAAAGTATTATTTTTAATTTCATTTATGTGACCTAGTTATAAAGACCTCTTATCCTTTGGACGGGGCGACATCCCCGGTCTTGTTGGGCGTAGGTAGTGGGGTGTTACACACCAATTTGAAGACTTTATAAATGATAAGGAAACTGAGGATGAACTTTCAACTGGTGAGGCTCGGGATGAAGAAAGTACAAGTATCCATTCAGAGAGTAGTTGTTCAATGTACTTAGGTTGTCACTACACATGTTTAAGGGATGTATCCAACGTTTTTTTGCATCTGTCTAATGTAGCAGTAGCGGTATATTATTATGGTTAAACGATACATTAGAATTCACACCAACTCTTCTGTAATGTAACCTTCTAATTAATGTCAATCCACATTAATTATACATCTCTTATAATATAAAGTGTCTTGTGAAGATGTCTCTCATTTGTTGATAGTTCTCTAGATGATGTACTTCATATTTTTGTTCCATGTGATTTTTTATTACCATTGATTTTTCACCATGACATTTTCTTAGAATATGTGTTACTACCTTATGTGCATGTAATTTTTCTTTTTGGCATGATATGGTTTCTATCCATAGATCCTTGCTTAAAGGAAGGATTAAGTTTTATTCTTATGTATTTCAGTTATGAAACACTAAAAATAAGAAGCTTAGCTGGTTCAAAGCTAAAATTATCGTGTGGTCTTATGATATTAATGTCATTTAGTTTTTTATTTTTTTTCTCACAGAGATGCCTGGCAAGCGACGAAAATATTTGCCAAAAGTCCAAGTACGCGAAGCAGCAAGCATCCATACTAATCAGCCTCCACATGATGACAACGTTTCAGGTTATTTTGGAATGAAAATAGAAGTGGGATGATTTAATATTTTGTTAGAATCCAAATTTAAGTATGCTATTATTTAGATATGCTGAAAATTTGAATTATTTTTGTGACTAGCACAAGCTCGACGTCATAATATGATAGCTGAGGCTCCAGTTACACCACGCAAACCCAATATTTTCGGTGTGCATGACATCCAGGGTCACCATTAGTAGATCGTTTACATTATTTTCGACAATCATGTTCTCGTGATGCACCAATTGAGCCTCTACATGAGCAATCACAAGATGAAGCAGGAACTGTTAGTGTTATGCTCTAGAGGTAATCACTTATACATTGTATATGACATATTTTATTTTAATAAAAAGCATTATTTATCTTTTTGTTTACTTTTATGTAATATAGCTGTTAGATAAAGTCCCTAGTACAACACTGTGTTAAGAAAATCATGATAGAGATCATGATATGAAATTCTTACTAGACTGTATAGTGTTAGTACTTAAATAGTCCCTAGTCATAGTATCAATATGACAGGATATTATTAATGCGTCAAGACTAGCATGTGTTACACTTCCTGATTTGATCAGGCGGTGGTTCTCATATCCGTGAGTATTGAGATACTCAAAATTAATACATGGATGCTTGTTAATGGAACAAGTACATTGGATGACCAAGCTATGAGATAATCACATGGATAAATATTTAGTGCCAGTGATATAATCTCAATATAGCAAATGTGCAAGAATCCTTAAACTTCAGATCTCTAAGGTACTTTGTTTGCTGAGCATTGTGCTTTGATTCCAATCTTTGGAGCTAGATCGAGGGTCGCCTATGGGATGGATATTGGGTACATTATGAGGTAAATGAAAGTAGTTGAGAGGGTCAATAAAGGATTCACCACTCCTAATAGTAGGAGTGAATATTTCACGATCACTTATAGGAATTACTACTCAAGAAGTCCTTGGCCAATGCGACTGTATATTGGAAACAGTTCCAATTGATACACATCTAGAGTAGTGGGTTCCTGGTACAAATACTATTATATTTGGGCCAAAATTAATATATATTCTGGAGGGAGATCGAACTAATTCCGTACTCCATACCGAATGAGATATTATATGGTGAAAGGAGTTAATTGCACTGTAGTTTGTTATTGAAGGGTTCAAGTCAAGCCACTTGACTTCCCGGCCTCTTGGGTGCTTATGACATGTTGCTAGATACTGCTCATGATTTGGGAATATGGGTTTATTAATTGATGAATTAATAAACCAATCTTGATTAGAATTAATATGATTAATTCTAATTAATTATGGATTATTAATCTCAAAGACGTTTGGATTAATTTTTATTCGCTACCAATTGACTGGGAAACCTAATAGGTCACACACAATAGAGGATTATATACTCAAAATGTTATTTGATAACATATTGGGGTTAATTACGAGAAAGAGAAGTTGTTGTGGTCAAATTATAATTAGTTATAATTTATGGTCCAATTTATAATTGTGAGAACTTGATGTTTCCAATTACAATTAGGGAATTCTAATTGTTTTAGAATCCTAAGATGGAGTAATTTCAGTAGGTTTTTCGCGATATGTGTGAGACACACACGAAACCCTAGCTTGAGAGGAATTGACGCCAAAAAAACAACATCTCCAAATCTTCTCTTCTCTCTCATTTTTCCTCAGGAAAGAGGAAACGAAAAACCCTAACCCTAGCCGCCATTTTGGTTTATGCTAGCACATTAACATCTTGGTGCTTGAGTGTGATCCTCTGTGTGGATTTCTATTAGAGATAATTACACACTCTGATTATAGTGGTTGGATATTTAACTCTCGTGGTGTTTGATCAAGAGGATTGTTGGATCGCGCCACGACTTGAAGAAGAAAAAATTTTACTTTTCAGACACTCAAAGAAAGGTAAAGCTATTACCTTTGTTCTCTTTATGTCTTGTTTTCCACACATATGCGGATCTTGGGTTGATATCTCGTTCTTATTTTTCCGCTGCGCCATATATGATATACGTGAGATACCTAATAGGAACTAGACCATTTGTCTAGACAACTGAACATGGTAATACTCAAGGTAAAATGCACAGCAATAATTGGTTGTTCCTATATCTTACTGTTCAACACTGAAGTAATAGAAAGAATGGAAAGAAAATGATTTTTTATTTGGTATTACTAAAGTATAGACTGGGGCCATAGTGAAGTAACTGGAAATGACAATAATCAAGGTAAAATGCACTTTACTCTACTTATTCCTACATATTTCCATTTTAAAAAAAATAGAATTGTTGACTCAAAGAAAATTGATCGTTTCTTTGTTGTTATTGAAATAGGGAATGGTGGAGTTAGTGAAGTAACTAGTGGACATGCTAGTATTCCGGGTAAAATGCACTTTCTTGGCTATGTGTTCTTATTGTGATTCCATTCTACAAAAAAATGAATAGTCGACTTGAAACAAATTGATTATTTTTTTTTTCAATATTACTAATGTAGGGACTGGAGGAAGTAGTGAAGCAACTGGACATGCCAATGATCAAGGTAACATGCTAGTTATTCCTACATGTTGAATCGAAATAAATTTGCCAAATGGATTCTTACTCAAAATAAATTTGATTGTTTCATTAGAATTGATTAGTACTAGAAGCTGCTCCAGTCTCCAGAAAGTGTGGTCCTTATAGGAACTTTAGGCTCGAAAATGAAATCCATAGAAATAAGCAAAAGCCTAAAGTGGACGTTCCTGAGGATGAGAATAGAGTTGTTGGTGATTGGAGCTCATAGAACTTGGCACTATACTAAGACAAGATGCACCCGCGAGAGTGTAAAGCTTGAAATACATCCCAAAAATTGAGAAACACCGCCTTTACAGACTCGTGAAGGTATTTCCTTTGTATTTTTTGAGTTGCAATTTTGGAATTGTTGAGAAGCAGCATCAGTTTTCTATGAATTTCTTTTTTAGGATAAATTTGATTTGGATATGGAGAACCCTAAAATGAAAACTGTAGTCAAGGCAGATATGGGGTGAATAGATGGGAATTGGTGAAATAAGTGTCACCAACACTACAAGAAGTTGGGAGGTAGCATTGTGGGCAAGGGACATCCTCCAAATGAATTTGAAGAACACCAAGAAGATTGGAATTGGATATGTGAGAACATATTTGAGGATCTAAGTGGAAGGCATGTTACATTTGCTCTTAGTTTGATGAATATAGAGTTTTTATATGCATCTATGATAGTGGCTAAATTCATCGCTCTTTTCGTAGGTATTTGGAGTTAATTTGGGATGCTTTTGATATAACAACTAGGCATATTCCTTCTCATTTGACATTTTTCTTATGAAAAGTATTTTAGATGAATTTATGCAGAATTGAGTAGATTTTTAGCAAATAGTGGATATTTTTATCTTGCACCTGGCGCTAGGTTTGAACACTCCACTAGATGCCAAGTCCAATCTAGAAAAATAGAGAAAAAATAGCAATGTCCAGGAGAAAAATAGAATGCACCTGGTGCCAGGTGGGTTGAAGCAACCCAGCACAAGGTTCGGTCTATGTACACGTGATTTTGTGCATGAATTTAGTATCTTCCAAAGGATTTTGGTATTTTTTTTATTCTTACTTGGCCAAGACTTCTCATGCAATGAATTTTACCATTAAAAAAGCTTATAAAGACAAGAAAAACACAAGGAAAAGTAGTGAATCCAAGTATCTAAACTTCCAATCACTCAAAAGAGGAGAGATTCACCATTCAAGGAGCACTATTCAAGAAGGTTTCCAAAAAGAAGAAGGAGGGCTTGTCTATGAGTTCTTTCCTTTAACCTTTTGTTTACTTTTTGTAGAATAATAATGTAGTCAATGTTTTCATTATGATTTAACATTGTTTCAGGGATTCATGAATTCTTAAATTAATTTAGTCTGTTGATCAATTCATTATTTATCTTGGGATTTGATTACTTATTTTTCTTACGGAGTTAGTTGATTTATTCTTGTTGTTAGCTTGCTTGAAAAATGGGTTGATAATGATTTCAATTAATTAATGTTATATTTTTTATCTATTAACTTGGTTGAAAAAGGGGTTAATTATTATGAACTTGGGTAATCAAATGTTAGTTGATCATTACTAGAATATGGATTCATTGACTAATTTCATGTTTTAAATCATCTAGAATATAGGGTTTTATACGACGATTGATTTTAATGCATCTTTTGGATAAATTAGTTTAGACAGAATCTGTTTACTAATTTAACTAGAAGATAGTGATTCCATGAATTGCAAATAAAGTGGGTCTATATTAAATTCTTTATGAAACCAAGATGGTAATTGATTGTGATATGTGCTAAGTGATTCATTGTCAAGTTTTCAAAAGCCTTTGTCTAAATTGCATATTTTTGTATTCTTGAGTTGTATATATATATTTTTTATTATCTTATCACTTTAGTAGGTCGGTTAAACAGTAAATGAAAAGTAATTAATGCGTACTTCTTTTTTGAGAATCAATACTCGTTAATTTTCTATACTATGCTTGTGATGAGTATACTTACTCGCATGTATATTCTACGATTAATGTTTTAATTAAAACTTGACTAAGGGATATATTTAAATTTAATAATTTTGTACACCTAAAATTCAAGCATTAAGTTTTTGACGCCGTTGCCGGGGAACAATATCATGAAAACATAGATTTTGTTGATTTAACCATATTTATACATTTATATGTCTATAAGTAAATAAATGAATATGTATGTATGTTCTTTATGTTACTAAGTGACATACCTTGTTGTATGTCCATATGTACCTTAAACAACTAACTTAATTTGATATTGTACTATGTGTATATGTTACTAACAACCTGCTTTATGCAAGTAAGATGACCAATTGGAACATGGGAAGGTATCCTAAATGTCTTAAGAGAAGACATCTTGACCATCAGACTCCACCATCTTAGAAGGGGTATTAGATAAATTTGCCACCCTTGTAACTAACACTTTTACGAGATAGATGACACATTGGCAAATTTTAAGGAAATGATTCGTAACATGGAAAGGTAAATTAGATTTTTAATAGATCGAGTGATTAAGTCACTATTAGGGGTGGAAACACAATATGATTTAGTTGTCATTACATTATGAAGTGGTAAGGAGCTAGCTGATTCTAGCATGGAACTGGCACTATCTAAAGAACATGAGCCGACACCGACCCCTCTTGATGAACCACTTGAAAAATAACTAAAAAGCAAATTTTTAGCCACCTATACCTTGTTGCACTCAAAGATAAAAAGTAAGAAACGATACATAATTTGATAAATTTTTAGAAGTATTTAAACAACTGCACATGAACATCCCACTTAGTGAGTTTTTGTTACACATGCCAAAATATGCAAAGTTCCTCAAAATTATGCTTGTCAATGAAAAAAGTTTAGAAGAATTATCCATCGTAGTTTTAAATGAAGAATGCTCAGTCATCTTACACGACCAAGGAGTTTTTCTATTCCTTGTCTTGTTGGTACTATTATATTTTGTAATGCATTAGCAGATTTAGGAGCAAGCATTAATCATTTGCCATGCAAAACTTTCAAAAATCTAGGCTTAGGTCAACCCAAGCCCACTAGGATGAGTATTCAACTTGTAGATAAATCTATTAAATATCCTAAGGGAATAGTTGAAGATGTATTGGTTAAAGTGGATGGATTCATATTTCCTGTAGATTTTGTTATTCTTGATATGGATGAAGATTCTAAAGTTCTTTTAATCCTAGGTCGACTGTTCCTAACTACAACCAAAATCCACAAAATCCATAAAAGCATGTAACATCCTACATTTTTTGATGATTCTTGTTTAATGATTGATATTCTTGATAAGTTTATCTCTAATTTTGTGTAGGAATCATTTGTCAATCTCTCTATGGACTTGTTGGAACAAACAATTGCATATTTGAAGGATTCAAATAAGGACCGTGAGTTAGGAAAATTTGAGGAAATCGAAAAAAGCAGTTTGGGAAGGATGCCGTCATCCATTGAGGAACCCTTGGAATTGGAACTCAATGACCTCCCTGAGCACTTGGAATTTGCATTTTTGGCTAACGGAGGGAAATTGCCAGTGATCATAGTAAAAGACCTCATTTGTGATCAAAAGACCAAGTTGGTAAGTCTATTGGGGAAGTATAAGGGAGTTATTACATGGAAAGTCACAGACATTAAGGGAATTAGCCCTTCTTTTTGTAGTCATAAAATTTTGTTAGAAGAAGGATCCATACCCATAGTGTAACCCTAACATATATTGAACCCAAATATGAGTTATGTGATAAAAGGTGAGGTGATTAAACTCTTAGATTCTGACATTATATACCCTATTTCCGATAGTATTTCGGTGAGCCCAACAAAAGTGGTACCAAAGAAGGGAGGAATGACGATGACCCTAGATGAAAAAAATGAGTTGATCCAAAGGAGATTGGAAATTGATTAGAGGGTTTGCATTAATTATAGAAAATGAAATGAGACAACTAGGAAGGACCATTTTCCTCTCTCTTCCATTGATCAAATGTTAGAAAGACTAGCCGAACATAAGTTTTATTGCTTTTCAGATGGTTTTTTTTTATTACATTCAAATTCCCATAGCTCCGGAAGATCAAGAGAAAACTACCTTTACATGCCCTTTTGGTACATTTGCATATCGTCGTATACCTTTTGGTCTTTGCAATGGTCTAGGAACTTTCCAAAAATACACGATGGTTATCTTAAAATGACTTGTGGGAAACATTATGGAGGTATTTATAGATGATTTTCTTTTTTTTTTATTCTTTTTACTTGTGTTTAGCAAATTTATAAAAGATGCTTCAAATGTGTGAATAGAACAACCTCACGCTTAATTGGGAAAAATGCCGCTTCATGGTGCAACAAGGTATTGTATTGGGACACATGATTTCAAGAAAAAGTATTGAGGTTGATAGAGTAAAAACTGAGGCCATTGAGAAACTCCCTCCTTCCACTTCTGTGAAGGCTATTCGAAGCTTTCTTGGGCATGCAGGTTTTTATATGAGGTTCATCTTGGATTTCTAAAAATTTTCTAAACCTCTTACTTCTTCACTTGAAAAAGATGCTATTTTTTATTCGATGAAAAATGTCTCAATATTTTCAATGTGCTTAAAAAGAAATTGATTAACTCTCCTATTTTAATTGCATCGGATTGGTCTCTTCCTTTTGAATTAATGTGTGATGCAAGTGATTATGCAGTAGGCACAGTACTTGGACAAAGAAAGAATAAGCATTTTCAACTAATCTACTATGCATGCAAAACTCTTACAGTGGCACAAGAGAACTACAACCACAACGAAGAAAGATTTGCTTGAAATAGTATTTACTATTGATAAATTCCGTTCTTACCTTGTTTTGTCCAATGTCAATGTGTATACGGACCATTCTGCCCTTAAATACCTACTAACCAAGCATGATTCCAAACAAAGATTGATAAGATGGGTTTTACTGTTGCAAGAATTTGACTTGGAGATTAGGGATAAAAAGGGAGCTGAAATTTTAGCTGTGGATCACTTATCTAGGTTGGAAAATCCCAACTTAGAACCATTGGCTGAATAGGATATCAATGATACCTTCCTGGATGAACAACTTCTACTTGTTGATGGTGAGATTTTTCAAACACCTTGGTATGCGGATTTTACTAATTATTTGATTGCAGGAGTTATTCAAAAAGATTTCACTACATAACAAAAGAAGAAATTTCTCTCTGAAGTAAAGCATTACTTTTGGGGAGATCCTTACTTGTTTTAGTATTGTGCAGATCAAATTATTCAAAGACGTATGGATTCCATAGAAAGTACAAACATCTTGAAACATTATTGTGAAAGACTCGTGGGGGGCCACTACTAAGCTAACAACACGGCAAGAAAGATACTTGAGTCCATATTTTATTAGCCAACAATCTTTATGGACTCTCACAAGTTTGTTCAAAATCATAATAGGTGTCGACATACATGTAATATTTCTAAATCTATTGAGATACCATTTTAAAATTTTCAAGCTTGTGAATTTTTTATTATTGGGGGATTGATTTCATAGGCCCTTTTCCTAATTCTTTGGGTAACAAATATATCTTGGTTGTGGTTGAGTATGTATCTAAGTAGGTTAAGGCACAAGCTTTGCCTACCTAGGTTGTAGTAAAATTTCTTTAAAAACTTTTACCCGTTTTGGTCTACCTAAGGTACTCATTAGTGATAGGGAAACACACTTCTAAAATACCCAATTGGACAAAGTTCTCAAACATTTAGGTGTTACCCATGAGTTTGCTGCCCTCTATCACCCTCAAACTAGTGGCTAAGTTGAGGTGGTTAATAGAGAGTTAAAAAGAATTTTAGAAATAGTGGTTAATCATACAAGAAATGATTGGAGTTTAAAACTAGATGATGCTCTTTGCGCTTATAGGACTGCTTTCAAAACTCCTATTAGTGCAATCCCCTATCAATTGGTGTATGAGAAATCTTGCCATTTACTTTTGAAGATTCAAGATAAAGCTTATTGGGCTCTCAAACTTGTTAAATTTGATCTTAAGCTTGCTCGAAAATCTATGTTACTTCACTTGAATACATTGGACGAATTGCACATGACTACCTATGATAATTCTCTAGTCTACAGAGAGCGGGTAAAATGGTGGAATGATAAATATATTGCTCTATCCCGGGAGTTTCAAGAAGGTGATCAAATGTTGTTGTTTAATTCTCAATTGCGACTCTTTTTGGGTAAGTTGAAATTAAGATGGTCGTGGCCGTATGCGGTGACTAAGGTTTTTCGTTTTGGTACTCTTGAAGTTTCTCACCCAGTTAATGGTACTTTCAAAGTCAATGATAATAGGGTAAAACATTATTTTGATGAGAATTTTGACACATTGGATTATGTGGATATTTTTCTCTATGATTCATAACTTTGCTTAGGAATTCTTTGAAGTTTATTTTAGATGTCTTTTCTTTTATTTTTCTTTTCTCTTTCTTTTTCTAAATTTATGTTGTTCTGTTTTTGTTTCTTTTGAGTTAGGTACCCTTGTAACTTCTTTCATGACTCCTTATGGTGGATTCACATATGTTGGACCTAATTTGCAATGGAAATATTTTCTTTTCTCTACTCTTCTCTTTATTTTTTTTTTCTTTTTTGGCTTTCTTAGCTTTCCTTTCGTTGTTGTATTTTTTTTCCATTGAGGATAATGTCCCTTTTAAGTGTGAGGGGAGAATTTAGGTATTGAAGATATTTTTCATATCATTTTTGTACGAAAATTTTCACCTTTTTTTTTTTTTTGGTGGTTTTCATTGTTTAGCAAGGGTGTAATTATTTTTCTTACTTGGATATGAGTTTTTTCATTCATTTGGTGGATTTTTATCAAATAAATTGGTTCGTTGGACAGAATATTTTTAAAACATAAGAATTTTAGTTAATCTTGTTTATGTATTAGTGTTTGAGTATTATTTGACTTTTGAATGTAGGGAAAGTTGTTGGCTAACTCTTCTTTATGGGTTTAAACTCTACTTAACTTTGAGTTGTGATAAGGAATGTGAAGAGATAAAACATCTTTGAGTGAAAAAATTGTGGAAAAAAATTGATTGAGATTGAGAAAAATGGGTTGATTGTTGTTTCCTCTATAAAGGTGAGAAAAATATTTTTTCTTCATTATGGGGGCTAATACGAATACTGAAGAGAAATTTACTTTCTTAAGGCTATTAATTCCCAAGAGCAAAAGGAAGAGAGAAGATTGTTGAGAAAAATGTTGAGTGATGACTAAAAGGGGTCCAATATGGTGTGTGATGAAAAATCAATTCACTTGAGGCTATCAATTCCCTACGTCATTGAGATAAATTTGAGAGGAAAAAATGGAGTGTTTTCCTTACATCACGACATAAGTTGTGCAATGTTTGGATTTATAATGTTGGAGTTAGTAGATGACTTGATTTGTATGATTCATGTTATCCATGTTTTTGCTTGAATAGTGAAATAATTTTCTTGGGCTAGGGTATAAACTTGATTAATTTAATTTCAAGATTTGTATGATATCTTATTAAATGCTTCGCATTGTAATTGTTTTCAAAGGGTTGGATGAATGGAAAAAGTTCTATCTAGAGTCTGAAGAGAAGTTATAAGCCTTGTTATGATTTTGGAATGGATAAAAGCTTGTGTTTTCTTGATTATTTTCTTGACTTAAGTGTTTTGCTTGAGGACAAGCAAAGTGTGAGGGAATTGATAGGAGCTAAATTCATCGCTATTTTCCTAGTTATTTGAGGTTAATTTGAGATGCTTTTGATGTAATAACTAGGCATATTCCTTCTTATTTGACATTTTGCTTGTGGAAAGTGTTTTTGATAAATTTTCATAGAATTAAATAGATTTCGAGCAAACAATGGAAATTTCCAGCTTGTAGCTGGCGGTAGGTTTGGCCGCTGCACCAGCCGCCAAGTCCAATTTGGAAAAATAGAGAAAACAAAGCAAAGTCCAAGAGAAAAATTGAAGCACCTGGCGCCAGGTGGGTTGAAGCAACCCGGTGCTAGGTCCGGTCTGGACATATGCAATTTTGTGCACGAATTTGATATCTCCTAAAGCTTTTGGTATTTTCCGAATCCTACTCGGCCAAGACTTTCAAGCAATGAATTTTGGCATCAAAGAAGCTTATAAAGACAAGAGAAAAACAAGCGAAAGTAGTAATCCAAGGATCTAAACTTCCAATCACTCAAAAAATGAAAGATTCACCATTCAAGGAGCACTATTCAAGAAGGTTTCCAAAGACAAGAAAGAGGGCTTGTTTATGAATTCTTTCATTTAACCTTTGGTTTCTGTTTCTAGAATAATGATATAATCAATATTTTCATTGTAATTTAACATTATTTTTGGGATTCATGATTTCTTGAATTAATATGGTCTTTTGATCAATTCATTATTTATCTTGGGAATTGATTACTTGTTTTTCTTATGGAGTTGGTTGATTGATTCTCGTTCTTAGCTTGCTTGCAAATGGGGTTGATAATGACTTCAATTAATTAATTTTATATTTGTTATCTCTTAACTTGTTTGAAAAAAGAGTTAATTGTTATGAACTTAGGTAATCAAATGTTGGTTGATGATTGCTAGAACATAGATTCATTAACAAATTTCATGTTTTAAATCACTTAAATATATGGTTTTATACGAGGATTGATTTTAATGCATCTTTTGGATAAATTTGTTGAGACAGAATATGTTCACTAATTTAAGTAAGAAAAATTCCATAGACTACACATGAGAGAAAGATAGTGATTCCATAGACTACAAATGATGTAGGTTTATATTAAACGGTTTATGAAACCAGGAGGATAATTGATTGTGATATATGCTAAGTTATTCATTATCATGTTTTCAAAAACCTTTGTCTAAATTGTATATTTTCACATCCTTGAGTTGTATATAATTTTTTTTATTGTCTTATCACGTTATTGGGTCGATTAAACAATGAATGAAATGTGATTAGTGTGTACTTGTTCTTTTGAGGATCGATACTCCTTAATTCCCTATACTATGCTTGCGATGAGTATATTTGCTCGTATGTGTATTTTGAGATTAATGTTTTAATTAAAACTTGACTAAGAAATGTATTTAAATTTAATAATTTTTATACATATAAAATTTACGTATCATTCTAATTTGATTTTCTTAACTTGTCATCTACTGAGATCTGCCACCAACTCATAGAATCGATGGAATCTAAAGTATATCCATAAACTAGAATCAAGGTGTATTGCACAAAAATGCTATGAAAAAGTTTATTTTTCCTTGAAATCACCTCAAAATCTCTTTTGAATTCTATTTGGTTCTTGGAATTAGAATTGGCGTTCTATGGATTCTTATTTCACGAATAAAATATGCACAGGCTTGAGTTGAAATCCATTTGAGCATCCAATAGAAAAATTCTTTGTTCTCCAGTAGACAATTTATTTGTCCTTTCCTATTTTCCAAACTTTTTCCTGGCATCACCATTTTTCTGACTCTCTGTATACAACTTATTAAGCTAATAAACAAGGAAAATTTTGAGGTAAGTCTTGGTACCCACCACGTAAAGTAAAGATAGACTTTAGGATTAGAGAGTAAGAACTATA
Organism: Voacanga thouarsii; assembly: GCA_026120185.1. Taxonomy (NCBI): domain Eukaryota; kingdom Viridiplantae; phylum Streptophyta; class Magnoliopsida; order Gentianales; family Apocynaceae; genus Voacanga; species Voacanga thouarsii. The sequence continues at coordinate 1,396,937 of JANUWF010003373.1, read as the reverse complement.
AACATACAAAAAAGTAACCAGAATATGTAGGCTAGTCTAAGGCATTACTTTCTTACTTTGTTTAAATGTTGTATCATGAAAGGTTTTTAGATTTTGCCCAAGTTTTATTCATTCTTAAACATTTTGTCAGTTTGCGTTTAATTTGAGTGCTATATTACCTGATAAGTATGTTGAATGGAGAAATTTACCTATAAAGGTACCGACCATGATCTATACGTATGGTGTTTTCAACTTTCGGGACACTGTGTGACTGATACGTAGGTTAATGCTCATAAATTTACACTTCCAGATAACTACGATGATACTGATACTATAGCTATTCATAATGCATCAAACTATGATAATTATATGAGTAGAACAAAACAAATGTCTTTAGTCTCCAAAAGGAAACATTCTGCCATTTTATTCACAAACTAGATTGACATCTTCTTAATTTAAATTTGACAATTTGGTTTAAGCTTAGAATTAGCTAATAATTTTTTATTCATAGATAATTATATGCCTAAAAATATTATTATTCGATAGCTCAATATATGCTACCATAATACTTTAAATAATATGTCTTATTCATTAAGTATTGTTTAGTTTACTAGAACTCTCAACTTTTATCTGCCCAAAAATTGAATATCTCACTTACAATCTAGAAATTGGCTACTTAGATCAAACTGGTATCCATTTTTTTTTGTATCATATGCCTGATTAACTTTAGTTTTATTTTTTCATGCTTTCCACTGCATTCTGCCGTGGCATAATAATAATTAGCCATGGCTGCTTATATTTAAATTCTAGTCCAAGAGATAGGTCTAGATTTAGGTACTTTACCTCTTGTGAACTAGCACTACTTAAATCAAGGTAAAAATTTTGTCATTTTACCTTTAAGTTGAGTGCCATAATAGATTATAAGTATGTTGAATGGAGAAATATGCATGTAGGGGTACCAACCATGATCTATATATTTGTTGTTTTCAACTTTTGGAACACTGTATGACCGATATGTGGGTTAAAGCTCATAAATATACACTTCCAGATAACTATGGTGATACTTAATGTAGTTGCTATTCATAATGCATCTAACTATGATAGTGAGCAAAGAAGAACAAATGTCTTTAGTCTTCAAAAGGAAGCATTCTGCAACTTTGTCTAGCAACTACATTGACATCTTGTTGATTTAAATATGATAGTTTGGTTTCAGTTTAGAATTGGCTAATAATTTTTGTTCGTATATAATTATATTCCTAAAATTTTATTCTTTAATAGCTCAATATATGCTACCATAATAGTATGTCTTCTTCAACAAGTATTAGTTAATTTAGTAGAACTCTTGACCTCTATGTAATAGATTCAAGTACTTTACCACTTGTGAACTAGCACTACTTTGATTTCCTTTTCAGCCATGAAAGTTGAGCTCTAGTGTGAACTATGTTTATTCCACATTCCGAATACCTATCTTTTTCACAAATAGTTCTCATATTCACAGAAGAGCTATGATGGACCACTAGTCTTCCCAAGTTTAACAAGCCTATTCATATGCTTTCTTGTATCTAAGTCTTAATTGTCCGAAAAAATGCAAGCTATGAAATTCGAGAATGGGTTGTTTTCAAGTTTTAAAACTTGCACATGAAATTTTCCATTTCTTCTCTTTTAACTTCGACAACATTCATTAAATTTCTTATTTTTCTCATTATAGTGAGATCCTTAGAGAAATGTAAGACCTAGTCCAATTGAAACATTTTCCATTGCATATAAAGACAGGAATGGTTGTTGTAGTTCACTTGTTGCTGAAGAAGCACATGTGAGTGGGAGGAAAAATTACCCTTATTCTATTTTTGGTGACATTTGAAGATAAGTCTAGTTACATATTTTCTAGCCGCCTACATAAAAAAATGGAGTTAACCTTTCTAATTTTTTGTCTAGCAACAAATGATGTAAAAGAAAAATGAAACTGTGAATAAAGATGGTGAGACAAGAAATGAGGAAGAAATATGTGAGGATATCTTTGGAAAAAGGTATGCTTACATCGTTGGTCATTGACGTAGATTAACACCTTAGAAGCACTGAAGGAATTTTGTTTCTAAATCTGAATCATCATCGACTGATGTCCAGCAAACCATGTAAGCTCAGATAGAACAAACTGTAGCTCAAAGAATCCAACTAGATACTCAAACCCAATTACTTAAAAATGAAAGCTCCCAATTGGAGGCTCAACAAGCAAAGATTGATAAACAACAAGAATAATTGGACAACCAACGGTCTCAGATGGAATTACAGCAAGCAAAGGTTGATTAGCTTATGAAACGTGTTCGGCCACAGTTGTCCTAAGCTTGCTGCAAGGTTGCATGTTCATATGGTACGAATTTACTACAGTACATGTATTATTACTCTATCGATTTCTGTATATTGGAGCAGATTCCTGCCTATCTGCCTTTTTATGAGTATGTCCTTAAGATAGTATGTTACATTTAAAAATCAGTTGATAGATTTCTTAAGGTAATTAGAATGGGGATATGAGCATAATTTTTATACTGCTTAAGTTGGATTAGATGAAAGAATTCATTGGCTAATAATTTGAAATGGATATGTTGATTTTAAAGGACAAAATATGGATGGGTATTTTCAAAATCGGTGAGCAAGTTAATTTTATTATCTTAAATTCCTATTGTCAAGTTCTTTATGAATGACTATTGAGTCAAAAGGTTTTTGTGATATCAAGTATTTGATATTATTTACTTCTATTATAGGTTAACTTTTGCCCATTTGTTGGGATATTTTTGGTGATGTTCAACTCAGAGCAAATGGTGATTATTTGGTATATGGTAGGTGGGGTAGGGGACCACAGGAGTTAGTGAAGCATTTGTTCGAGGAAAATATCAGAATTGTTGAGCAAATCATAAGTCCCCCAACAATTAGCAAACTTTGTTAGCATTGTTGGTAGACTTATGATTTATTTAAAGCTGTCATTTAATGTGAATGCTAAAAACAATATTATATTTGCTAATGCAAACTAAACAAAAGCCAATAAATTAGTAGGCTTGCAGGAATATTGTATTTTGGTGATATTAAATTGGGGGCAAATGGTGAATATTAGGTTATTTTGCTAATGCACAAGTTTTCTCAAGTGTGTAGATAATATCTTATGTGTGTAATGTAATCTTAATAATTTAGCAATAATGGTTGTTTATGTTCCAGTAAGTTGGAGTAAATTTAAGTATGTGCTTGAGATAGCTAGTTTGGCATTCTTCTTAGTTGGAATAAATATGAGTATGTGGATTGTTACTGATAAGTTGAAATGTACCTTGAGTTTACCAAAAGCATGTTCTTTATGAAAGAATTTTGAGTTTGATATATTTGAAATATCAAATATATGACATTGCTTGCTTCTATTATAGGTTACCACGATCCATTTTTGTTATGGTATATAGTTTGGTGATGTTTGATAAAGGAGAGTATTATTTGACCAGTTGTTTTGCTTTTCTATAGAATTGTGAAACAAAATGGTGGTTCTATTGTAGTTTGATGTAGTAATATATGAAACATTGACCATATTTTTGTATATGGTAGGTGGGGTAGGGGGAATGCATATGTTGACCTTGCAGCTTCTTGGACAGTTTTATGTTGATACTTTTGAATAACTATGGAACTCTTTGGCATTTACGGGGACTTTGGAATTGTTGGAAGACATTGTATTCTTTTTGCTAATGCAGGCTAAACAAAAAGCTTAGAAATTTTATTGTGGTCTTGCAGGTATATTGTATTTAGTATATTGCTTTTAAATATTTAACAGGTAAAATGCATATTTATCGTGTAACACCCCTACTAAAGGTAACAGCGGAAGTATATCTGTTGCGTATCTCCCATGTATCATATACGGCGCAGTGGAAGAATAAGAATGAAATACCATCCTAAGATTCGTATATGTGTGGAAAAATAAGACATATATATAGAAAACAAAGATAACAGCTTTTACCTTTCTTTGTTTGTGTGGAAAACAAACTTTCCTTGTTCAAGTATGATAATTGTGGTGCGATCCAGTAATCCTCTTGAAGAATCACCACGAGAGTTGAATATCCAACTACTATAATCACAGTGTGTAATTATCTCTAACAAAAATCCACACAGAGGATACACTCAAGCACCAAGATTTTCTGTGCTAGCAGCAAACAACAATGGTAGCTGGAGTTTTCTTCCTTGTTCTTCTTGTTCAGCAAACCCAGAGAATGAAGAAAAAGAAGTAGAAGAGTCTTGGTGTTGTCTTAGAGAGACTCACACACCTACAAGAGAGAGAGAAAAGAACATCATGTATATATAAAGCTTCTTATGGCCCTTGGTTTTGTGTTTTTTTGAGTCATTTCATGTGACCCTTGAAGTCACCCAAAAAGCTCAACAAAAACAACCATATTGGAGAATTCCAAACAAACAATTGCAATTGGAACCCATCAAATTCTCAGACTTACAAATTGGCCCATAAATTATAACCAATTATAATTTGGCCACATCAACTTCTCTTTCTCGCAATAAACTCCACTATGTTGTCAAATAATATCTTAACTATATATTCCTCTTTTGTGTGTGACCTATTAGGTTTCTCAGTCAATTGGTAGCGAACATGAATTAATCCAAACGTCTTTGATATTAATAATCCTTAATTAATTAGAATTAATCCTATTAATTCGAATTAGGATTAGTTTATTAATGAATCAATTAATAAACCAGTATTCCCAGATCATGAGCAGTATCTAGCAATACATCATGACCACCCAAGGTCTAGGAAGTTAAGTGACTTGACATGAACCCTTCAATAACAAATTACAGTGCAATTAACTCCTTTCACCATACAATATCTCATTTAGTCTAGAGTACGAAATTAGTGCCAACTCCCTCCAGAATATATATTAATTCCAACCCGAATATAACTATACTTGTACTAGAAACTCACTACTCTAAATGTGTATCAATTGAAAATGTTTCCAATACACATATGCCTTGGCCAAGGACTTCTCAAGTAGTAATTCCTACAAGTGGCCGTGAGATATTCGCCCCTACTATTAGCAGTGATGAATCCTTTATTGACCATTTCAACTACTTTCGTTTACCTCACAATGTACCCAATATCCATCTCATAGGTGGCCCTCGATCGAGCTCCAGAGACTGGAATCAAAGTACAAGGCTCAGCAAACAGAGTACCTTGGAGATCTCAAGTCTAAAGATACTTGAACGTTTGCTATATTGAGATTATATCACTGGCAGTAAATAGTTATCCATGTGATTATCTCATAGCTAGGTCATCCAATGAACTTATTCCACTAACAGGCATCCATGTGTTAACTTTGAGTATCTCAATACTCACGGATATGAGAACCACTGCCTAATCAAATCAGGAAGTCTTAAGACATACTAGTCTTAATGCATTAATGATGTCCTTTCTCATTAGTACATGACTAGGGACTATTTAAGTACTAACACTATACAGTGTAGTAGGAATCTCATATCATGATCTCTATAACGATTTCCTTAACACAGTGTTGTACTAGGGACTTTATCGAATAGTTATATTACTCAAAAGTAATCAAAAGAAACTCTAAGATAAACAATGCCTTTTATAAAATAAAATTTGTCATATACAATGTACAAGTGATTGTCTTTAGGGCATAACACTAATAATATCAACACTGGGTGTCACCCCATCCAGTTGCCCAGATAAGGGGTCTTTATAAAAAAAAAAAAAAAACCAATAGAGTATGTAAGGTCCAGATCCATACAACAACCTATACTGATAGTCATGTGCACATATATAATAAAGAATCTAATACATGAAAATTTCCATCCAACATTGGTAATAAGGTACATTATCCAAAAGAGAAACGTTTGGACCTATTCTGCTGTCACTGTTGTATTGTCCTCTATTAGTAGGTTCTCTCAACTCCGGATCCTACAAAAAGGTGAGATGAAAGACACGTGTGAGTGAAAAATCACCAAGTGAGTCCTGTGTGTGCTAGTTCTTTATCAAAGAGATAGAGTACATAAAACTTTTGTGGAATAGCATATCATTTGTTTACTGGAAATGATTCCAAAGCTCTTTAACGAAGAGTTTATTCAGAACTCAATCATTTTTGAAAAATTATATTTCAATTTCAAAACATTACCCTAATTTCTAAATCACAGGCACTTCTCCAATAGAAGGTCAGCCTGTATGCAAAGCTCATAAGGTTTTGCTTCGGCATCACGATCTTATTGTGCTAAGGTCTCAACCTTACAGCACTCAGTCGTGCATTGCCAGATAAGTGCACCAACTTACACCGTGTCATCATACTAAGACCACAGCCTCCAGTACTTGATTCGTGCGTCGTTGGATAAGCACACCAACTTGCACCGTGTCATCGTACTGAGACCGCAGCCTACAATACTTGATTTGTGCATCATTGGGAAATCTTTTACTTGCTACCATAAGTCAGGGGTCCCAATCCTGATTTCAATCACCATCGAGGAAGTAAGGAGTCAAACACGCTGAGTGTCCCCGCCTGACATCCTGCGAATGACTCAAAATCAAGAAGCGCCCGTAAACGCAGCAAATGCTAGTTCTAAACGGCTAGCCAGGATGACTCATCTCAATGTCGTGTCACCGTGTTTGGAGTAAGACAATCCCCAGAACTAGCTAGGTTACTTAGGGTCGTCTACCTCTAACATGAGCTAGTATAAAGATCAAAGTCCTGGCTGAGTACTCAACGTTAACAATACCAACCCCGTCTGACTGATCAGGCTAGAGGGTTATCTGATCCTACAGAATTTTCAAATCAAAACATTTTTAGGGTAAAACAACATTTTCTAGAATTTGATCCCACTAACTCGCAAGTTCGATCATGATTCACATAGACTCTGTAGAGCCAAGCAATTCATTCCATGGCACATTAGGCCAATAAAACAATTTCAGGGGTCAAAAGGTCGTTTTCCAAAGTCAATCTCATCACCAGGGATCATTTTCCAAAATCATGTTGGAACAAGATAAAGAGTTCTGTTCACACATCAAAACATGTTTCCAAGAGTATCCGAGTCATTTTTCCCATACTCGATCACAAAAGTCATTTCAAAGGGTATTCAGGTCATTTTATCCATACCAGATTCCAAAAGACTTTTCGAGAGTATTCGGGTCATTTTACCCTTACCCTATTTGAAAAATATTTACAAAAGTTCTAATAAGGTTATTTCGGTCATTTACCAAATACCTAATTCTAAAGGTTTTCATAAAACATTTCAATAAGGACATTTGGATCATTTTCTAAATATCCGATTCCAAAAAGGAACTCATTTCAAGAAATTCTGAATTCTAATCTGAAAAGAGGATTACATTCAAAGTTTCCAAACATATTTCCATAAAATATTCCAATAAGGACATCCTCAACAATTTATGAATACCCGATTCCAAAATTTACTATTTCTCGAAAGCCCCAAGTTTTTAATCCAAAAGGGACTAAATTCACAAATTCATGCTTAAATCGTCCACTTTGGTTTCCAAGCCAAATATGAAGTTCATTCATGCCCAAAGCAGCACAAGAATAATTCTTGCTTAGATAAACCTTAACCATATTTAGGGATTTCTAAAATGGTATAAAACATAGCATTTCATGGAAGAAACAAAGCACACTAGCTTTCAGAAAGGGTTTAGAAATCTAAGGGACTCACCTCGTGTCGTAACTAAACTCTTTCCGTTTACGGCCGTTCAACCATCGTTTCCACCATTTCCAACTTTTTGTTGGTCATTTACAGAAAAACTTGCACTAAACATCATTTTCAGATCAAATCGTGTTCAATCGAAAAATAGCCGATGGGTAGCTGACCTGCCCGACGGGGGTTGACGGTTAGCCGACAAGGCCGACGGTTAAGGAAAACGTTCAATTTCCGTTCTCGTTGTTTTTTCATCATTTGTTCGATTCTTTCATTTTAGTTTTTCCTCATCCTTTATCCCTTCATATAAAAGGGATTCATTTCATATTTCCTATTTATTTCATCCAAAATAACATAATTAACCATTCTTAAGTTCAACCATTTTCTAAGCAAAATTCTGGAATTTTGCTGCTTTGACGCATGATTTTGTTTTGGACATAACATTCAACCTACAACTCCGATTGATGCCAAAAAAATTCTAGAATATCCTCAAGATCTTCCTTGATGATTTCCAATTCATAAAATACTCATTTCCTTTTTTGTTTCATTCAGTTCTGTCTATAATATCTCAGTACTTCAATCCCATAACTGAAATGACAACCTTTGGTTTTTATATCATAACATTTTATTCACAACTCTAAATTATCCAAAATTGGTCCCAAAATGATCCTAAGATGTTTAGATACATGTTTTAGGTTATGGGGTTCCAAAAACACCAGTCATACTGTCCAGTTTATTACCTCTTCAGAGCTGCACGAAATTCTTCCAAAATAGAATTTTTGTTTTGTTCCTTTCCTTCACTTAATCCATTCTCTTGTCTTTCCTATCTCATACATAAGTCGTTTAATCATTACAATCCTTTGTTTATCATCTAAACATCACATAAAAATTTCTTGATTTCAGTCATGCACGATCAGTATCTTTCATGTTTAAACAACTGCAAAACCAACAACTTTGAATAATAACAACAATAATCCATTTTCTTCAACAATTATACCACTTGTTATCTTATTTCCTTCTTCCATTTTTGTAGCCATGAACAATTCTTTAAAACATCTTCAAAACAGCTTCAATCATCATATAAAACACATCATACATGCCTCCAAATACACCACCATGCACAACAAATACAACAACCCCAAAACATAGATATTTTCTAAACATAAATCACAATTCATATGAATTTTCTCAATAAAATTCACATAAAAAAAATCCTTATTCTTCATGCTTCAACTTTAATTCATGAAACATAGACTTTTACCTTGTTTATTGATTGCTCTAGGCTGAAAATGCTCTAAGTTCCTTCGTTTTTCTCTTCTTGGAATGCTTTCTCTCTCTTTTTCCTTTCTCTCTCAAATTTTTCTAGCTTTTCTTTCCTTTTTCTTCCTCTCTTCTTTCTTTCTTCTTTCTTAAACTTGCTATCTATTTTTAGCTATTAAAATACAACTTCCACCGCTATTCTCATGACCAAAATCACATGGTTAAGTTGTTGGATCGATCTATTAATGGATATAATTATTGACTCCAGTAATTGCGATTAGACTAAGAGTGCACTTACATTCTTTTAGTGGAGTGGAATGTAATTAATAAGTTATTTTTATTGACAAAATAATTTATTGGAACTTAGTCTAATTGTATCTGGTCAGGTCCCTTCAGTGGCTTCTAATTATGGGACAATAATAAATTATAATTTATTCATAATTAATTAATGAAAGTTGCAAGAAACAAAAAATCGTATTTTAGATGGAATAGGATAAGTGGAAATAATCGTATCCAACTATACTTTTCTTATTCTATCAGGATTCGTATTTTGAGATAGAGCCTAATATATATATTAGTATATGACTCTATTTTCGATATACGTGAAAAACATCGTTGTTTTTCTTTGAGTTTGTTTTTTCTCTCAGATTTTATGTGAGTCCACCCTCAACAAAGAGAGAAACAAAATATGATTAGCAATTTCCTGGTCTAAGGAGATTACATTGAAGAAGGATTGGGGGTTTGGAGCACTACCAGAAGGCCAAAGACTTCAAGAATCGTATTGGTGGAGATGATATCTACAAATGTATGATCCGTTTTCACATATTCTCAAGGTTTATTCTAGTTGACATATAAGCACGTCGATCCTATTGACTAGCAATTGGTATCGAAGCCTGGTTTTGATATGTGTTTATGTGTTAAGATTAAATCTTTTATGCATATATTTAGTTGAGCGGTGTAGGAATAAAGCATTTATATTCATGGTGAATTATTTGATTAATTATGTTTAAAATAATTTTATGGCCATAGTCATTGATTCAGTAAATATGTATAAGTATTATCGAGTCTTGTAGTAAAAGGGGTGGATTACGTCTCCATGTTTCCCTTTTGATTTTTCTTTTGATTTATTTTATTTTTATGTTAAAAAAAAAGAAAAAGGAATGTAATCGCACAACAATTGGCGAAGTCGTGGAAGCGAATGAAGAACGAAGACCGAAACTTCCTTGAATGGCTTCTGTTCAGTGCCAGAAGGCTTTCTGTTGGGCTTGCTGTGGCTGGGTTGGCCTTGGGCCAGCAGATCAGCAGGCAGCAAGCCCAGTGCTTGCTGCTAGGTTGGCCTTGGGCCAGCGGATCAGGACCAGGCTGGCTGTCACTGGGCACCAGGCAGCAAGCCCAGTGTTTGTTGCTGGGCTGGCCTTAGGCCAGCGGATTGACCCATCTATAAGCCTTATGCTCCCTTTAATCAAAAGAAAAAGGAAGGAAGTGGCAGAGGTGGGATTTGATCCCAAGACCACTAATATGGAAGCATAGCATTCTATCCAGCATTCCACAGGAGCGCTTGTGTTATTACTTTGCTTCAACAAATTGATATTGCAGAAGATTGATGGTTGGCTATTTTGTTAGCCAATTAGATTTTTCAGTTGTAATTTTGCAATTTTATTTTTGAGTCTAGGTTGGCCATAAAATTATTTTTATTTTATAGTTTTTACTATTTAATTTTGATTGAATTATATATCATTCATGTTAATATGTTGTATAGTTTGCATTAACACCGCTCTAGGTACTATTTAGTTATGCATAAATAAATTAATATTTTTATTCTTAAAAAAAATTAAGTGTGAAATAGATAATTTTAATTAACCTTTGGCCTCCCCTATTAGCCCATTAGTAAAATTAACGTTTGTTTCTTGCCATTTTAAATGGTCTCCCTATAGGAAGGCTACGTTTTATTGGTTAGTAGATTGGGTATTAAAATTATAATTATTTTTTTTACGTTTAATTCATTCATAATTACCCTATAGGTGATGTGATTGGATTAGAAACTTTTTATATATAAAATAATAAATAAATAAATTTTGAATATAGGGGTTACACTTAAAAATCAAAGGCATTATAAGGACTTCCAATAGAATACCCTAATAATGTCTATGATGGCCAAAATATTAACAACACTAAAACTAATATTGCTTTTAGATGCAAGATATATTATTTTAGTGGGATGATCCAAGTCTAACTATAAGTTATATTGTTATTTCCTATAGATGTGCATATTACTTTGGGGTTTTAGGTTGTGGATCTTGACCTAATTATAAGTTACATTGTTATCTCCAATAGAGGAAATGTTACTGTAGAGTTTTAGGTCATCATATTTTGATAGTAGTTTCTATTACTACTTCAAATATTATCATATTGATTATGCATCATACCATTTTATATTGATCATGCATCATGACATGATAAATGGATCGTATGTTTTATTTTATTTAATTTCATAAAAAAAATGACTTCCAACACTTTATCACAAATTTTAACAAAGAACCAACTGGTTGGAGAAAATTTTATTGATTGGAAAAGGAACCTCATAATTGCACTCACTACTAAGAAGCTCTAATATGTGCTAACTAAACCGCGTCTTGCTAAGCCTACTGAATAGCCCATGCGCGAACAAAAGGAGGCTTATGATAAGTGGTTGAGTTATGATGAGATGGCTCGCTTTTACATTTTGGGATCTATCTCAAATATGTTGCAGTAGAAACATGAGAACATGACAACCGCTACAAACATCATGAGAAGCCTCTAGCAAATGTTTGAGCACAAAGGACGTCAGGCCCATCAAGCAGCAATGAGGCTCATAATGAATATGCGCATGAAACCTGGAACGCCCGTGAGAGATCATATGTTACAATTGATCGCTTAGTTTAACGTGACAGAGGTTTCAGGGGCTGAAATTAAGCCTGAGACTCAGGTTGACATGGCTGTAGAAACTCTCCCAGAGATGTTTTCATAGTTCAAAGTTAATTATAACATGAACAAGATAGATATGTCTCTTACAGAGTTAATAAAGGAGCTGGAGAGCGGCGAGGATACCCTAAAAGTGGGAGGTGGCAATGCTCTTGTCCTAATTCATGCTGGATCTTCCTCTTCCAATCCTAAGGGCAAATGCAACACCCCACTACCTAGGCCTAACAGGGCTGGGGATGTCCTCCCATCCAAAGGACAAAGGGTCTTTATAACTAGGTCACACGAACAAAAATAAAATAATACTTTTAATATCAAACTTATTACAACCTAAAAATTCAAAAACAAATCCAAAATAAATTGTTCACTATCATCTCTCAAAACAACATATAAAATAAACAATATAGAGTCTTCAAGAAGGTAACATTCTAGCTACTCATCCCCACAACAGGATCGACCTAAAAACATGGCATAAAAGGAGATAAGATAAAAATCTCAACAAACCCATGTGTGCTTTAAGTGTTTCATGTAAAACAGTTCATGTATGCAAGTTGTAAAAGTTGCATAAGAGAAGGTGATGGCAAGCATTAAATAATGTTAAAAATAAAGAGTGGCGTTTTGCTTTTTCAACCATACATGTGCACAATAAAAGCAACCACTCAAATGGGCGGTCATGGGTTACCACACATTGGGCCCATTGACCATATAACGGTCAGAATGTCACACTTTGTGCAAACTGACAAAAGGTAGGCGTACGGCCTACCGGGTAAGATACTATTCCTTCTCTACACCAAAACATACCAGTTGTCGACTCCGGAAACACACAGTCCACATGACTGAAACCTGCTAACTCGGAGTGGTATGACTAAGTAGTACTGTCGCTTCTCCAAGTTGAGTTCATCTTCTGGAGGTGGCCTCCTGCCAGAAGACTCGCTCTTGTTCTTCAAAACTAGTACTACTAGCCTACCCTTATTGAGTACTCAACATTGATTATCCCACTCGGGAGAAAATTGATAAAACATTGCTTTATTTGGAAATAGCAATTAAGGGTTTCTAAAGTTCGTGTCAAAGTTGGTTTTAGAAAGAGTTTAGTGTTTGAGCAAAACTGCTTGTTGATTTTCAAATGATTTGTTTTACTAAAACAAGAAAAGAAACAGTCCTTAATTACCTTTACAAAACAAGTGTCCATACACTTCGCGTTTGACTTGCCATAGTAACATTTTGTCATCAAATATGTTTTATGCAGGAGGTTACCTGATCCTTTGCTTGCAAATTCACAAGTCTTTCAAAGCTGACCTAACCCCGCCTGGGGTAAAAACAAGGCATATGGTTATACTCAAGCTATATTTGCTTCCATAAAAAATCGTAGTTCAACATATTATAATCATGACCCTAATGTCCTAAGCTTTAAGGCTAGATGATAAAGGTTTTTATAAAATAAGTCTAGCTTAATAAATGAAAATAACTAGGGGTTGTAAAATAATTACTAAAAAGTTATGGGTTCAAACACAACTCTTTAGTGTTGTTATAAATAAACTAGGGTTTAATTGATGAAGAATCCTAAGTCCTAGATGATAATAAATAATAACTTATTACTAATCTCTTAATTAATAATTAATAGTTAGAAATAATTAATAAATAAATATAATAATAAATAAATTTTATTAAATTTTGATCAATAGATAATAAATAAATTTTAATAGTATTTATGAATATATAGCCTACAAGAGTAATATTTTACCTACTATTATTATATATATATAAGGCTTGATTTATTTTATATATATATATATATATATATATATATATCCTTTAATAAAAGGTATCATTTATTTGGCTAAAATATTACTATCCCATTTAATATTCCAAATCTAACTTCCTAGGGTTTTCAAAATTTTTTGAGGAAATCATAATATTAATTTTAATTAACGTAATAAAATTGGTCAATTAAAATGGCTTAGGATCAACAAGGTCATGATCATTGCACTCCTATTGCTAACAAGAATCATGAACATAAAATCCAACATCAATCAACAAACTATTCTATTCATGAATGAAGGCTTAAATCCAAACCTACTATCACATGGTCAAATCTCTACTAAGCATAATCATATTCATGGCTTCAATGAAAACAAGAGTATAATACCCTATTCACCAAAGGTGACATAATATCTAGCATGCTTAACCATCCATACTCACTCATGACATGAGCAGCATGCATCAATCTCCAAGAAATATCATAAAACTTAACCATGGCAAAACATCCTCATGCTCCAATCTCAACCCCTTCATACAAACACATACTCAAACCCCAATCATATTCCATGCTTTTCTAACAACGTCTAAGAGACATGATTTTAGAATTAAAGAGAAGGTTAAAGAGAAATACTTGGTTGATGACTATCTCGATGAAGATTCAAGGAGATGCACATGCTTGGAAGGCTTAAATCGTGCAAGAAGGAAAAAGAAAAACAGCCATGGTTGTAGCAACCATTTCGGCCAAGAGAGAGAGAGAGAGAGAGAGAAAGAATGTATTAGTATATTATGTTAAAGATTGAAGGGAAAGAAGATGAACAAAATCGTTCTTGATTACCTTCATAGTGTTCTTGAGACTTCAAGAAAATTCTGGTTTTTGATCCGTTAGTAGAATTTTTTTTTCAATATTTGATGTTATAAAATCTAGAAATGGACCCTAGGGAGTGAGTAGGCATGATCTAGAGTTAATGGAAGGGTTTGGAGGTGTTTTGAGTGGTCTTAGACTTGAAGGAAGGTAGTGTGTGTTTTTGGTGCTCTTGGAGAAATAGAGAGAATTAAAGAAAGAGTTGGATGAAAGGTTGAAAATGTTAGCCGAATGATTGAGGAATTCTGGTAATTTAATTTTTATATTAGAGAGAAGAGGGAAAGCTGGTTGTTTGAAATTCAAATGGAGTAATTCATGGAGTGTTTGAATGTGGAAGATATGGTAATGTTGTTTGATTGATGGAAGCTCTTGGAAGCTACAATGGCCGACTGGTTTTGCTGTGATTTTGCTTAAATGTATGAGGGTTGAAGGACCTATAGGTTGGCTAAAATTGGGAGTGCAATGGTTGGAGGATTTCTGGTTGTTTGAAGCTTAATCCAAGGGAGTTTTCGTGGAGCAATTGCTGGAATTTTTGAACTTTAATTGGAAGCTTGAATGGAGTAATTGAAGGAAGGATTCAAGGTGTGGCTATAGAGTCCAATCAAATAGGTCAGTGGAGAAGGGTGATGGAGTTTAGTTCATGGCTGGCTAAGTTTAATTTCATAGAAGTTTGAAGTGATTTTCGGACAAGGCTTGAAGGGAGAGCAAGGCTGGAATTTTTCTGGTTGGTCATTCGAATGGTTTTCTGGAATTTTTGTGCTGTTTTTTCTGCAATGATCTAACCGATTTGCAGAGGGTTTGGAGAGGTATTGGAGGTCCTTTAAGGCTAGTTTTCGGCCTTCTATGTGGAGGAAATCTAGAGGTGAATTACTGATTCGAAGGCTGAAGAAACAACTTTGATTGTTGGCCTACCATGCTGCGAAACTGTCCAAAAAATATTCCTGGTTTGCACA
Organism: Voacanga thouarsii; assembly: GCA_026120185.1. Classification (NCBI taxonomy): domain Eukaryota; kingdom Viridiplantae; phylum Streptophyta; class Magnoliopsida; order Gentianales; family Apocynaceae; genus Voacanga; species Voacanga thouarsii. Next base: position 1,381,490 of record JANUWF010003373.1, on the reverse strand, counting down.
ACTTTGTGCAGTCCGGATTTGGCAAAGAAATTCCAGTCTTCAAGCTGAGTAAGTTGGTCATTTTTCTGGCAGTATTTGAGTAAGAGAAATGGCTGATGTTTTCGAAAGCTGGACTATCCAAGAATTTGGAAAATTTTTAGTTTGCTACAATAAAGAAGATGAATACTTAGGGAGTGGAGTTTGAAGGTTCAACCATGGAGATTAATTCTCTAGGAAACCTTCCTTAACTCCTCTATTTTCAGCCAAAAATCTATCCTCTACGAGCCATTTTCGAAATTCCAAGGTCAATAAACCTTGCTGAATTTTCTGGAATTAAGATATGGATTTGGATAAATTGAATAAGCTTAATTGGTGAAGAATTTAAGGTAAGCTAGGGAACAAAGGGGCATAAATCCCTTAAGAATTCTTGTAGGACATACGAATAGGATTAAGACATTCTCATCATGTCTTCCCTAGGACAACACTCCTACTTCTTCTTATGGCATACAAGGGCTGAAAATATTCTACCTTATATAAAAATGAAATTTAGTCATGATAAAACTTAATTGGTGGGATTTGAACTCATAACCTTAGAGATTAATTCCAAAGCTCTAACCACTAAACCACAACAACTCTTGTTCTTATTTTCTCTCCTAAATATTCTTCCTATTTAATCCTCAAGCTAAATTACCATTTTACCTTTCCTACTCAATAAGCACAACTAAGTCTTCTAGACTATAAATTATAATTCTAAAGCATATAGATTCATTCAAAAATATATTTATGCATGCAAGAAAATATGATATGCATCCCAACCCCCTTACTCTAGGGTTGGCTTTAGGTGGGGTTTCACATCCTTCCATCCTTATGAGAATTTCATCTTGAAATTTAAGCATCCCTTTATCTCAGATCGGGATACTTCCACTTTACCCACTCTTCAGTTTCCCACGTGGCATCTTGTGTGCCATGATGCTCCCACTGCACCTTTACCATCGGTATTTGCTTGTTCCGAAAAGTCTTGATACTTCAGTCCAATATCCTTACGGGTTGTCGGGTTGCAACACCAATGACTCATCATTCAAAACATGATCGGGGTCGGCATTGCACTATTTTAGCTGCGTCACATGAAACATGTCGTGAATTCTCGTCAACCCTTCTGGCAAATCCAGTCGATATGCCACCGGCCCAATCTTCTCCTTTATCGAAAACGGTCCCAAATACCTTGGATTCAGTTTCCCACCTTTCGGATGCTTTCGAATTCCTCTATTCGGTGTCAGTTTTAGGAATACACTATCTCCCACCTAAAATTCTAACTCTCTCCTCCTGTTGTCTGCATAGCTCTTTTGTCGGCTCTGGGTTGTTTTCAACCTTTCCTTGATTAACTTGACCTTGTCCAACATTTCCTGAACACAGACATCTCCGGATTTGCTTATATGACTATCTTCTGACCAATTACAGTATAGCGGTACCTGACACTTGCGTCCATATAGTGCCTCATACGGAGCTATTCTAATCGAGGCTTGATAACTGTTATTGTATGATAACTTTGCATATGGCACATATTCGATCCATTTCTCTCCAAAATCTAGTATACATGCTCTCAACATATCCTCTAATATCTGTATAACTCTTTCTGACTATCCATCGGTTTGCGGATGCACTGTCGTACTAAACTTCAGATGCGACCCCATTGATTTTCGAAACTTACCCCAAAATCGGGATGTAAATCTCAGGTCTTGATCAGACACAATACTGGAAGGCACTCCATGCAGATGGACTATTTCTCACACATAGGTCTGAGCCAACTTCTCCATGGAATCTCTTAAATTCACTAGTATGAAATGTGCTAACTTGGTCAGTTGATCTACCAATACCCATATGGTGTCTTTTTGGGTCCGTGACATAGGGAGTCCGGTAACGAAGTCCATGGTCACTTCCTCCCATTTCCATTCAGGTACTGGCAACGGTTGCAGCAGTCCTGCTGACATTTTGTGCTCTGTTTTAACCTTCTGACAGGTGAGACTTGTCGAGACATTCTTAACCACATTCTACATCATACTGGGCCACCAATAGGTCTTTTTCAGATCCTAGTACATTTTGACTTCCCCTGGATGAAGGGCGTACTTACTCTTATACGCCTCTTCCAAAATTCTGTCCTTCAATTGATGCTCTTCGGGTACGCACAACCGATCTTTGAAATACAAAACTCCCACTTTGTCCTATCAAAATTCATTGCCTTGCCGTTTGAGCTCCTTGTCCTTGAAAAGCTGAAATTCTTTATTACTTTGCTGTGCTTCAACAATTTCCCACCTTAGATCGGGTATCAACTTCAGGTTGCTAACAACAATTCTTTCTCCTTGCACTTCCACTCTTCTATCCAACACATCTTGAACCACTTGAATCTCCTGTATTCTTAGCCTGGCCATAATGACTTTTCTGCTCAGGGCATCAGCAACAACGTTGGCCTTCCCGGGATGATAGTTAATTGGATAACGGTATTCCTCCAAAAATTCCATCCACCTTCGCTGCCTCAGATTCAAGTCCTTCTGGGTGAAGATGCACTTCAGGCTCTTGTGATTAGTGAACACTTCATATTTAGCTCCGTACAGGTAGTGTTTCCATTTCTTTAAAGTGAACACAATGGCAGCTAGCTCTAGATCATGTGTGGGGTAATTGACTTCATGAGGCCTTAACTTCCGAGAAGCATAGGCGGTCACCTTTTGGTCTTACATCAAAACTGCTCCCAAACCTTTCTTTAAAGCATTGGTATACAGTGTGTAAGGCTTGTCTCCCTTCGGTAGACTCAACGCTGGTGTTGTCATCAATCTCTGTTTCAGCTCTCGGAAACTCTTCTCATATTTTTCACTCCAAACAAATGGTACGTCCTTTCTCAGCAGTCGGGTCATAGGCGATGGAAGCGTTGAAAATCTTTTGATAAACCTCCTATAATAACCAACCATTCCGAAGAAGCTTCGAACCTTAGTGATGTTATCCGGTTGCTTCCAGTTCAAAACTGTTTCAACCTTCGCTAGGTCTACCTTAATTCTATCCTTAGTCACCACGTGGCCAAGAAATGCCACACTATCCAACCAAAACTTCTACTTGCTAAACTTAGTGAAATGCTTGTGCTCCCTTAGCTTCTCTAATACCAATTTCAAATGTTCTATGTGCTCCTCTGAGCTCTTGGAATAAATGAGTATGTCATCAATAAAGACCCCTATGAATTTGTACAAGTAGGGTCAGAACACTCGATGCATCAAATCCATAAATACTGCTGGTGCATTGGTTATCTCGAATGGCATCACCACGAACTCATAGTGATCATATCTTGTGTTGAAGGTCGTCTTGGGGATATTCTCCTTTTTTATCCTCACTTGATAGTACTTGTGAAACCCCAGTCAAAACCAACCTTAGAGTAAGAGGGTTGGGATGCATATCATATTTTATTGCATGATTAAATATATTTTTATATGATTTTATGTACTTTGGATTTATGTTTTATTGTCTCAAAGGCTTGATTGTGAGTATTAAGTGAGAAGGGCAAAATGGTAATTTTTGCTTGAGGTGAAAATGTGGAGATAGCTTGAGGATTAAATAGGAAAAATATTTTTGGAAGAAAATAAAACAAAAGTTGTTGTGGTTTAGTGGTTAGAGCTTTGGAATTAATTCTTGAGGTCTTGAGTTCAAATTCCACCATTAGAGCTATAGCATGATTGAATTTTATTTTTTCTTGGGAAATGATATTTTCGGCCTTAGGTGCTTTAAAATAGAGTAGAGGTGTTATCCTAAGGGAGGTATGATAGGAGTATCCTAATCCTACTCTTTTAACCTATACAAAATTCCTAAGGGGAATTCATTTCCTCTTGATCCTTAATATTTCCTATTTCTCAATTCATTACTTTGTTCAATTTGTTCAAGCTAGTTTTATTCTAAAAAAATTCCAATGATGTGCTGTGGCTTTGGAGGTTCAAAATGTTTTAGTGAAAGACATCTTATGGACCGAAACCATAGAAGTGGGGGAAGGATTCCAAGTGAATTAATTTCCGTAGTGAACTTTCTAAAACTTCACTCTAGCTAGGTTCATTTTCTTTCATGTATTGAACTAAAATTCTTCCAGCTTCTTGTGTCTTCAAGGTGTTAAAATTCTTAGCCATTATTCCCTCCCAAATACTGCTAGAAAATGGCCCTTTTGATCAGCTTGAAACCTGAATTTTTCTGGCCATTTTCGGACTGCACAAAGGCTGTGCAAAACCAGAAAAATCCCTGGGCAAATTTGCAGCTTTGGAGGTCCGAAACCAAGCTATTTTCTTTCAGATTTTGTTCAGTATCTTAGCCACATTTTTCCTCCATAAAGAAGGCTAGAAACCAGACTTGAAAGACCTCTAAAATGGCCTTCAAATCCTTTGCAAATCGGCTGGAAAATGGCAGCTAAAACTGCCTAGAAAAATTTCAGCCCTTGCGAAAATCCTGTGCATAATTTTTTTCCAGCTTGTTTCCTAATTCAGCCCTAGCCGAAACTCCACCCTTCTTCTGCACAAACCACCCTTAAACAGCCATGAACTGAACTCCATTGTCCTCCCCCAAGCTTCTGCACAGAAATCCAATCATGGCTGCCCTAAAAGATTTCTAAAAAAAATTACTGCAATCATACATTGATTGGATACCAAAATTCCAACCACCATAATTTAGCAACCTTCCATAAAGTATCCCTCAAACAACCAGACCTTTCCTTCACCATTATACTCCTTATTTCCGGCCACCCTTAGCCTCCTTCAACCAGCTTTCATCCAGCCAAAATAGTGCTCAAGTAGTCGGCCATGGCAGCTTCCCAAAAGCTCTCCATTAATCAAAGATATTCTTGTTATATTTAGTTTTCAAATTTGCTTCCCAAAAATATTCTTTAAGGATTTCAACAGCTAGCCTTTCCTTTTCCCTTCCAAACCAGAAAATGATCTACCAAAACTCTACAAGCAGTTGGCTAACCCTAATCCCTTCAAAAATTTGGCCAGCCTTGAACAAAACCTCTCTACTCTCTTCAACCTTCAAGAACACATAGCACACCAAGAACACCTACTCATTCCTTTCACCTAATACCTCTCCAAATCACTTCAAACTTCTTCTAAAAGTTCCAGATTTCATCTATACACTACCTGGAGTCCATCCATACCAGTTTTAACATCACACTCCAAAATTCAACTTGCACTTTTGGATAAAAAACCAGAAATTTTGTGAAGTCTCAAGAACACCTTCAAGGTAGGTTTGTTCAAACAACTTCATCTTCTCTAATCTTTGATCTCTAATGAATATACATATGAATAAGCATGCTAATGGACTCTCTCCTTCTCTCTCTCTCTCTCTCTCTCTCTCTCTCTCTCTCTCTCCTCTTGGCCGAATGATTTCATCAACCATGGCCATGCTTTCTTCATCTTCCTTGGGCGGATTTAGACATCTAGGAGTTGAGATCCATTCGAAACTCCTTCAAGGTATTCACCAATCATGTAAGCCTTTTTAACCCTCCTTTTAAATTCTAGATTCATGTCTCTAGGATGATATTAGTAGAAGATGGATTATGAATAGGGCTTGAGCATGTATTGTTGTGATGAGTTGAGATTGAAGCATTAATAAATGTGTGTTTATGATGGAGATGGGATCTATGCATGAGTTGATTATCTTGGTTGGTTGTATGGTGTTTTTAGGGTTTAATGCATACCTCCATGTCATAGGCAGTATTTGTGATCAAGTATGCTAGAGATTAAGTCACCTTTGGTGAATATGATTTATATTCATGTTGGATTATTGAAGCCATGATTATATTTATGCTAGTAGAGGTTAGATCATGTCTTGATAAATTTAGATCTATGCTATTATGCATGATTTGGATGATTTGATGAATTGAAGGGATGCATATGTTCATGATTGTAGTTAGCAATAGAAATATGATCATGATCTAGTTGTCCCAAAGCTAATTTTATTTCATCAATAAAATATTTAATATTATATTTTTTCTAGTAAATTCGAAAAAAACCTAGGAAGATAGATTTGGACTATTATATATATATAATAAGGATATTTTAGTCAATTAAATAGTGGTTATGAAAGAAATAAAAATATATAGGTATTATATGATCAAATAAAGCCTTTTATGGAAATAATCATAATAAGTAAAATATTTATTATTAAAATTTAATTATTATCTTTTAATCAAAGCCTATTAAAATTTATTTATTATCTTTCAAGCAAGACTCATTAAAATTTATTTTCAACTAATTTTAGTTATCAATTATTTTCTAACAACTAAATTATTAATAAATCATTATTTTACCTAATACCACCTAGGACTCTTCATCAAATAAACTCCAAATTTTTCTTAGCAAGATTTAAACCTTCAACTTATTAGTACCTATTTCCCAGAACACTAATTATTTAAATATCAAACTAGACTTAGCTTATAAACCTATTTTATTTATTATTTGGCCTTAAAGCTTGGGACACTAGGATCACGGTAGTAGTGAATTGAACTAGTCTTATTTGTGAAAGTGGATTTTGGCTTGAGATTGATTATGGTTTATATTTACCCTAGGTGCGGTTAGGACAACTGTTGAAGACCTTTATTTTATTCAAGCTAAGGATTAGGTAAGCTCCTGCATAAAACCCGATTGATGTAAAATGTTTATTATGGCAATCCAAATGTAAAGTGCATGGACACTCAGTTTTGCAAAGGCAATTGAGGATTAACTTCTTTCTTATGTTAGACAAATAAACTATTTGAAAATCAATAAGAAAATTTACTCAAATTCAAAACTCTTTCCAAAACTGATTTTGATAAAGACTTTGGAAACCCTTAATTGCCATTTTCATGTGGAACGGTGTTTTATTCATTTTCTCCCAAGGAGGAAACGTCGTTGAGTACTCAATAAGGGTGGACTGCTAGGGCTAGTCTTTGAAGGGTTAGGGTAAGTATCTCAGTAGGTGGCCACCTCTGAGGGGTGAGTCCTTCCTGGATAAGATATCAGTCTAGTAAGTCGTGCAGGTCCGAGCTAGCAATTTATTTTTTAGCCAAGTGACTGTGTTTTGCCTGGAATGGACACCCGGTTGTTATTTAGGTATAGAGAAGGAGGAGTATCTTACCCGGTAGGCTGTTCACCTATCTTTTGTCAATATGCACAAAGTGTCGGCATTCTGACCAGTTATGCGGCCCAACGTGTGGTAACCCATGACCACCTTTTGAGTGGTTGATTTTATTGATTATGTATAGGTTGAAAAAGCCAAAACACCACTCTTGATTTTGACTAATGTTTATTGCTTGCCAGTATTCTCTTATAAAGGTTTTATATTTTGCATTTACGAACTATTTCCACTGTACACTCAAAGCACACACAGACTTACTGAGATTTTTGTTTCACCATCATTTTTGCCATGATTTTAGGTTGATCCAGCTGTGGGGATGAGTAGCTAGATATTTCTTACCTTGGAAGACTTTTTGATAAATTTATTTTGTGAAATGCTTTAGGGAGATGAGAGTGGATAAATTTTATTATGGATTTGTTTATGGTATTCTTGGATTTATTCTTGGGTTGTAATAAATTTTAGGTTAAAGTATTATTTTTAATCCACTATTTTATTTATGTGACCTAGTTATAAAAACTCCTTGTCATTCAGACGGAGCAACATCCCCGACCCTGGCCGACCTAGGTAGCGGGGTGTTACAGTACCCTTGTCTCTGATCCAGTTTAGAGTGACAACTGGATCCTTGCAACTGGTCGAACAGCTCGTCAATCAGCGGTAGGGGGTATTTATTCTTGATCGTCAGGTTGTTTCAACTCCGATAGTCAACGCACAGCCTCAGAGTCCCATCATTTTCTTCACAAATACCATAGGTGTGCTCCGCAGGGCGACGTGCTAGGTCTAATGTAACCTTGCTTCACCAACTCTTCCAACTACTCCTTTAGTTCTTTCAGCTCCACCGGTGCCATCCGATATGGAGTCCGGGACACTGGTTCCGCTCCTGGAACTAGATCAACGGTGAATTCAACTTCTCGGCTAGGAGGTAGGGAAGTGAGTTCCTCGGGGAACACATTGGGAAAATCCTTTACTACCTCGGTATCCTCTAATGTGCATTGGTCCTTCGGCTTATTTATCACATAAGCTAAATATCCTTGACATCCTAGCTTCAATAATTTTCGGGCCTTAGCCCCAGCTATCAAATACTTCAATTCCTTCACTCTCTTGTCGTTGAATTCCAACACATCACACCCTGGTCTAATGAACTGAATCGATTTATTCTTATAGTCTACCCTAACCCCATGCTTTGCTAGCCAATCCATTCCCAATATCAAGTTATAATCATCAATATCCAGTACTATCAAATCTCCCTCCAAGCTTTCTCTCCCCACTTCAATTTTACAATTTCGCATATACCGATCCGCCTACACCATCTTCCCCAAAGGTGTACTCACCAACAAAGTAAAGGGTAGTTCTACTCCATCCCAATAGAAATGATATGCACAGTTCTTGTTTAAATAGGAATGGGTAGATCCAGGGTCTATTAATCCATTAACGGAATGTCCTTGGATGGTAAACGTACCTTCCGCCACTGTCGCATCAGTTCTAACCTCATTTCTGTTGAGAGCGAATACTTTTGTCTTCACTTGAGGCTTCTGTGCTCCACTCCCGAATGCTCCCATAGCATTGGTTCGATTGGCCCCCGGGATCTGAGTCAGATTCCCTTGCCCGACAGGGTAAAGCTTAGGGCAGGTGTTCCACAGGTGGTTCGGGTCCCTGCAGTGGTAACATTTCCGCTCAACTCCTTTGGTCCAACAGTTCTTTTCTGTATAGCCCATTTTTTCCACATTATCGGCATAACAAAAGATTATGTGTTTATTAACAAGATAAACATGTGGTCGTAGCATTTGATTTTTGAGGATTGAATAGTTTACTTGGAATTAAATAGGAGATTGCGAATTGTTATGAAAATAAATGGCATTAGAACATGGTTGAATTAATTTGAGACGCTGATCATGATATTATATGGTTTAGATCAGGTGGATAATTGAGGAGAGCCAGTGGTGATTTTTATCGCATTTATCTGAGGCATATCAAGTAAGTCCTTGCATAAACTCTTTTATTAAATGTTGTGATGATAAGCCCTTTTATAAACTATTTTGTTAAATGTTGTGATGGCAAGTCCATGTTGTGAAGCTTTGTAAAGCTATTGTTAAACTATGTTTGCTTGGGTTGTAAACGTGGATATTTATTCTTTAAACGATTTTGTCAAACTAACGGGTTTTAGCAAGAAAACTATTCTTTTCCTTAAATTTTTAGAAATCTCTTTTAAAGAAAACCACGTTTTACAAAGCCAAGGTTTGAAAATATTTTGAATCAGGAATTGACAGATATGTTCGTTGAGTACTCAATAAAGGTAGGCTAACAATGCTAGTCTTGGAGGGCTAGCGTAAGTCTTCTGGCAGGAGGCCACCTCCAGAAGATAAACTCTGCTCGAAAAGGTGACAGTGTTGGTTGGTCAGGCCAATCCGAGCTAGCATTATGCCTGAAAGGTATTATTTATTTTCCCGGCATGGACACCCGGATGGTTTTGTTGGGTGTAGAGATGGAGGAGTATCTCACCCGGTGGGCTATACACTCACCTTGATCAGAACGCCCAACGTGTGGTAATCTGGTTCGGACAAGGTGCACAAAGTGTGGTGCCTTGGCCAATTTGTTCTCATGGAGCCCAACGTGTGGTGACATGATTTTTATCCGAGTGGATGATTTATTTTGTACAAAGTATGACAATGAGAAAAACCCACTCCTTGCGAAAAGAGATTGTTTATGACTTGCCGAATTATTTTTACAAATGTTTTACACTTTGCATACATGTACTATTCAAAACACCATGTGCACACACAGGACTTACTGAGATTTATTCTCACACCGTTTTACATCGTGTTTTCAAGAGATAGACTGTGCTGAGTCAGCGGGGCATGTAATAGTTGAAGCTTTTGCTATTCTCTCTATATGTTCTAGGAGACATTTATTGCTTATCCTTCTAAATAATATTTTGTTTTATTCCGTTTTGCTCCAAGTTGAGCCTGATGTAATAAGAATATTTCTTTATTTATCTAAGTTGATCCTTTTGGAGATTGCCTTTATATTTTATACCTCATTCTAAAGACCCTTTGTCCTACGGGACGGGGCGACATCCCCGCCCTTTTAGGGTACATAGTCGTGGGGTGTTACATAGATGACCCGAATGATGGGAGGCCTGCACCTAAGGGTGCGATTAAATTAGCTTTGGATGACCTTTATGAGACTGCTATGAGTGCTAAGAGGGATAATGAAGTTGATTTAGGTCAGCTAAGTGAGAGTGCTGATTCGATTGGTTTTGCAAGGGATTATGTGGGGAAGCCCGATGGCTCTGCGGGGTGGCTCATGGAACTAGCCTCTGGCGTTCCAGATGCCTCTGCTGACTCTAGAGATGAGTAGAGTATAGAAGACTAGCAGCATTTACTGTCTCTCTTTTGGGATTTACATTCTTTTGTTCATTTATTTTTTTTCGAAGATGCATGTTGCTTGTAGGGTTTAATTATTTTATTGAATAAAAGGGTACCGCATGCGATAACCCCTTCTTTATGAAAGTATGATATTTATGAAAAGCCTGAGTTTTATTTATTACTTGGTTCTTTTCCTAAATAATATCATCAATTTTTCTTTTGAAATAATTAGATATCATTATTATCATCTGATCATGTACCTGAGCATACTTTTCCCCTTGGTAACTATCTAACTTTGAGTGAATGTTATAAAAAATGGCACCAAGAATCAGGACTGTCATCCATAGCAGAACTATTCAAGAAAGCGAGTCTTCAACTTCAGAATTTGAGCAGATGCATCATTCCACACCCGACGTCGAGGAACACTTGCAGTTGGAGTAAGAATTAGCTTCTGAGAGACCTCGGGAGGTGACTATTGGGCAGGCTTTTGACAAGATGTCTTCGATCCTTCATAATTTAACCAAGAGGGTGGACAAGATGGCTAAGAGATCACCACGGGGAGAGGATGAGGCCCTGGAGTGTTTTCTGAAATTCCAACCTCCCACATTTCAAGAGGAGGTGGAGCAAGATGAGAAGGCAGAATAGTGGATCGAACAGATAGAGGATATCTTTGCTACTTTGCAATACACGAAAGAGAGGCTGGTGAAGTTTGCTTTTTTTCGACTGAGGGGACCATCACGAACATGGTGGCAACAAATACAGAGTGACTGGGAGAGAGAAGGGCAAGAATGGACATAGGATAACTTTACCAAAGCTTTTCGTGCTGAGTAAATTCCCCGGTGGGTAGTTGAAAAAAGGGAGGATGAGTTCCAAACCCTCAAGCAAGAAAGCATAACAGTTGCTCAGTATGCAGCCCGATTTACGTAATTGTCCAAGTACTGCAAATGCTTGGTCGACACAGAATAGAAGTGAACTCGATAGTTTGTGAAAGGGCTGAGGCCAAATCTGAGGAAGGCATTGGCTCCATTGCCGCCAACGTCATACACTGCCGTAGTTGACGCAGCATCTTGGACAGAGAATGAAGATCGGTATCAATCGGTGCGTAGGCCTTTCCAACTGACTCGTCCACTAATGAGGCCTTTGAGTAACAAGTGACCTGCTGGTCCAATGCAGTGGGGAAACCGGGGAAAGCAACCTTGAGTGCCTACGATAGGACCGATGTAAAGTAACCTTAATTGCCGACTCTGTGGGAAACGTGGCCACACCGAGAAGAATTGCTGGACTAATAGGGGAGTAAGGAGATGCTTCAACTATGGAGACCCAGGCCATCTAAGAAACGTCTACCCTAAACCTCTAAGGATTGGGTAGACGGCCCTGACTCAGCCAATTGGAGTCAACCGAGGTGTTGCTACAGGAACAACTAGAGTGGGAGGTCAAAAACCCCAAGTGAAGGCTAAGGTCTTTGCCCTGAATCGAGCAGAAGTTGGAGCAGATGCAGCAGTAATTGAAGGTAACCTTTCTATCCAAGGACGTCTTGTTAATGTTTTGATAGTTCCAGGATCCACACACTCTTATGTGAGTAAAGTATGTGCATCGAATTTGGGTTGTAAAGGAAAGGAATTTCCCTGTACCTTAATAGTAAGCTCACCCTTGGGAAAAGTAGTAGAAGTGGGCAAATTAATTGAAAGTTGTGAGGTTAAGGTAGGGAAGGAGATTCTGGAAGCGGATCTTATAATTTTACCCATTGATGATTATGACCTAATCTTAGGCATGAATTGGAGCTCGTGTTAACTATAAGGTCAAGATGATGCAATTTGTGAGACCCGGACGAGATGTGATTGAATTTGACGGTAAGCTGGCAAGGGAATTGAAATTATTGATTACTAGTGCTAAGGCTCGAAAGTTGATTAAGAGAGGATGTACAGGATATCTGGCATATCTTTTGAACAAACCCAAGGATCAGTGTACCTTGGAGAGTACGGAGGTGGTAAAACACTTTCCAGACATTTTCCCCGCAAAGCTCACTTCTCTACCCCCTGAGCAGGAAGTTGAATTTACCGTGGACCTGATTCCTAGAGCAGAACCCGTGACAAGAACCCCATATCGGATGGCACCGACAGAATTAAAGGAATTAAAGGAGCAACTGGAGGAGTTGGTGAGGCAAGGCTATATTGGACCGAGTACATCGCCATGGGGAGCACCAGTGTTGTTTGTTAAGAAGAAAGATGGTATTTTGAGATTATGCATTGATTACCGGGGATTGAACAACTTAACGATCAAGAACAAGTACCCTTTACCCTTGATCGACGAGTTGTTTGATCAACTTCAAGGCTCAACTTGTTTTTCGAAATTAGATCTACGATAAGGATACTACCAGGTGAGGATTAAGGAGGAAGACATTCCCAAGACTGCTTTCAACACGCGGTATGGCCACTATGAATTTGTGGTAATGCCGTTCGGAGTAACCAACGCACCAGCAGTTTTCATGGACTTGATGCATCGAGTTTTCCAGCCATATTTGGACAAGTTTGTAGTCATTTTCATTGATGATATATTAATCTATTCCAAGAATCTTGAGGATCACGCGGGGTGTGAAACCCCAGTTGAACCCAACCATAGAGTGAGGGGGTTGGGATGCATATCATAATTTATTGCATGTATAAATATATTTTTTATATGATTTTATATGCATTGGATTTGTGGTTTGTGGCCTAGATGGCTTATTTGTGCTTGTTGAGTAAGAATGGCAAAATGGTAATTTTTGCTTGAGGTGAAAATAGGGAGATAGCTAGAGGATTAAATAGGAAAAATATTTGAGAGAGAAAATAAGAACAAGAGTTGTGGTGGTTTAGTGGTTAGAGCTTTGGAATTAATTCTTGAGGTCTTGGGTTCAAATTCCATCATTGGAGTTTTAGCATGATTAATTTTATTTTGTGTAGGAAGGCTATATTTCGGCCTTGCATGACTTAGTAAAGAGTAGGAGTGTTGTCCTAGGGGAGACATGATAGGAATGTCCTAATCCTACTTTTGTGCACTACAAAAATTTCTAAGGGAATTCATACCGTTCTTGATCCTTAGTTTTCCTTATTTCTTAATTCATTAGGTTGTTCAATTCAACTAAGCCAATTCTATTTCAGAAAGTTCCAGCAAAGTGTTGTGGCTTTGAAGGTTCAAAAATTTCTAAGTGTAAGACATCATATGGGCCGAAAATGGGGAGGGGTTGTGGAAGGTTCCCAAGAAAATTAATCTCCATGGTTGAACCTTCAAACTCCAACCTAAGTGTATTCATCTTGTTCATATTGTAAACTGGAATTTTTTTTCCAGCTTCTTGTCCTGTCCAAGTGTCGAAATTTTCAGCCATCATTCCCTCCCAAATCTACCAAAAAATAGCCTTCTTGACCAACTTGAAGTCTGAAATTATAAGGCCAAAACCGCACTGCACAAATGCTGTGCAAACCAGAAAATTTTCTAGACACTTTCGCAGCTTTGGTGAACCTAAACCAAGCTGTTTCTTCCAATTTTTCACCCAACATCTTAACCTTGTTTTTCCTCCATGAAGAAGGCTGGAAATCAGCCTTGAAAGATCTCTAAATATCCCTTCAAATCTTTTGCAAACTGACTGGAAAATGGCAGCACAATCTGCCCTGAAAAATTCTAGCAAATTGCGAAATCTGCCCAGGAATTTTTCCAGCTTTGTTCCTTCTTTAGTCTTGTCCGAAACCTCCACCATTTTTCGGTACAAACTTCCCTAGAATAGCCATGAACTGAGATCCATCATCTTCTCTAGGATTTTGCTCAAAACCAGTCCCATGGCTACTCCTAAAATATCTCCATCAATCCCTCCAATCAAGCCATTGATTGGAGACCAAAATTCCAGCAATCATATTTAGTAAACTACCATAATTCATCTCTCAAACAACCAGAAATCCCTCCACCATTGTACTCCATATTTTCGGCCACCATTAAGCTCCTTCAACCATCGTTCATCTCAGCAAAACTCACAAATAAATAGCCAGCCATTGGAGCTTCCAAAAGCTTTCCTCCATTAAAGATCTTCTTACCATATTTTGTTTCCAAAATTGATACCCTAAAATATTCTTTTAGGATTTCAAACAACCAGCTTTCCTTTTCCTCTCAAATTAGAAAATTCAACTTCCTAAACCCTCCAAATCAATTTGGCCATCCTAATCCCTAAGAATTTCGGCTAGCTTCAACTAAAACTCTCTCAATTTTCTCAAAACCAAGAACACCAAGAACACCTACTAAACATCCTCACGCCTAAGATCACTCCAAATTTTTCCAATCTCCTCCAAAAACTCCAGATCATACCTACTCAACCACTTGAAACCACTTCTACAATTTTTAACATCAAATACCAAAATCCAACTCTCTTTTGGATCGAAAAACCAATATTTTTGTGAAGGCTCAAGAACACCTTCAAGGTAAACATGATCAATCACCCCACCTTCTCTCATCTTCAACTTCTAATGAATATATGTATATATATATATATATATAAACATGCTATTGGACTCTCTTTTCCTCTTTTCTATCTCTCTCTCTCTCTCTTGGCCGAATAGTGACTTCAACCACGGCCATATTTTCTTTATCTCTCTTGGACGGATCAAGTCCCTAAGAGTTAGGATCCATTCGAAACTACTCCAAGGTAGTCATCAATCAAGTAAGCCTCTTCAACCCTCTCTTTAAATTTTAGATTCATGTCTCTAGGATGATATTGGAAGGAGATGGATTACGATTAGGATTTAAGCATATGTTGTTGTAAAGAAGTTGAGATTTGAGCATGAATAAATGTGTGTATATGATGGAGATGGGATTGATGCATGAGTTGATTGTCTTGGTTGATTGTATGGAATTTTTAGGGTTTTGTTGCATGCTCTCCATGTCATGAGTAGTATATGTGATCAAGCATGTTAGAGATTATATCACCTTTGGTGGATAGGGTTTATGTTCATGTATTTTTGTTAAAGCCACGATTATGTTAGTGATAGTAGAGTTTAGATCATGTCTTGGTAAATTTAGATCTATGCCTTCATTCATGATTTGGATGATTTGATGAATTGGAGTGGAGTGTATGTTCATGATTGTGGTTAACAATAGAAATATGATCATGACCTAGTTGTCCCTAAGCTAATTTTATTTCATCAATAAAATGATTAATGCTATAATTTCTTCTAGTAAATTTTGAAAACCCTAGGGAAGGTAGATTTGGACTATTATATATAAAATAAGGATATTTTAGTCAAATAAATGATAGCTTTTATTAAAGAAATAAAATATATAGATATTATATAATAATATCAAATAAAGCCCTATATATAAATAATCATAATAAGTAAAATATTAATTTTGTAAGTCTTATATTCATAAATACTATTAAAATTTATTTATTATTTTTCAACCAAAACCCATTAAAATTTTCTTACAACTAATTTTAGTTGCCAATTATTTTCTAACAAATAAATTATAGCAGAATATTATTTTACATAGTACCACCTAGGACCCTTCATCAAATAAACTCTAATTTATTTTTAGCAAGGTTTAAACCTTCAACTTATTAGTACCTATTTACTAAAACCCTAATTATTTTAATATCAAACTAAACTTAGCTTATAAACCCTTTTATTTATTATCTGGCCTCAAAGCTTGGGACACTAGGATCATGGTTGCAGTAAGTTGAGGTAGAATTATTTGTGAAAGTGAATTTTGGCTTGAGTTTAATTATGGCTTATATTTACCCCAGGTGGGGTTAGGTCAGCTGTTGAAGACCATTATTTTATTTCAAGATAAGGATCAGGTAAGCTCCTGCATAAAACCTAATTGATCCAAAATGGTTCTATGGCGAGCCAATTGTGGAGTGCGTGGTCACTTGTTTCTGTAAGGGCAATTGAGGATTATCTCATTTCTCATTTCAGTCAAACAAATTATTTGAAAATCAATAAGCAGATTTACTCAAACTCTAAAACTCTTTTTAAAACCAGTTTTGCCCTAAACTTTGGAAATCCTTAATTGCCATTTTCAAGTGGAACTATGTTTTATTCATTTTCCCAAGTGGGATATATATTACGTTGAGTACTCAATAAGGGTGGACTGCTAGGACTACTCTTTGAAGGATTAAGGTAAGTCCTTTAGTAGGTGGCCACCTTTGAGAGGTGAGTCCTTCTCAGATAAGATGTCAGTCCAGTAGGTTGTGCCGGTTCGAGCTAACAGTTTTCAGTCAAGTGGACTGTGTATTGCCGAAATAGACAACCGGTTTTGTTTGGGTATAGAGAATGAGGACTATCTTGCCCGATAGGCCGGTCACCTACTTTTTGTCAGTCTGCACAATGTGTGGCATTCTGACCGTTATATGGTTATGGGGCCCAACGTGTGGTAACCCATGACCACCTTTTTGAGTGGTTGATTTTATTGAACATGTATGGTTGGAAAAGCTAAAACACCACTCTTGATTTTGACTATTGTTTATTGCTTCCCAGTATTTCTCTTATGAAGATTTTACACCTGGCATTCACGAACTGTTTTCACTGGACACTCAAAGCACACACGGAATTACTGGGATTTTTATCTCATCACCCTTTTTACCATGATTTCAGGTCGATCCTGCTGTGGGAATGAGTGGCTAGTTGTTGCTTGCCTTGGAAGATTTTCTGATATTTATCTTGTGTAATGCTTTGGGAGTTGAGAGTGAACAATTTTATTTTGGATTTATGTTTTAGATTCTTGGATTGTAATAAGTTTTAAGTTTTAAGCATTGTTTTCATTCTATTATTTCGATTGTGTGACCTCGTTATAAAGACCCCTTGTCCTTTGGACAGGGCGATATCCCCAGCCTTGTTAGGCCTAGGTCGTGCGGTGTTACATGGGGCACTTAAGGCTAGTTTTGGAAAAGCTGAGGGAATTCAAACTCTTTGCTAAGTTCAACAAATGTGAGTTTTGGTTAAGCTCGGTGTCCTTCCTCGGCCATGTGATATCTAAGGATGGAATTAAGGTGGACCCTGCCAAGGTAGACGCTGTAGCAAATTGGAAGCAACCGGAGAATACTACTGAGATACAAAGTTTTCTTAGATTGGCTGGGTACTACCGATGTTTCATTAAGCATTTTTCCACTCTGGCTTCACCGATGACGTGACTATTAAAGAAGGATGTTTCTTTTGCTTGGAGCGAGAAGTGCAAGAAGAGTTTCCAAGAGCTTAAAAGGAGATTGGTTACAGCGCCAGTGTTAAGCTTACCCGAGGCTGGCATGCCCTATGCACTCTATACGGATGCATCCAATGAAGGTTTAGGACCTGTGCCGATGCATGATGGGAATGCCATAGCTTATGCGTCTAGGAAGCTAAAACTGCATGAAATCAATTATCCAACTCATGATTTGGAGCTGGCAGCCATAGTATTTGCCTTGAAAAAGTGGCGACATTATCTGTATGGAGTACAATATGAAGTCTTCACTGACCATAAGAGTTTGAAGTATATTTTCACACAAAAGGACTTGAATCTTCGACAGCGTAGATGGACGGAGTTCTTAGGAAAGTATAGGTGTCCTATTAACTACCATCCTGGCAAAGCTAATGTGGTAGCTGATGCTTTGAGTCGTAAAGTGAAGATAGCACACTTGAGAATACAGAAAGTGTTGGCAGTGCAGGAAATCCTAGAGCATGAAGCAGAAGTTGAAGAGAGGAAGATCTGTGGAAGTAACTTGACCATGAAGCCCAATCTGGAGCAAGAAACTATTGTAGCCCAGCAGGACAGTGCGGAGTTTCAGGTTTTCAAAGAAAAAGAGATTGGGAGAGGAGGTAAAGATTTTTGGATCGACGAGGAAGGGATACTGTATTTTCGAGATCGGATATGTGTACCTAACACTCGAGACTTAAAGAAGAGGATATTGGATGAAGCTTACAGGAGCAAGTATACCATACACCCTAGGGAAGTAAAGATGTATCATGACTTGAAGAAGAAATATTGGTGGGCTAGAATGAAGAGAGATATGGTTCAGTGTGTATCAACGTACTTGACATGGTAGAAAGTTAAGATGGAGCACAAGAAGTCTGCAGGTCTATTGCAACCGTTATCGATTCTCGAGTGGAAATGGGAAGAGGTGACTATGGATTTTGTAGCTGGCCTCCATATGTCCAAGTCACGCAAGGATGCGATTTAGGTGGTAGTGGACAGATTAACTAAGACGGCACATTTTATACCGATGAACGTAAGAGACTCTATGGAAAAGTTAGCTCAGACTTATACCCGGGAAATTGTAAGGTTGCGTGGCGTACCATCAAGTATCGTATCAAGATAGGGACCCCAGGTTCACTTCGAGATTCTGGAATAAGTTTCAAGAGTCTTTGGATACTACGTTGAAATTCAGCACCTCTGCATATCCACAGACCGACGGTCAATCTGAAAGAGTCATTCAGATATTGGAGGATATGCCCCGAGCATGTATTTTAAACTTTGGAGACAAGTGGATTGAGTGTTTGCCACATACAGAATTGGCATATAACAACAGTCATCAAGCATCGATTGGGATGGCTTCTTATGAAGCATTATATGGATGAAAATGTCAAGTACCGATATATTGGGGATGGACAGAAGAAGGGCATATTAGAAGGACTGGTGAGGTATGTATAAAAGAAATGACGGACAAAGTTAGGGTTATTAGAGAAAGACTAAGGGCAGCGCAAAGCCGACAAAAAAGTTACGCAGATACTAGGAGGAGGGAACTGGAGTTCCAAGTGGGTGATTGCATGTTCTTGAAGTTGACTCCTAGTAGAAGAATACTGAGGCATCCTGTAATACCCTGCCCGAAAGCACCTTTGACAATGGGGAAAAAACGTCATGCATTGCATAGCATTCCACATTTCATGTGATATCTTAAAATTATTTTTGCATGGGTGCATGTGAATTTCAAGGTTGTGCTTGCATTAAATTATTTAGATGTGTTGCTGCATTATTTGAGAGTTGTTTTAAGTGAAGTTTAGTAGAGGAGATGGAAGGATGAGAATTAGGGTGGAAAAGAATTTCCTAGGGAAATATTAGCATTGGAGTTGATTTGGAATAGTGGTTAGGTTTGGTGATTTTCCTTAGTGACCCGAGTTCGAATCTTACCTCTTGCTAATCTTAGTTTCTTTTTGAAATTCTTTTCCTAGATTTCTTCATGCTTTGGCAAAAAAAAACCCTAGCTATCCTAGTGAATTTTCAGCGCCATCTTCAAGGGAGATAAGTCTCCATATTTATCTCCTAAATTCAAGGACTTTTGATAATGATAAGGTTTAATCTTATTTTCAGCTTTTGTTCTTTTTGATTTTCGAAAAACCCTATCTAGAATAATTAAATTCCAGCTTTATTTTAATTTATCAGATTTTGTAATTGATAGTTGGAATTAATTGTTAATTTTCTAGTTAGATACGTTGTTGATTTTGAACATAGAACCCTAGCTAAAAATCTGAAAAATTTTCTAGCTTAGTGCCACCACCTTTGAAGGAGTTTTAGCTCAAATCAAACTCTTCCAATACTAGGAAATCTTATCCTAAATCCTTTAGCAAATTAGATTTTATTTGAATCCTAAATCAACTAGGTTTTACCCTCTTTTATTCTGCAAAATTTCGGCAGCCTTGAGCAAGCACAAACTGCACGAAATTCCTGCACTCCTAAGTGCAATCAAACTCTTCAAACCCTAGCTCAAATCACCTAAAACACCCTCCATCAATTCAAATTATTTTTGCTACACAAAATTAGATTTTATCCACAAAAAATTCTAGAATTTCGGCCAGCTTTGCACTCCAAATCAAACGAAAATTCTGCACACCAAGACACACCAAAACCCTCAGTTGATTAAGCCAATTTTCAACACCTAAAACCATCACTTTTTCTCTATGAATTGCGGCAGAACAACAAGCAAGACAGTCCAGAATTTCTTCCGTTGGTTCAGTGATTTTCCCACAGCAGTCACACCATTCTTGCACAGAATTTTAGTTGTCAAAACCTACTCGAACTCTTCCTTGTTTCGGCCAAAAAAACTTGAACACATACAGCCCTTTTCTTGAGCAATATTTTGGCCAGCATAGGAGAACAAGTCCAGAATATTTTATCCTCTTAAACCTTCCCAAATTCGGCAGCAACAAAGGGCATAGCAAGCTGCAATTTTCGCCCTTGCTGTCCAAGAAACCTAAAGCCATTAGGAGTCCTTCTTAGAACCACCATCTAACCCTAAACCAATCTTCTCTAACCCTAAATCACAGTAGCCGACTACTCTCTCCATTCTACAAGAAAAATTCCAGCAAGAACCCTTCCGTAATTTCCAAAAATCGCAAGAGCAATTCCTAGCAAGAAACCGATCACACCTTATGGTAAGCAAAAACCATCTTAACCTCTTGATTCATTTCTTCCATCAATTCTTCTGTTTTCCTTCCCTTGAATCACGCCACCTAAAGGCTGATTTCATCCTCTTTAGCCACTCTCGGTCAAAAGGAAGGAAAGAAGGCAACTTTTCTCTTCTTCTCAAACGAAGTCAGGACGATCACCATAGGAGCATCGAGATCTTGTTAACCCGGTTGTTTCAAGGTAAGGGAATCCTTATCCTTGATGTTGGAATTAAGGTTTAATATGATTAATGATGTCTATTAGCATGATGAATGAATATTTTGTGTCAAGTAAGAAATTAAGCATATTCGATGCATAGCAATGCTATATTTTATTGAGATATTGATGGATGTGAATCCTGTAAGTTAAGTCAAGAACTTTTTGATATATTATTCATGTCTTTGATGGATATATGATCATACTGTATGTACTTTGAGGATTAGATGATTTATTTGAAGGTAGATGATGGATCATGATATATTATGGGAATAAATGAGTTTAATGCATGTTTGAATCGATTGAGACCCTGATCATGATATTATATGATTTTAGATCAGGAGGGTATTTGAAGGAGGCAAGCTGTGATTTTATCATGTTTGTCTGAGGCATATCAAGTAAGTCCTTGCATAAAATCTTTTATTAAATATTTATGATGGCAAGTTAATGTTGTGAAGCTTTGTGAAGCTATTGTCGAACTATGATTGCTTGGGTTGTAAACGTGGATATTTATTTTTTTACCGGATTTGTCAAACTAATGATTTTATCAAGAAAACTATTCTTTTTCCTAAATTTTTAGAAAACTCTTCTGAAGAAAACCATGTTTTACAAAGCTAAGATATGGAAATATTTTGAATTAGGAGATAGATTATGCTGAGCAAGCAGGGCATGTGATAGTTGAAGTTTTTGTTATTTTCCCATTATGTTCTAGGAGACAATTGTGGTTTTAAGCTTCTGATCGGATATTTGTTTTATTTCGTTTTACTCCAGTTTAAGACTGATGTAAGAATTTTCTCTATTTATCTATGTTTGATTTTTGGGGTTTGACTTTATAATTTATACCTCATTTTAAAGAACCCTTGTCCTCCGGGACAGGGTAACATCCCTGCCTTTTTAGAGTACGTAGTAGTGGGGTGTTACACATCCGAAAGGAGGAAAGTTGAATCCTAGGTATTCAGGACCATTTCCGATAATGCAAAAGGTTGGGCCGGTCGCCTATAGATTGGATCTACCCGACGGATTAACCAGGAGACATGATATTTTCCATGTGTCTCAGCTAAAGAAGTACAACCCCGATCTAAGCCATGTACTTATTGAGGAACCTTTGGAATTGCATCCGAATCTGAATTATATGGAGAAACCAGTCAAGACTTTGGAGCGGAGTATCAAGACTCTCAGAACAAGAAGATACCCATGGTAAAAATACTTTGGGATCATCATGTAACGCAGGATGCAACATGGGAAACTGAAGAATGGTTAAGACAGAAGTATCCAGATATGCTCTAGGTGTGAAACCCCGGTCAAAACCAACCTTAGAGTAAGGGGGTTGGGATGCATATCATATTTTATATCATGGTTAAATATATTTTTATATGATTTTTATGTGTTTTGGATTCTAGTTTTATTGTCTCGAAGTCTTGTTGGTGAGTATTATGTGAGAGGGGCAACATGGTAATTTTTGCCTGAGGTGAAAATAGGGAGATAGCCTGTGGATTGAATAGAAAATAATTTTCTAGTGAAAATATCAACAAGAGTTGTTGTGGTGTAGTGGTTAGAGCTTTGGAAGTAGTTCTTGAGGTCTTAGGTTCAAATTCCATCATAGAAGCCTTAGCTAGATTAAATTTTATTTTTGTTTAGTGGAGGAAATTTCGGTCTTAGGAGCTTAGAGTAAGGTAGGGATGATGTCCTAAGAGAGACATGCTAGGAGTATTCTCATTCCACTCTTTTGCCCTACTCGAATTTCCTAAAAGGAATTCTTGTTCCCTTGATCTTTGGTTTTCCTTAGGTTTCAACTTCTTAGTTCGATCAAGATGTTCTATCCATTTTCTTTCCAGAAATTTCAGTAAAATGCTGTGATCTTGTGGGAGCAAAATGCCCTAGTGAAAGGTTTCTCATGGTTTGAAAAATGCGGAAGAATGGTGGGAAATTCCAAGGGGAAAAATCCCTCTAGTAGGCTTTGCTGAAATTTCACTCTAGACTAGTTCATCTTCTTTCATGGCATGAGCTGAAATTTTCCAGCTTGTTGTACCTTCAAAATGTCAAAATTTTTAGCTAACATTCCCTGTCAAATGCTGCAAGAAAAATGATCTTTAGGATCAGTTTGAAACCTGAAAATTCTTGACCAATTTCGGACTGCTCAAAGCTGGAGTAAAACAGCAAAAAATTCCTGTACGAAAAACAGTTTTGAGAGTGCAAAACCAAGCTGTTTTCTTCCAGATCTTGTTCAGTACCTTAGCCATGTTTTCCCTTCATGAAGAAGGCTGGAAACCAGCCTTGAATACCCTTGAAATTCCCTTCAAAACTCACTGCAAATTGGCTGGAAGTGGCAGCCGAAATTCTGCCCAGAAAAATTCCTGTTTAGCGAAATGCTGGGCAGTCCAAAGTTCCAACTTTGTTTCCTATTTTTCTTCTAGCCGAAACACCAACCTTAATCTATCAAAACCTTCCTTAAACCTCCATTAATAGAGCTCCATTGTTCCCCTAAAGCTTCTGCACGAAATTCAGCAATGGCTGTCCGAAAATCTCTCTAACAAATCCCTGCAATTTAGCTTAATTGGTTTCCAAAATTCCATCCATCCTTGTTTAGCAACCTTCCATAATATCTTACTCAAATGACCAGACATCTTCTTCATCATTGTGCACCTTAGTTTCGGCCACCATAAGCCACCTTGAATCAGCTTTAATTCCTCAGAAAAGCTGCTCAACCAGTCCGCCATAGTAGACCTTCAAAGCTCTCCAAATTATCAAGATATCCTAGAATATTTAGTTTCCAAATTCACTTCCTAAAAATATTCTCCAAGGATTGTGACAACTAACCCTTCCTTTTCTCTTCCAAATCAGATAAACAACTCCCTAAACCCTACAGAAATTCGGCCAGCCCTATCCCTCACAAAAATTCGACAGCTGCACAAGAACAACCTCTTGAAATCTCTCAATCTCCAAGAACACACACACTACACTAAGAACACCTACCTCTTTCCTCCACTTAATACCCCTCCAAACCATCTCAAGTCCTCTCAAAAACTTCCAGATTTGACCTACTCACTGCTGTGAGTCCATCAACACCATTACTAACATCAAACTCCTCAAATCATCTTGCTACTTCGGATCAAAAGCAGAAATTTCTGTGAAAGACAAGAACATCTTCAAGGTAAATTCACCCTATCAACTTCATCTTCTCCAAACGTGATCTCTAGTGAGAACCTATGTGAATAAACATACTAACAATCTCTTCTTCTCTCTCTCTCCCTCTCTCCCTCTCTCTCTATTTCTCTATCTCACGGCCGAAACTCCTCTCCCTTGGCCGGATGACTTCTTCTCCATAATCATGCTCTTGCCATCTCCTTTGGGCAAAGTTAGACATCTAGGAGTTGAGATCTACTCTAAACTCCTTCGAGGCATTCATCAATCAAGTAAGTATCATCAATCTTTTTTTTAAACTCTATAATTATGTCTCTAGGGTGATAATGATAATAGGTGGATGGTGATAGGATTTGAGTATATATATATATATATATATATATTATTGAGATTGAAGTATGAATATATGTATGATAGTGAAGGAGATGGGATTTATGCATGGAAGGATTGTCTTGGATGATTATATGATGATTTAAGGTTGATGCATGTCATAAGTAGTATATGTGATGAAGTAGGCTAGGGATTATGTCACCTTTGGTGAATAGGGTTTACATTCATGATGGATTAATATTGAAGCCATGATCATGTTTATGCTAGTAGGGGTTAGATCATGTGTTGATAAATTGAGATCTATGCTTGTATGCATGATTTGGATGATTTGATGAATTGAAGGATTGTGTATGTAATGATTGTGGTTAGCCATAGGAATTTGATCATGATCTACTTGTCCCCAAACAAATTTTTACTTCATGAATAAAATATTCAATAAAATAATTTCTCTTAGCATTTTCTAAAGAAAAAAAAAACCCTAGGAAGGGTAGATTTGGATTGTCATATATATAAAGGATATTTTAGTCAAACAAATAATGACTTTTGCTAGAAAAATAATATATATATATATATGTATATATATTACTTAATATAATGAGATCAATTAAAGCCTTTATGAAAATAATTGCAATTAGTAGAATATATATTACTAAAAGTTTGACTATTATCTTCTAATCAAAACTCCTTAAGAATTTATTTAATATTGTTAAAGTGAGACTCATTAAATTTATTTTCAACTAATTTTATCTACCAATTATTTTCTAACAACTAAATTATTAATAAATCAATATTTTATTTAATACTACCTAGAACTCTTGATCAAATAAACTCTAAATTTTCCCTAACAAGATTTATGCTTTCAACTTATTAAATTTATTTCCCAAATCATTAATTATTTTAAATAATTGTGCTAGACTCAACTCTTAAACCTATTTACTTATCATTTAACCTTAAAGCTTGGGACAGTAGGATCATGGTAGTAGTAAGTTGAGTCGATTTAAAATTAAGGAAGTAGTTTGTGGGTTGAAATTGATTGTGATTTGTATTTGCCCATGTGGGGTTAGATCTGTCGTTGGAGACCTTGTTATTGTGAGCAAGAATCAGGTAAGCTCCTGTATAAAACCTGTTTGATGCAAAATGTTTATTATGGCAAGCCAAGTGTAGAGTGCATGGACACTCATTTATGTAAAGGCAATTGAGGGTAAAATCCTTTCTTATTTCAAACATTTGAATTATTTAAAAGCTAATGAGCAGATTTACTCAAACTCAAACTCTTTCTAAAACTGATTTTGTTAAAGACTTTGGAAAACCCATAAACTGCCATTTTCATGTGGAACAGTGTTTTGTTCATTTTATCCCAAGTGGGAAACATCGTTGAGTACTCAACAAGGGTGGACTACTAGGATTAGTCTTTGAAGGGTCAGGGTAAGTCTCTCAGTAGGTGGCCACCTCTGAGGGGTGAGTTCTTCTCGGATAAGATGTCAGTCCAGTGAGTCGTGCCGGTCCGAGCTAGCAATTTGTTTTCAGTTAAGTGACTGTGGTTTGCCGGAATGGACACCCGATTGTTGTTTGGGTATAGAGAAGGAGGAGTATCTTGCCTAGTAGGCCGATGACCTACTTTTGTCAGTCTACACAAAGTGTCGATATTCTGACCGGTTATGGGGCCCAACGTGTGGTAACCCATATCCCTTTCTTTCGAGTGGTTGATTTTATTACTTATGTATGGCTGGAAAAGCCAAAATGCCACTCTTGTTTTTTACTAATGTTATTGCTTGTTAGTATTTCTCTTATAAAGGTTTCATACTTTGCATCCATGAACTGTTTTCACTAAACACCCGAAGCACACACAGACTTACTGAGATTTCTATCTAACCACCATTTTATCATGATTTTAGGTCCATCCTGCTGTGGGCATGAGTAGCTATATATTGTCTGCTTTGGAAGAATTTTCTAAGGATTTATTTTGTGTAATGTTGGGAGAGCTCGAGAGCGGATGAATTTTTATTATGGATTTGTTTTGAGTATTCTTGGATTTATTATTATTTCTTTTGGGTTGTAATAAATTTTAAGTTGAAGTATCATTTTATTTCCGCTATTATATTTGTGTGTCCTAGTTATAATGACTCATTGTCCTTTAGACGGGGCGACATCCCTGGCCCTGGCGGGCCTAGGTAGCGGGGTGTTACAAGTGGTATCAGAGTCTAGGTTATAAGCAAATATTAATGATATATATTTTATTTATTTAAGTTTAAATCTTAGCTAACCTATCTTGTTGATGCTGTAGGATGGTTAGATTGCTTAGGATAGCAAGGAAAGGGCAGCAGTGGCACCCGCCTTACTATCTAGACCAGGAGGACCTTCCAGTTCCCCAGCCTGCCCCTCAGCCAGTTGTCCCTATGGTGGATAACAGTGATGATGAGATTGACCTTATGGAGGATAGCAGTGAGGACGACGTCCAGATCCTAGAGCCACCTGCAATTTCGGTGATAGATATAAGCTCTGACAGTGAGGATGAAGTGATGATAGTGGAGCTTGAACCCCACCCTCCTAATCCTAAGGTGGATTTAGCAGCAGATAGTGATGACCCAGGGGAGATCGACTATGAGTCTCCACCTAGGCCTTCCTTCATCCCTTCCTTCAGCCGAGTTGAGCCCAATGAGAGCTCTAGGCGCCCTGGGAAGGAACCAATAGAGGGATTTGCTAGCGGGGATGGGGTGGATTTTTCCAAGAACACTGGAGGTTGGTTGTATGAGGCTGATGATGAGGGTTCGGATGAGGATTAGAGAGTTAGGAGTTATTTTTCTTGGATGATTATTTAATTACTGTCTTTCGAGAACTAGTTTGTCAAAGATTTTCAATTCTATGTTCTGTTCACAATTTTAGATTTATGCAAGTCAATTTTTGAAATCAAAATTATGAGCAATCCTTTAAATAAGTTTGCATATGATTTTTTTTTTCTACTCACACTTAACCATGCATGTATGCACAACTAAAATGATTTGATACTTGAGTGCATTCACTTGACAACTGGGGTATGGTTTAGAATGGCACCCAAGCGTCGTGCAGCTTCTTCAGCCAGAAGGATTCCCGAGGCAGACTATGTAGCACCGGAGTTGAAACTGGGCAGATGTAATCACCCAATCCGGGTAAGGGACGAAGTGATCCTGAGATGGGAATGGGGACGGATGCCCCGGCTGATCTATCAATAGGCCAGGCACTTGGTAAGGTGGCCGAGATTCTTCAGACTTTGGCCGAGCAGAGGAACCCTAGAGGGGAAGACGAGGCATTGGAGAAGTTCTTGAAATTCCAACCGCCCATCTTTATGGGTGAAGCTGAACAAGATCAGAAGGCCGAACAATGGGTCGAGTAAATAGAGGACATTTTCGCAACGCTCCAGTACTCGGAGGAGCGGATGGTTAAGTTTGCAGCTCTTCGATTGAGAGGGCCAGCTCGGGCATAATGGCAGCGGGTCCAAGAGGACTGGGTGGTGGATGAGCAAGAATGGGCATGGTCCAACTTCGTTGAAGCCTTCAGGGCTACTACATCCCACAGTGGATTGTGGAGAAGCGGGAGGACGAATTTCAGAATTTGAGGCAGGGGTGCATGTCAGTGGCTCAATATGCGGCGCGATTCATGCAATTGTCTAAATACTGCCAAAAATTGGTGGATACCGAGTAGAATAGGACAAGGCAGTTCGTCAAAGGGCTAAGATCGGAGCTGAGGAGACCATTGGCACCTGCCCCACCGACAACTTACTCGGGGGCTGTAGACGCGGCTACTCGCACGGAGAATGAGGACCGCAGCAGGATAGCGGCCAAGCCTTTCCAACCACCAGGATAGCCGCATGGACATTTCCCGAGGCCGCAACCCCACAAGCGCCCTGCCAACCATCAATGGCAGAACCGGGGAAAGCAGACCAGACAGCACCAACTGGACCTGCATCGAATCTCCCATCGTGCAGGCAGTGTGGGAAGAAGGGCCACACCGAGAGAAACTGTTGGTCCAAGGGCGGAGATAGAAAATGCTATCATTGCGGTGACCCGAACCATCTGAGGAGCACCTACCCCAAGTTGCACCAGGTCGGGCAAGGAAACCCGGCTCAGAACCCAGGGCCCAACCGAGCCAACGCCACTGGAGCATCCGGGAGTGGAGTACCGAAGCCACAAGTGAAGGCCAAGGTATTCGTGCTCAACAGAGAGGAAGTTGGGGCCGATGTAGCGGTGGTAGAAGGTACATTCACTATTTAAGGACGTTCCGTTAATGCTTTGATTGATCCTGGCTCTACTCATTCATATATAAACAAGTTATATGCTTGTCATTTGGATTGGGATGGAGAGGAGCTACCCTTCATTTTAGAAGTAAGCACACATTTGGGGAAAATGGTGCTAGCGGATCGGTATGTGAAGGATTGTAATATTAAAGTAGGGAGAGAAAACCTGGAGGGAGATTTGATTATGTTAGATATTGAGGACTATAACTTGATTTTGGGGATGGACTGGTTAGCCAAACATGGGGCTAGGGTAGACTGTAAAAATAAGTCAATTCAGTTCGTCAGGCCTGGTTATGATATGTTAGAATTTAATGGCAAGAGAGTGAAAGAGCTGAAGTACTTGATTGTGGGGGCTAAGGCCCGAAAATTGTTGAGGCAAGGTTGTCAAGGTTATCTAGCTTATGTGATAAACAAGCCGAAGGACCAGTGCACTCTGGAGGACACCAAAGTGGTGAGGGACTTTCCCAATGTGTTCCCGGCGAAGCTTGACTCTCTACCTCCCGACCGAGAGGTGGAATTCACTATCGACTTAATTCTAGGGGCGAAACCAATATCACAGACTCCGTACCGAATGGCACCGGCAGAATTGAAGGAATTGAAGGAGCAGTTAGAGGAGTTGGTGGGTCAAGGTTACATCCGACCCAGCACGTCACCTTGTGGAGCGCCTGTACTATTTGTGAAGAAGAAGGACGGGACCTTGAGGCTATGCATCGACTACTGAGGGCTGAACAATTTGACGATTAAGAACAAGTACCATCTCCCACTGATTGACGAGCTGTTTGATCAGCTGCAAGGATCCAGTTGCTATTCCAAGTTGGATCTGAGGCAAGGTTACTACCAGGTGCGGAAAAGAGAAGACGATATTCCCAAGACAGCCTATAACAACACCGGCTATGGACATTACGAGTTTATGGTGATGCCGTTCGGGGTAACTAACCCTCCAACAGTATTCATGGACCTGATGCACCGAGTATTCCGACCCTATCTGGATAAGTTTGTGGTGGTCTTCATCGACGATATTTTGATATACTCCAAGAGTCCAGAGGAGCATGCAGAGCATCTGAGGCTCGTGCTAGATAAACTTCGGGAGCACAAGCTGTACGTGAAGTTCAGCAAGTGTGAATTCTGGTTAGACAGTGTGGCATTCCTTGGTCATGTGGTGACCAAGAGGGGAATTAAGGTAGATCCGGCCAAGGTTGAAGCGGTAGCAGACTGGAAGCAGCCGGAGAATATTACCGAGATCCGAAGTTTCTTAGGGTTGGCGGGGTACTACCGAAGGTTTATCAAGGGATTCTCGATGCTCGCATCGCCAATGACCCGTTTATTGAGGAAGGATGTTCCGTTTATGTGGAACGAAAAATGCGAGAAAAGTTTCCAAGAATTGAAGAAGAGACTAATGACAGCATCGGTATTAAGTCTTCCCGAGGAAGGCAAACCTTATGCGCTGTACATCAACGCTTCGAAGGAAGGACTGGGGGCGGTGTTGATGCAAGACAGAAAAGTGATTGGTTATGCATCTCGGAAGTTGCGACCTCATGAAGTGAACTACACCACTCATGATCTGGAGTTGGCAGCAATAGTGTTCGCCCTAAAGAAATGACGACACTACTTGTATGGAGCCGAATATGAGGTGTTCACCGACCATAAGAATCAGAAGTATATCTTCACCCAAAGGGTTCTGAACTTGAGGCAGCGAAGGTGGATGGAATTCTTGGAGGAATACCGTTGCCCGATCAACTACCATCCCGGGAAGGCCAACATTGTGGCGGACGCCCTGAGCAGAAAAGTTGGAATGGCCAGACTGAAGGTACAGGAAATGCAAGTAGTTCAGGGCGTATTGGACAGAAGGGCGGAAGTACGAGATAAAAGAATTGTCATCAGCAACTTGAAGTTAGTGCCGGATTTGATGCAAGAAATAGTGGAGGCTCAGCGAAGCAACGCCGAGTTTCAAATCTTCAAGGATAGGGAGCTTAAGCGACCAGACAGTGAATTCCGTCAAGATGAAGCGGGAATTTTCCATTTCGGAGATCGATTGTGTGTACCCGGGGAGCCGCAATTGAAGGACAGAATTTTGGAGGAGGCACACAAGAGCAAGTATGCCATTCATTCGGAGGAGGCCGAAATGTATCAGGATTTGAAGAGAGCTTATTGGTGGCCCGGACTGAAGTGAGATGTGGTCAAGTATGTTTCGACCTATCTCACCTGCCAGAAAGTTAAAGCAGAGCATAAAAAGTCAGCAGGACTATTACAACCATTGCCTGTGCCGAAATGGAAGTGGGAGGAGGTGACTATGGACTTTGTCACCGGACACCCCATGTCAAAGACTCAGAAGGATGCCATATGGGTAGTGGTGGATTGACTGACCAAGTCGGCTCATTTCATACCGGTAAATGTGAGGGACTCCATGGAGAAGCTGGCTCAGACTTATGTTCGAGAGATAGTCCGACTTCATGGAGTACCTTTGAGCATAGAATCCAACCGAGACCCGAGGTTTACTTCTCGTTTTTGGGGAAAGTTCTAGGAGGCAATGGGATCGAATTTTAAATTCAGTACAACGGCGCATCCGCAGACTGATGGGCAATCAGAAAGGGTGATCCAAATATTAGAAGATATGTTGAGAGCCTGTGTCTTGGATTTCGGGGATAAGTAGATCGAGTGTGTGCCGTATGCCGAGCTATCGTATAATAATAGCTACCAAGCCTCAATTGGGATGGCACCAGATGAGGCTTTGTATGGGTGCAAGTGTCAGGTACCGTTGTATTGGAGTTGGACGAAAGATGGTCATGTGAGCAAAATCGGAGAGGTCTGTGTCTAAGAAATGTTGGATAAAGTGAAATTGATTCGAGAAAGGTTAAAGGCGGCACAAAGTCGACAGAAGAGCTATGCGGACAATCGGCGAATATTGAAGCACCCGAAAGGCGGAAAGTTGAATCCGAGGTATTTGGGGCCGTTTCTCATTAAGGAATGAATTGGACCAGTAGCATACCGATTAGACTTGCCGAATGGGTTGACGGGAATCCACGATGTGTTCCATGTGTCACAATTGAAGAAGTATAAAGCGAATCCCGGTCATGTATTGAATGATGAGCCATTGGTGTTACAAACAGATTTGAGCTACGCGGAAAAGCCTGTGCGGATATTGGACCGCAGTGTCAAAACCCTACGAAATAAGCAGATACTGATGGTTAAGATTCAGTGGGAGCACCATGGCACGCAGGATTCCACATGGGAATCAGAAGAATTGGTTAAGCGAAAGTATCCCGAGCTGAGATAGAGGTATGCTTGAATTTCAGGACGAAATTCTTCTAAGGAGGGGAGGATGTGAAACCCCGGTCAAAACCAACCTTAGAGTAAGGGGGTTGGGATGCATATCATATTTTATTTCATGGTTCAATATATTTTCATATGATTTTTATGTGTTTTGGATTCGAGTTTTATTGTCTTGAAGTCTTATTGGTGAGTATTGTGTGAGAGGGGCAAGATGGTAATTTTTGCCCGAGGTGAAAATAGGGAGATAGACTGTGGATTGAATAGAAAATAATTTTCTAGTGAAAATATCAACAAGAGTTGTTGTGGTGCAGTGATTAGAGCTTTGGAATTAGTTCTTGAGGTCTTAAGTTCAAATTCCATCATAGAAGCCTTAGCTAGATTAAATTTTATTTTTGCTTAGTGGAGGAAATTTCGGTCTTAGGAGCTTAGAGTAAGGTAGGGATGATGTCCTAATAGAGACATGCTAGGAGTATTCTCATTCCACTCTTTTGCCCTACTCGAATTTCCTAAAGGGAATTCTTGTTCCCTTGATCTTTGGTTTTCCTTAGGCTTCAACTTCTTAGTTTGATCAAGATGTTCTATCCATTTTCTTTCCAGAAATTTCAGTAAAATGCTGTGATCTTGTGGGATCAAAATGCCCTAGTAAAAGGCTTCTCATGGTTTGAAAAATGCGGAAGAATAGTGGGAAATTCCTAGGGGAAAAATCCCTCTAGTAAGCTTGCTAAAATTTCACTCTAGACTAGTTCATCTTCCTTCATGGCATGAGCTAAAATTTTCCAAATTGTTGTACCTTCAATGTAACACCCCAGAAAACCTAGGCCTGCCAGGGCCGGGGATGTCGCCCCGTCCAGAGAACAAGGGATCTTTATAACTAGGACACAAATAAAAATTGCTGGAATAAATAATACTCAAGCTAAAAGAATTTATTACAACCCAAAAAAAAATACTTCAAAAGTACATCCATGAAATTCCAAAACAAAAACCATAATTAAATCATCCACACTCGTCTCCCAAAGTAATACATAAAATCAAAAACACATTCTCTTCCACAGTAGCTACTCACCCACAACAGGATCAACCTGAAATCATGATAAAGGGTGGTGAGACAGAAATCTCAGTAAGTTCGTGTGTACTTTGGGTGTTTAGCAGAAACAGTTCGTGGATGCAAAGTGTGAAATCTTTATAAGAGGAACATTGGCAAGCAATAAACATTAGTCAAAAGCAAGAGTGGCGTTTTGGCTCTTCTAGCCATACATAAGTAATGAAATCAACCACTCGAAAGAAAGGGATATGGGTTACCACACTTTGGGCCACATAACCGGTCAGAATGCCAACACATTGTGCAGACTGACAAAAGTAGGTGATCGGCCTACTGGGCAAGATACTCCTCCTTCTCTATACCCAAACAACCACCGGGTGTCCATTCCGGCAAAAACACAGTCACTTGACTGAAACAAAATAAACTGCTAGCTCGGACCGGCACGACTCATTGGAACTGGTATCTTATCCGGGAAGGACTCACCCCTCAGAGGTGGCCACCTACTGAGAGACTCACCCTAACCCTTCGAAGACTAGTCCTATCAGTCCACCCTTATTGAGTACACAACGACATTTCCCACTTGGGATAGAATGAACAGAGCACTGTTCTGCATGAAAATAGCAATTTGAGGATTTCCAAGGTTTTGAGCGAAATCAGTTTTAGAAAGAGTTTCGAGTTTGGAAAATCTGCTCATTAACTTTTGAATAATTCCAGCGTTGGAAATAAAGATGATTTCAACGCTCAATTGCCTTCAAATAAACGAGTGTCCATACACTCCATATTTAGCTTGCCATAAGAAAACATTTCACATCGATAGGTTTTATGCAGGAGCTTACCTGATTCTTGCCCACAATAACAAGGTCTCGGACAGATGACCTAACCCCACTTGGGCAAATACAAATCTTAATCAGATTCAAGCCACAATCCACTTTCTCAATTTTAAATCAACTCAATTCACTACTACCATGATCTAAGTGTCCCAAGCTTTAAGGCAAAACAATAATTGAATAGGTTTATAAGCTCAGTTTAATTTGTTATTTAAAATAATTAATGGATTAGGAAATAAATTCTATTAAGTTGAAAGTTCAACTCTTGTTAAGGAAAATTTAGAGTTTATTTGATCAAGAGCAATAGGTGGTACTAGGTAAAATAATAATTTAATGGTAGCTTAGTTGTTAGAAAATAATTGATAGCTAAAACTAGTTAAGATTAAATTTAATAAGTCTTCCTTGGAAAATAATAAGTAAATCCTTAAGGGTTTTGATCTAGTAAATATTTTATTAAGTATAAATCTTTTTCATAAGGGCTTAAATAAATTTGCTTTATTTTAAACAATATTTATTTATTTTATTTTCTAGAAAAATCATTATATATTTGACTAAAATATCCTTTACATATATTATAATTCCAAATCTACCCTTCCTAGGGTTTTCGAAATTCTTTAGCAAAAATCATTAATAAATATTTTATTCATGAA
Source organism: Voacanga thouarsii (assembly GCA_026120185.1). Taxonomy (NCBI): domain Eukaryota; kingdom Viridiplantae; phylum Streptophyta; class Magnoliopsida; order Gentianales; family Apocynaceae; genus Voacanga; species Voacanga thouarsii. Next base: position 1,346,907 of record JANUWF010003373.1, on the reverse strand, counting down.
ATAAAATTTGCTTAGGGACAACTAGATCATGATCAAGATTCCATGGTCAACCATAATCAATAACATACTCAATCCTTCAATTCATCAAATCATCCAAGTCTTGCACATAGGCATAGATCTAAATTTATTATTGCATGATTTAACCTCTACTAGCATTAACATGATCATGGCTTCAAAATCTAATTATGCATATAAATCCTATTCATCCATGGTGACATAATCTCTAGCATGCTTCATCACAAATACTACCTATGACATGCATCAAATCTCAACTCATCATTAACTCCACCAATATAACCCTTCCATGCATAAATCCCAACTCCTTCACAATCATACATATACTCATGCTTCAATCAACAACATCACAAACCCATCGCCATTCATCAACCTAGAGACATGATTCTAAATTTTAAAAAGAGGATTGAAGGTACTTGATTGATGAATGACTTGAAGGAGTTTAGAGAAGATCTCAACTCCTAGATGGCTAATCTTGTTCAAGAAGGATGGCGAAAGCATGGTCATAGAAAAAGAGACCATTCGGCCAAGGGAGGAATTTCGGTCCATGAGAGAGAGAGAGAGAGAGAGAGAGAGAGAGAGAGAGAGAGAAGAAAGAAGAAGAGATCATTAGCATGCTTATTCATATAGGTTTTCATTAGAGATTAATTTTGAAGAGGATGAAGTTGTTAGAATAAGTTTACCTTGAAGATGTTCTTGTTTTTCACAGAAATTTCTGCTTTTTTATCAAAAGTAGCAAGATGATTTGAGGAGTTTGATGTTAATAAGGGTGATGATGAATGCACCGCAAGGAGTAGATCAAATCTAGAGATTTTCGTGAGGGTTTGAAGTGGTTTGGAGGGGTATTTGGTGTGACGAAGGAGTAGGTGTTCTTGGTGTAGTGTGTGTGTGTGTTCTTGTTGCTTGAAGAAAATCGAGAGAGAGAGAAGAGAAGCTGCCGATTTTTCTGAGAAGTTGTGGCTGCCGAAATTCTGTAGGGTTTAGGGAGTGACTTCTCTGATTTGGAAGGGAAAGGAAAGACTAATTGTTACAATCCTTGAAGAATATTTTTAGGAAGAGAATTTGGAAACTAGATATTCCAAGAATATCTTGATTTTTCTGGACAGCTTTGAAGTCTCCTATGGCCGACTGGTTTGTGCAGTTTTCTGGGGAATTAAAGCTGGTTAAAGGAGCCTTGTGATGGCCGAAACTAGGGTGCACAATGGTGGAGAAGATGTCTGATCAATTGAGCAAAATTTTATAGAAAGTTGTTAAACAAGATGGCTGAAATTTTGGAAAGTAATCAAGCTAAATTGCAGGGATTTGGTTGAGAGATTTTTGGTCAGCCATGGAGGGAATTTCGTGCAGAAGTTTCAGGGAACAATGGAGCTCTGTTAATGGAGGTTTAAGAGAGGTTTTGACAGAAGTAGGTTGGGGTTTTCAGTTGAAACAAAATAGGAAACAAGCTGGACAAAAATTCTGCTCAGGAATTTCGCTGAACAGAAATTTCCTGGCAGAATTTTCGTCTGCCATTTCCAGCAGATTTGCAGCGAGGTTTGAGGGGGATTTCAGGGGTATTCAAGGCTGGTTTCCAGCCTTCTTTATGGAGGAGAAACATGGCTATGGTGCTGCACAAAATCTGGGAGAAAACAGCTTGATTTGGGGCTCACAAGGCTGATTTTCGTACAGGAATTTTTCCTGTTTTACTCCAACTTGTGCAGTCCGAATTTGGGCAAGAAACTTTCTGGTTTCAACTGATCCTAAAGACCATTTTTCTAGTAGCATTTGGGAGGAAATGTGATCTAGAATTTTCGACCTTTTGAAGGTACAACAAGCTGGAAAATTTCAGCTCATTTCATGAAGATAGATGAACTAAGTTAGAGGAAAAATTTCAGCAAGCTTTCAAGAGGGATTTTCCCCTTGAATTTTTCCCACAAATCATTTACATTTTCCAAACCATGAAAAGCCTTGTACTAGGACTTTTTGATCCTAAAAGACCTTAGTCCTCTACTGAATTTTCTGGAAAGGAAAAGGATAGAACAACATGATCAAGTTAAGCAGCTGGAAATTAAGAAAAACTAATGATCAAGGGAGAATGAATTCCCTTTAGGCATTTCGCGAAGAACCAAAAGAGTGAAGTGGGAATTCTCCTAACATGTCTCTCCTAGGACATCATCACCACATTGATCTACGCCCTCATGGCCGAAACCATCCTTTTCCAAGCAAAATAAAATTTACTCAAGCTAAAGCCTCTATGAAGGACTTTGAACCTTAGACCTCAAGAATTAATTCCAAGGCTCTAACCACTAAACCACAACAACTCTTATTGCTATTTCTACTAGAAAAATTATTTCCTATTCAATCCACAAGCTATCTCCTTATTTTCACCTTGGGCAAAAATTACCATTTTGCCCCTCTCACACATCACTCACTAATAAGACTTCAAGATAATAAAATCAAATTCAAAGCATATAGAAATCATATGAAAACATATTTAATCATGAAATAAAGCATGATATGCATCCCAACCCCCTTACTCTATGGTTGGTCTTCACTGGGGTTTCACATCCTCCCCTCCTTAGAAGAATTTCGTCCCGAAATTCAAGCATACCTCTATTTCAGCTCGGGATACTTCCGCTTAACCCGTTCTTCCGAATCCCATGTAGCATCCTACGTGCCATGGTGCTCCCACTGAATCTTAACCACTAGTATCTGCTTATTCTGGAGGGTTTTGACACTGCAATCTAATATCCGAACAGGCTTTTCCACGTAGCTCAAGTATGGCTGCAACACAAACGGTTCCTCATTCAACACGTGACCGGGATCCGCATTGTACTTCTTCAACTGTGACACATGGAACACGTCATGGATACCCGTCAACCCATCCGGTAGGTCAAACCGGTACGTTACCAGTCCGATTCTTTCCTTAATAAAAAACGACCCCAAATACCTCGGATTCAATTTTCCACCCTTCGGATGCTTCACAATCCCCCGGTTGGGTGATAGCTTCAGAAACACACAGTCCCCGACTTGAAATTCCAATTCCCTCATCCGGTTGTCCGCATAGCTCTTTTGCCGGCTCTGAGCCGCATTTAACCTTTCCCGAATCAGTTTCACCTTGTCCAACATTTCTTGGACACAGACCTCACCGGTTTTGCTCACGTGTCCATCTTCCGCCCAACTCCAATACAACGGTACTTGACACTTGCACCTATACAAATCCTCGTAAGGTGCCATCCCGATCGAGGCCTGATAGCTGTTGTTATAGGATAATTCCGCGTAAGGTACGCATTCTATCCACTTGTCCCCGAAATCTAGCACACTGGCCCTCAACATATCCTCTAATATTTGGATCACCCTTTCTGACTGCCCATCAGTCTGCGGATGCGCCATCGTACTGAACTTCAAATTCGATCCCATTGCTTCCTGGAACTTTCTCCAAAAACGTGAAGTAAACCTCGGGTCTCGGTCTGATACTATGCTCGAAGGTACTCCATGGAGTCGGACTATTTCTCGAACATATGTCTGAGCCAACTTCTCCATGGAGTCCCTTACATTTACCGGGATAAAGTGGGCTGACTTGGTCAGTCGATCCACTACTACCCATATGGCGTCCTTCTGAGTCTTTGACATAGGGAGTCCGGTGACGAAATCCATAGTCACCTCCACCCACTTCCATTCTGGCACTGGCAACGGCTGCAATAGTCCCGCTGACTTCTTTTTCTCTGGTCTTAGCCCCTTGATGAACTGCCTCGTCCGGTTCTGCTCGGTGTCGACCAGTCTTCGGCAGTATTTCGACAACTACGTGAATCAGGCCGTGTATTGAGCCACAGACATGCTCCCCTGCCTCAGATTCTGAAATTCGTCCTCCCGTTTCTCCACAATCCACTGAGGGATGTATTCTGCCCTGAAGGATTCAACGAAGTTGGACCACGTCCATTCTTGCTCATTCATTACCCAGTCCTCTTGGACCCGCTGCCACCACGCCCGAGCTGGTCCCCTTAACCAGAAAGCCGCAAACTTAACCATCCGCTCCTCCGAATACTGGAGCGTTGCGAAGATATCCTCCATTTGCTTGATCCACTGCTCGACCTTCTGGTCTTGTTCTGCTTCACCCGTAAAGATTGGCGGTAGGAATTTCAAGAACTTCTCCAACGCCTCATCTTCCCTTCTAGGGTGCTTCCGCTCGGTTAGCGTCTGAAGAATGTCGGCCACCTTGCTAAGTGTCTGACCCATCGACACATCTACCTGGGCATCAGACCCCATGCCCATTGCGGGATCACTTTGCCCGTCACCCTAATGGGGTGATTGCCTCTGTTCCGGTTCAACTTCCGGTGCTACCCGGTCTACCACTGGAGTTCTTCTGGTGGAAGGAACTGCACGTCTCTTGGGTGCCATTCTATAACATACCCCAAATGTTAAATGTATGCACTCAAGTATCAAATCATTTTAGTGGTGTATGCATACATAGCCAAGTATGAGTAGAAAGAAGTCAGATGCAACTTATTTAAAGGATTACTCATAAATTTCGATTTCAAAAATTAACTTGCATAATTTCGAAATTTGACAAAAATGAACTTTAAGAATTCTTAACATCTCAATTCATGAAAAGCTGTAAATAAACAAACATCCAAATCAAAATGACTCCTAGCTCTGTACTCCTCATCGGAATCCTCATCATCTGCCTCATATATCCAACCTCCGGTGTTTTTAGAGAAATCCACCCCCTCACCGCTAGCAAATCCCTCCATAGGCTCCTTCCCAGGACGTCTAGAACTCTCCCCGGCCTCTACACGACTGAAGGGAGGAATAAAGGAAGGTCTGGGGGGAGACTCATAGTCTATCTCCCCCGGGTCATCACTAGCTGTTGCTAAATCTACCTCGGGATTAGGAGGGTGGGGTTCGGGCTCCACTATCATAACATCATCCTCACTGTCAGAGCTTATATCTATCACCGGGATTGGAGGTGGTTCAAGGATCTGGACCTCGTCCTCACTGCTATCCTCCATCAAGTCAAGCTCATCATCACTATTATCCCCTATAGGGATATCCTCGACATCATTGTCATCCTCTATAGGGACAACTGGTTGAGGGGCAGGTTGGGGAACTAGAAGGTCCTCCTGATCTAGATAGTAGGGTGGGTGCCACTGCTGCCCTTTCCTTGCTGTCCTAAGTAGTCTAACCATCCTACAGCATCAACAAAATAGGTTAGATAAGATTTAAACTTAAATAAATAAATCATATATCATCAATAATTGTCTATAATCTAGTCTCTGATACCACTTGTAAAACCCCGGAAAACCTGGGCCCGCCAGGGCCGGGGATGTCGCCCCGTCCAGAGGACAAGGGGTCTTTATAACTAGGTCACAAATAAAAATTGCTGGAATAAATAATACTCAAGCTAAAAGAATTTATTACAACCCAAAAAAAAAATACTTCAAAAGTACATCCATGAAATTCCAAAACAAAAACCATAATTAAAATCATCCACACTCGTCTCCCAAAGCAGTACATAAAATCAAAAACACATTCTCTTCCACAGTAGCTACTCACCCACAACATGATCAACCTGAAATCATGATAAAAGGTGGTGAGACAAAAATCTCAGTAAGTCCGTGTGTGCTTTGGGTGTTTAGCGAAACAGTTCGTGGATGCAAAGTGTGAAATCTTTATAAGAGGAACATTGGCAAGCAATAAACATTAGTCAAAAGCAAGAGTGGCGTTTTGGCTCTTCTAGCCATACATAAGTAATGAAATCAACCACTCGAAAGAAAGGGATATCGGTTACCACACTTTGGGCCCCATAACCGGTCAGAATGCCTAACACGTTATGCAGACTGACAAAAGTAGGTGATCGGCCTACTGGGCAAGATACTCCTCCTTCTCTATACCCAAAAAACCACCGGGTTTCCATTCCGGCAAAAACACAGTCACTTGACTGAAACAAAATAAACTGCTAGCTCAGACCGGCACGACTCACTGGAACTGGTATCTTATCCGGGAAGGACTCACCCCTCAGAGGTGGCCACCTACTGAGAGACTCACCCTAACCCTTCGAAGACTAGTCCTATCAGTCCACCCTTATTGAGTACATAACGACATTTCCCACTTGGGATAGAATGAACAGAGCACTGCTCTGCATGACAATAGCAATTTGAGGGTTTCCAAGGTTTTGAGCGAAATCAGTTTTAGAAAGAGTTTCGAGTTTGGAAAATCTGCTCATTAACTTTTGAATAATTCCAGCGTTGGAAATAAAGATGATTTCAACGCTCAATTGCCTTCAAATAAACGAGTGTCCATACACTCCATATTTAGCTTGCCATAAGAAAACATTTCACATCGATAGGTTTTATGCAGGAGCTTACCTGATTCTTGCTCACAATAACAAGGTCTCGGATAGATGACCGAACCCCACATGGGCAAATACAAATCTTAATCAGATTCAAGCCACAATCCACTTTCTCAATTTTAAATCAACTCAATTCACAACTACTATGATCTAAGTGTCCCAAGCTTTAAGGCAAAACAATAATTGAATAGGTTTATAAGCTCAGTTTAATTTGTTATTTAAAATAATTAATGGATTAGGAAATAAATTCTATTAAGTTGAAAGTTCAACTCTTGTTAAGGAAAATTTAGAGTTTATTTGATCAAGAGCAATAGGTGGTACTAGGTAAAATAATAATTTAATGGTAGCTTAGTTGTTAGAAAATAATTGATAGCTAAAACTAGTTAAGATTAAATTTAATAAGTCTTCCTTGGAAAATAATAAGTAAATCCTTAAGGGTTTTGATCTAGTAAATATTTTATTAAGTATAAATCTTTTTCATAAGGGCTTAAATAAATTTGCTTTATTTTAAACAATATTTATTTATTTTATTTTCTAGAAAAATCATTATATATTTGACTAAAATATCCTTTACATATATTATAATTCCAAATCTACCCTTCCTAGGGTTTTCGAAATTCTTTAGCAAAAATCATTAATAAATATTTTATTCATGAAATAAAATTTGCTTAGGGACAACTAGATCATGATCAAGATTCCACGGTCAACCATAATCAATAACATACTCAATCCTTCAATTCGTCAAATCATCCAAGTCTTGCACATAGGCATAGATCTAAATTTATTATTACATGATTTAACCTCTACTAGCATTAACATGATCATGGCTTCAAAATCTAATTATGCATATAAATCCTATTCATCCATGGTGACATAATCTCTAGCATGCTTCATCACAAATACTACCTATAACATGCATCAAATCTCAACTCATCATTAAATCCACCAATATAACCCTTCCATGCATAAATCCCAACTCCTTCACAATCATACATATACTCATGCTTCAATCAACAACATCACAAACCCATCCCCATTCATCAACCTAGAGACATGATTCTAAATTTTAAAAAGAGGATTGAAGGTACTTACTTGATTGATGAATGACTTGAAGGAGTTTAGAGAAGATCTCAATTCCTAGATGGCTAATCTTGTTCAAGAAGGGTGACGAAAGCATGGTGATAGAAAAAGAGACCATTCGGCCAAGGGAGGAATTTCGGTCCATGAGAGAGAGAGAGAGAGAGAGAGAGAGAGAGAGAGAGAGAAGAAGAAGAGATCATTAGCATGCTCATTCATATAGGTTTTCATTAGAGATTAAGTTTGAAGAGGATGAAGTTGTTAGAATAAGTTTACCTTGAAGATGTTCTTGTTTTTCACAGAAATTTCTGCTTTTTTATCAAAAGTAGCAAGATGATTTGAGGAGTTTGATGTTAATAAGGGTGTTGATGAATGCACGGCAAGGAGTAGATCAAATCTGGAGATTTTCGTGAGGGTTTGAAGTGGTTTGGAGGGGTATTAGGTGTGGCGAAGGAGTAGGTGTTCTTGGTGTAGTGTGTGTGTGTTCTTGTTGCTTGAAGGAAATCAAGAGAGAGAGAAGAGAAGCTGCCGATTTTTCTGAGAAGTTGTGGCTGCCGAAATTCTGTAGGGTTTAGGGAGTGACTTCTCTGATTTGGAAGGGAAAGGAAAGACTAATTGTTACAATCCTTGAAGAATATTTTTAGGAAGAGAATTTGGAAACTAGATATTCCAAGAATATCTTGATTTTTCTAGACAGCTTTGAAGTCTCCTATGGCCGACTGGTTTGTGCAGTTTTCTGGGGAATTAAAGCTGGTTAAAGGAGCCTTGTGATGGCCGAAACTAGGGTGCACAATGGTGGAGAAGATGTCTGATCAATTGAGCAAAATTTTATAGAAAGTTGTTAAACAAGATGGCTGAAATTTTGGAAAGTAATCAAGCTAAATTGCAGGGATTTGGTTGAGAGATTTTTGGTCAGCCATGGAGGGAATTTCGTGCAGAAGTTTCAGGGAACAATGGAGCTCTATTAATGGAGGTTTAAGAGAGGTTTTGACAGAAGTAGGTTGGGGTTTTCAATTGAAACAAAATAGGAAACAAGCTGGACAAAAATTCTGCTCAGGAATTTCGCTGAACAGAAATTTCCTGGCAGAATTTTCGTCTGCCATTTCCAGCAGATTTGCAGCGAGGTTTGAGGGGGATTTCAGGGGTATTCAAGGCTGGTTTCCAGCCTTCTTTATGGAGGAGAAACATGGCTATGGTGCTGCACAAAATCTGGGAGAAAACAGCTTGATTTGGGGCTCACAAGGCTGATTTTCGTACAGGAATTTTTCCTGTTTTACTCCAACTTGTGCAGTCCGAATTTGGGCAAGAAACTTTCAGGTTTCAACTGATCCTAAAGACCATTTTTCTAGTAGCATTTGGGAGGAAATGTGATCTAGAATTTTCGACCTTTTGAAGGTACAACAAGCTGGAAAATTTCAGCTCATTTCATGAAGATAGATGAACTAAGTTAGAGGAAAAATTTCAGCAAGCTTTCAAGAGGGATTTTCCCCTTGAATTTTGCCCACAAATCATTTACATTTTCCAAACCATGAAAAGCCTTTTACTAGGACTTTTTGATCCTAAAAGACCTTAGTCCTCTACTGAATTTTCTGGAAAGGAAAAGGATAGAACACCATGATCAAGTTAAGCAGTTGGAAATTAAGAAAAACTAATGATCAAGGGAGAATGAATTCCCTTTAGGCATTTCGCGAAGAACCAAAAGAGTGAAGTGGGAATTCTCCTAACATGTCTCTCCTAGGACATCATCACCACTTTGATCTACGCCCTCATGGCCGAAACCATCCTTTTCCAAGCAAAATAAAATTTACTCAAGCTAAAGCCTCTATGAAGGACTTTGAACCTTAGACCTCAAGAATTAATTCCAAGGCTCTAACCACTAAACCACAACAACTCTTGTTGCTATTTCTACTAGAAAAATTATTTCCTATTCAATCCACAAGCTATCTCCTTATTTTCACCTCGGGAAAAAATTACCATTTTGCCCCTCTCACACATCACTCACTAATAGGACTTCAAGATAATAAAATCAAATTCAAAGCATATAGAAATCATATGAAAACATATTTAATCATGAAATAAAGCATGATATGCATCCCAACCCCCTTACTCTAAGGTTGGTCTTGACTGGGGTTTCACATCCTCCCCTCCTTAGAAGAATTTCGTCCCAAAATTCAAGCATACCTCTATTTCAGCTCGGGATACTTCCGCTTAACACGTTCTTCCGAATCCCATGTAGCATCCTACGTGCCATGGTGCTCCCACTGAATCTTAACCACTAGTATCTGCTTATTCTGGAGGGTTTTGACACTGCGGTCCAATATCTGAACAGGCTTTTCCACGTAGCTCAAGTCTGGCTGCAACACTAACGGTTCCTCATTCAACATGTGACCGGGATCCGCATTGTACTTCTTCAACTGTGACACATGGAACACGTCATGGATACCCGTCAACCCATCCGGTAGGTCCAACTGGTACGTTACCGGTCCGATTCTTTCCTTAATAAAAAACGGCCCCAAATACCTCGGATTCAATTTTCCACCCTTCGGATGCTTCACAACCCCCCGGTTGGGTGATAGCTTCAGAAACACACAGTCCCCGACTTGAAATTCCAATTCCCTCCTCCGGTTGTCCGCATAGCTCTTTTGCCGGCTCTGAGCCGCCTTTAACCTTTCCCGAATCAGTTTCACCTTGTCCAACATTTCTTGGACACAGACCTCCCCAGTTTTGCTCACGTGTCCATCTTCCGCCCAACTCCAATATAACGGTACTTGACACTTGCGCCCATACAAAGCCTCGTAAGGTGCCATCCCGATCGAGGCCTGATAGCTGTTGTTATAGGATAATTCCGCATAAGGTACGCATTCTATCCACTTGTCCCCGAAATCTAGCACACAGGCCCTCAACATATCCTCTAATATTTGGATCACCCTTTCTGACTGCCCACCAGTCTGCGGATGCGCCATCGTACTGAACTTCAAATTTAATCACATTGCTTCCTGGAACTTTCCCCAAAAACGTGAAGTAAACCTCGGGTCTCGGTCTGACACTATGCTCGAAGGTACTCCATGGAGTCGGACTATTTCTCGAACATATGTCTGAGCCAGCTTCTACATGGAGTCCCTTACATTTACCGGGATAAAGTGGGCCGACTTGGTTAGTCGATCCACTACTACCCATATGGTGTCCTTCTGAGTCTTTGACATAGGGAGTCCGGTGACGAAATCCATAGTCACCTCCACCCACTTCCATTCTGGCACTGGCAACAGCTGCAATAGTCCCGCTGACTTCTTATGCTCCGGTCATAGCCCATTGATGAACTGCCTCGTCCAGTTCTGCTCAGTGTCGACCAATCTTCAGCAGTATTTCGACAACTGCGTGAATCGGGCCGCGTATTGAGCCACAGACATGCTCCCCTGCCTCAGATTCTGAAATTCGTCCTCCCGTTTCTCTACAATCCACTGAGGGATGTATTCCGCCCTGAAGGATTCAACGAAGTTGGACCACGTCCATTCCTGCTCATTCATTACCCAGTCCTCTTGGACCCGCTGCCACCACGCCCGAGCTGGTCCCCTTAACCGGAAAGCCGCAAACTTAACCATTCGCTCCTCCGAATACTGGAGTGTTGCGAAGATATCCTCCATTTGCTCGAAAAATCATATTTGATGAGAGGCGGTAAAATAAAAATTTTTCTACGGGAGAGCTGTCCCCCTGACCCCTGCCAGCATACTAGCCATCGGGACTACCGTTTTCGTTGTCAGAGACGGGCCCCAAAAGCATTTTCTCAAAATTAGTTTTGAGATAAATAATTTTATTTTTCAAAATAGTGATTTTGAAAATTTTAAATTAATATATCTTTGAAACCAACAAGTTAACCGAATCAAACTATCTGGACTGATATAGAAATTTGGGAATCGTTTTTAAATCGAAAAAGTTGCTCTACGTGATAGATGTTCCTATTCCACCACCACCAGCTCAAGATGCTCATGCTGATGAGCATGTTGTTCACAAAAGGCACAAGGAGTATAGTGATATAGCATAATGTATTATGCTGGCATCCATGACTCCCGAGTTGCAAAAACAGCACGAGCATATGTATGCTCAATTGATTATACGGCATCTTCAAGAATTGTTTGATGCCCAAGCCAAAGCTGAGAGATACGAGATCTTGAAACAACTATTTCATTGCAAAATGGCATAGGGTTCTTCAGTGGCCACTCATGGGCTGAAGATGTTGGGCTTGATAGAGAAGCTTGGATCTCTCGGGTTTGCAATGGATCATGACTTAAGTGTTAACTTAATTCTGCAATCTTTACCTAATAGTTTATCACAATTTGTGATTAACTATTAGATGAAAAAATTGAGTCCACCATTCCCAAGTTGATCAATTTTCTCAAAACTACGGAGTCCTCCATGAAGAAGGATTCCAATGCAGTTTTAATGGTAGAATCATCCTCTTCTAAGAAGAAAGTTCAAAAGAAGAAGAAGAAGGCTCCCATGAAGCCCAAAGGTGGTGTGAAGATGAAGGATGCAGCTACCAAAGGCCTATGCCATTATTGTGTAACACCCCGCTACCTAGGCCCGCCAGGGCCGGGGATGTCGCCTCGTCCAAAGGACAAGGGGTCTTTATAACTAGGTCATACAAATAAAATAGCGGAAATAAATGATACTTAAACTTAAATATTTATTACATCCCAAAATAAACATCTATCCAAAATAAATCCAAGAATACCAAAAACAAATCCATAATAAAAATTCATCCACTCTCATCTCTCCATAACTTTACACAAACATAAATCATCATAAGTCTTCCAAAGTGGGCATAATCTAGCTACGCGTCCCTAAAACAGAACCGACCTGAAAACATGGTAAAAAGGTGGTGAGACAGAAATCTCAGTAAGTCCGTGTGTGTTTATGTGTTAGGTGGAAACATTTCATGAATGTAAAGTATAAAATTCTTTATAAGAGATCACTGGCAAGCAATAAACATCCGTCAAAAACAAGAGTGGTGTTTTGGCATTTCCAGCCATACATAATTTATAAAAGTAACCACTCGAAAGAAAGTATTATGGGTTACCACACGTTGGGCCCCATAACCGAATGGTCAACATGCCACACTTTGTGCAGACTGACAAAAGTAGGTGATTGGCCTACTGGGCAAGATACTCCTCCTTCTCTATACCCAAACAACAACCGGGTGTCTATTCCGGTATAACACAGTCACTTGACTGAAGAGAACATACTAGCTCGGACCGGCACGACCTACTGGACTGACGTCCTATCCGGGAAGGACTCACCCCTTAGAGGTGGCCACCTACTGAGAGACTTACCCTAATCCCTCAAAGACTAGTCCTAGTAGTCCACCCTTATTCAGTACTCAACGTAACGTATCCCACTTGGGAAAAATGAACAAACATAGTTTCACTTGAACATGGCAAATAAAGGGTTTCCAAAATCTTTGTCAAAAATAGTTTCAGAAAGAGTTCTAAGTTTGAGTAAATCTGCTTGATAAATTTCAAATAACTCATTTGACGGAAATAAAACAGGAGACAACCCTCAATTGTCTTTACAAAAATGAGTGTCTATGCACTCTACACTTGGCTTTCCATAATTAAACATTTTTCAAGAATCAGGTTTTATGCAGGAGCTTACCTGATTCTTGCTCACAACAACATGGTCTCCAACAGCTGACCTAACCCCACATGGGCAAATACAAATCACAATCAATTCCAAGCTACAATCCACTTCCTTAATTTTAAATCAACTCCTCTTACTACTACCATGATCCTAGTGTCCCAAGCTTTAAGGCCAAACAATACATAAATAGGTTTGTAGGTTGAGCCTAATTTGATATTTAAAATAATTAATGGTTTGGGAAATAATTTCTAACAAGTTGAAAGTTTAAATCTTGCTAGGGAAAATTTAGAGTTTATTTGCTCAAGAGTCCTAGATAGTAATAAGTAAAATAATGATTTAATAATAGTTTAGTTGTTAGAAAATAATTGGTTGCTAAAACTAGTTGAGATTAAATTTAATGAGTCTTGCTTGGAAAATAAGTAGTAAACTTTTAAAAGGGGATTTGATTTAATAAATATTTTACTAATTATAATTATTTCCATAAAAGGCTTCAATTGATTTCTTTATTTTAAATAATATTTATTTATTTTATTTTCTAGCAAAATTATTATTTATTTGACCAAAATATCCTTTATATATATAATAATCCAAATCTACCCTTCCTAGGGTTTTTTCGACATTTACTAGGAAAATTTTATATCATTAAATATTTTATTTATGAAATAAAATTAGTTTAGAGACAACTATATCATGGTCAAATTTCTATGGCTAACCACAATCAAGAACATATGCAATCCTTCCATTCATCAAATCATCCAAATCATGCACATAAGCATAGATCTAAATTTATTAAGACATGATCTAACCTCTACTAGTATAAATATGATAATGGCTTCAATAATCTAACATGCATATAAATCCTATTCAGCAAAGGTAACATAATCTCTAGCATACTTTATCTCAAATACTTCATGCATCAAACCTCAAATCATCATACAATCAACCAAGATAATCCTTCCATGCATAAATCCCATCTCCTTCACAATCATACACATATTCATGCTTCAATCTCAATAATACATACTCAAATCCTATCACCATCCACCCACTATCAACATCATCCTAGAGACATGATTCTAGAGTTTAAAAGAAGGATTGAAGGGACTTACTTGATCGATGAATGCTTTGAAGGAGTTTAGAATAGATCTCAACTCCTTGATGCCTAACTTTGTCCAAGGGAGATGGCGAAAACATGGACATGGGGAAATGGAGCCATCCGGCCAAGAGAGGGAGGTTTTCGGTCATGAGAGAGAGAGCGAGAGAGAGAGAGAGGAAAAGAAACCATTAGCATATTTATACATATAGGTTCTCATTAAAGATCAAGATTGGAGAAGATGAAGTTGTTAGAATAAATTTACCTTGAAGGTGTTCTTGTCCTTCACAGAAATTTCTGGTTTTGATCCGAAGTAACAAGATGATTTGTGGAGTTTGATGTTAAGAATGGGGTTGATGGACTCACGGAAGTGAGTAGGTTAAATCTGGAAGTTTTAGAGAGGATTTGAGATGGATTGGAGGGGTATTAGGTGAAGGAAAGAGGTAGGTGTTCTTGGTGTAGTGTGTGTGTTCTTGGAGATTGAGAGAATTCGAGAGATTGGATTTGTGTAGCTGCCGAAATTCTATGAGAGCTAGGGCTGGCCGAATTTCTGTAGGGTTTAGAAAGTTGTTTCTCTGATTTGGAAGGGAAAAGGAAAGGTTAGTTGTTACAATCCTTGAAGAATATTTTTAGGAAGTGAATTTGAAAACTAAATATTCCAAGAATATCTTGATTGTTGGAGAGCTTTGGATATCTGCCATGGCCGACTGTTTAAGCAGAATTTCGGTGGGATTAATGCTGGTTTATGGAAGCTTATGGTGGCTGAAAGTAGGGTGCTCAATGGTGAAGAAGAAGTCTGGTTATTTGGGGAATGCATTATGGAAAGTTGCTAAACAAAGGTGGCTGGAATTTTGGAAATCAATCAAGCATAATTGCAGGGATTTGTTGGAGAGATTTTCGGACAGCCATTGCTGAATTTCATGCAGAAGCTTAAGGGAAACAATGGAACATTGTTATTGGAGGTTTAAGGAAGGTTTATGCAGAACAAGGGTGGTGTTTCGGCTGGAAGAAGATTAGCAAACAAAGCTGGAAAATTTTCCTGCACAGAATTTCGCTGGGCAGAAATTTTCTGGACAGATTTTCGGCTGCCATTTCCCCCCAACTAGCAGAGAGTTTGAAGAGGAATTTTGGGGGTATTCAAGGCTGGTTTCCAGCCTTCTTCATGGAAGAAAAACATGGCTAAGGTGCTGCACAAAATCTGGAAGAAAACAACTTGGTTTTAGACTCTCAAAGTGGCGATTTGTACAGGAATTTTTCCTGTTGTTGCTCCAGCTTTGAGCAGTCCGAAAATGGCCAAGAAATTCAGATTGCAAACTGATCCTAAAGACCATTTTTCTGGCAGCATTTGGGAGGAAATGTTAGCTAAGAAACTCGACACTTTCAAGGCACAATAAGCTGGAAAATTTCAGCTCATTCCAAGAAGGAAGATGAACTAGCTAGAGTGAATTTTCAGCAAGCTCACTAGAGGGATTTTTTCCTCTTGGAATTTCCCACAACTCTTCCACATTTTTCAGACCATAGGAAGTCTTTTACTAAGACATTTTGATCCTACAAGATCACAGCACTCTACTGAAATTTCTGGAAAGAAAATGGCTAGAATCACTTAATCAAACTAATGAGTTGAGAATTAAGGAAAATCAAAGATCAAGGGAAAATGAATTCCCTTTAGGAAATTCGAGTAGGGTAAGGGAGTAGAATGAGGTTACTCCTAACATGTCTCTCTTAGGACATCATCCCTATCTTACTCCAAGCTCATAAGGCCGAAATTATTCTTCCCCAAGCAAAAAAATAAAATTTAATCAAGCTAAAGCTTCTATGATGGAATTCGAACCCAAGACCTCAAGAATTGATTCCAAAGATCTAACCACTAAACCACAACAACTCTTGTTGTTATTTCCACTAGAAAATTAATTCCTATTTAATCCTCAAGCTATCTTCCTATTTTCACCTCATGTAAAAATTACCATTTTGCCCTTCTCACTCAATACTCACCAACAAGGCTTCAAGACAATAAAACTCAAATCCAAAGCACATAAAAATCATATAAAAATATATTAAATCGTGAAATAAGGCATGATATGCATCCCAACCCCCTTACTCTAAAGTTGGTCTTGATTGGGGTTTCACACATTGTGGGAAGATGGGCCACTGGAGGCGCAACTGCAAAGCCTACTTGAAGACTATTAAGGACAAGGTGCAGAAGGAGAAGCTTTCAAGCACTTCTACTTCTACTCCAGGTATGTTTATGATTGAGATAAATACTGCCTTTAGGAATGAGATATGGGTATTAGATACCGGATGTGGATCTCATTTGTGCAATAACTTGCAGGGACTAAAGAGCAGTAGAAGGCTAAAGAAATGCGACGTGGACCTATGTACTGCAAATGGGGGAAAGGTTGATGCACTTACTGTAGGGACATGCGAGCTGAACCTGCCTTCGGGATTAATTCTGGAACTACAAAACTGTTATTATGTACCAGTTGTAATGAAAAACATTATCTTAGTTGCGTGTTTAGACTTATATGGATTTCATTTGATATTTAAGAATAAATGTTGTTCTTTTTCATTGAATGATATTCATTATGGTTCAGCAACTCTGGCTAATGGTTTATATGTTCTAGACTTGGATAGTCCAATTATCAATATAAACAATAAGAAACCTAAAATGGATAACTCTAACACCTCTTACTTATGGCATTGTCGTTTGGGCCATGTAAACGAAAATCGTGTTTCTAAGTTACACAAGCTTAGTGACCTAGGGTTATTTGATTATGGATCATATAGCACATGTGAATCTTGTTTACTAGGCAAAATGACTAAAACTTCTTTTCCAGGAAAAGGAGAACAGGCCAAGGAGTTATTAGAACTCATATATTCTGATGTATGTAGCTCAATGTCAATACAAGCAAGAGGAGATTATAACTATTTCATAACCTTTATCGATGATTTCTCACGATACGGGTATTTGTATTTAATGAAATACAAATATGAGGCCTTTAAAAGGTTGAAAGACTTCAAGAATAAAATAGAGAAATAACTTGGTAAAAGTATTAAGACTTTAAGATCTGATTGAGGTGGAGAATACTTGAGCCAAGAGTTTCTGAGTTATCTTAGAGATAATGGAAAATTATCTTAATGGACTTCATCACATACACCTCAACATAATTGTGTATATGAGAGAAGGAATCAAACCCTTCTAGATATGGTACAAACCATGATGGCTTCTCCAGACCTACTAAAATCATTTTGGGGACATGCACTAGAAACTTTTGTTTATATACTAAATAGAGTTCCGACAAAAATGGTTGATTCTACCCCATTTGAGCTGTTCTTTGGTAAGAAACCAAAGTTATCTCACTTGTGAGTATGGGGTTGTCCTGCCTTTGTTAAAAGGCCACGTCAGATAAACTTTATAGTAAGCCTGACAAGTGTTTGTTTGTGGGATATCCGAAAGAATCTTTTGAATATTACTTCTACCTACCCTTCGAAAACAAATTGTTTGTTTCAAAGCATGCCATCATTTTAGAGAAGGAGCACATGCTCAAAGGGGACAGTAGGAGTAAAATTGAACTTTGTGAAGTTCAAGAAGATCAAATAAACAAGGATCAACCATCTAACCCTACATCTATTAAGAGAATAGATGAACCTTCTAATACACAAGAACCTCATAGATCTAGTAGGATACGTGTGGCATCTGAGAGTATGGATTTCTCATTAGTGACCACAATGATATATTGCTCATAGATGAAAATAAGCCTACTATGTACAAGGATGTTCTGAACAATTTAGAATCTAGCAAATGGCTTGAGGCCATGAAGTCAGAGATGGATTCCATGTACAAAAACCAAGTATGGACTTTGGTTGATCCACCCAAATAATTAAACCTATTGGGTGCAAGTGGGTTTTCAAGAAGAAAATGGACATAGATGGTAACTTAGTTAACTATAAAACATGTCTAGTGCCCAAGGATTATTGTCAACAACATGGTATTGACTATGATGAAACATTCTCGCCAATAGCCATGTTAAAATCCATCAGGTACTCATAGCCATTGCTGCTTATCATGATTATGAGATTTGGAAAATGAATGTGAAAATAGCTTTTCTAAACGAAAATCTGACTGAGGAAGTGTATATAACACAACGTGAGGGTTTCACATCCAATGATAGCACAAAAGTGTGTAAGGTGTAAAGGTCCATTTATGGACTTAAGCAAGCTTCTAGGAGTTGGAACATCCATTTTGATGAAACAATTAAAGAGTTTGGTTTCATTTAAAACATGGATGAGCCTTATGTATACAAGAAGGTTAGTAGGAGTGCAATCATTTTCTTATTGCTTTATGTAGATGAAATATTGCTAATGGGAAACGATATACCTATCTTGCAAAGGGTTAAAGTTTGGTTGTCCAAATAATTCTCCATGAAAGACCCTGGTGAAGCAACCTATATTGTTGGAATAAGGATCTATAGAGATGGATCTAAAAGGTTGCTAGGTCTTTCACAGTCCACATACATAGATAAAGTGCTAAAGAGGTTTAGCATGGATAAATCCAAAAAAGGATTCTTACCCATGTCATATGATGTAAGTCTTTCAAAGTCGATGTCTCCTAAGACACAAGTTGAAAGGGATCACATGAGTAAGATTTCATATGCTTCGGTAATTGGATCTATCATGTATGCTATAATATGTACTAGGCCCAATGTATCGTGTACTCTCAGTTTTACGAGCAGATACCAATCTAACCCTGGCGAGGGTCATTGCGCAGCTGTAAAGAACATCCTTAAGTACTTACGAAGGACTAAGGATGTATTCTTAGTATATGGAGAAGGTGATTTGAAATAGACGGGTATACTGATGCCAATTTTCAATCTGACAAATATAATATCAAATCACAATCAGGCTACGTGTTTACATTGTGCAGAAGGGTAATAAGTTGGAAAGGTTCTAAACAAGAGACTATTGCCAACTCTACGATAGAAGCTGAGTACATAGACGCTTCTGAAGCAGCACAAGAAATAAAGATAGAGAGAGTTTCCACGGATGAGAACATAGCTGACCCGCTTACAAAACCACTATCCCAAAAGAAACATGATTGGCATATTGAGTCATTTGATATTAGATACATGAATGATTGACTCTAGTGCAATTGGGAGTTTGTTAGTGTTGTGCCCTAGAGGCAATTACTTGTACATTATATATGACACATTTTATTTTAATAAATGGCATTATTTGTCTTACAGTTTCTTTTGTTTACTTTTGTGTAAAATAATTGTTAGATAAAGTCCTTAGTACAGCACTGTGTTAAGAAAATCATGATATGAGATTCCTACTATATTGTAAAACGTTAGTACGTAAATAGTCTCTAGTCGTAGTATTAATGAGACAAGACATCATTAATGCGTTAAGACTAGCATGTGTTAGACTTCCTAATTTGATTTGACATTGGTTCTCATATCCGTAAGTATTGAGATACTCAAAGTTAATACATGGATGCTTGTTAATGGAATATATTCATTGGATGACCTACCTATGAGATAATCATATGGATAACTATTTAGTGACAGTGATATAATCTCAATATAGCAAACGTGCAAGTATCTTTAGACTTGAGATCTCCAAGGTACTTTGTTTGCTGAGCATTGTACTTTAATTCCAATCTCTAGAGCTCGATTGAGGGCTGCCTATGGGATGGATATTGGGTACATTATGAGGTAAACAAAAGCAGTTAAGAGGGTTAATAAAAGATTCACCACTCCTAATAGTACTGCGAATATCTCACGGTTACTTGTAAGAATTACTCATCGAGAAGTCCTTGGCCAAGGCGATTATGTATTGGAAATAATTTCATTTGATACATATCTAGAATAGTGGATTCTTGGTATAATACTATTGTATTTGGGCCAGAATTAATTCTGGAGAGAGTTGGCACTAATTTCGTGCTCCAAACCGAATGAGATATTGTATGGTGAAAGGAGTTAATTACACTATAGTAGGATTCATGTCAAGCCACTTGACTTCCTGGACTCTTGGATGGTCATGATATGTCACTAGATACCACTCATGATCTGAGAATATGGATTTATTAATTAATGAATTAATAATTATTAATAAACCAATCGAGCTTAGAATTAATAGGATCCATTCTAATTAATTATGGATTATTAATCTCAAAGACATTTGGATTAATTCATGTTCTTTACTAATTGACTGGGAAACCTAATAGATCACACACAGTAAAGGATTATATACTCAAGATGTTATTTGATAATATAGTAAGGTTGATTGAGTGGAAGAGAATGAGTTATGGCTAAATTATAATCAGTTGTAATTTGTGGTCCAAATTGTAATTGTGAGAATTTGATGTTTTCAATTACAATTAGGGAATTCTAATTGTTTTAAAATTCTAGATTTTTAGTGGATTTTCATGACATATAATACATATATGCACGAAACCCTAATGTAAGGATACACATGAAAATAGCACCCATTAGAACCTTCCCCCCCCCCTCTCTCTCTCTCATTTTGCTGAAAACGTGAAGAATCTTAGCTGCCTTATTTTTCTGCTAGCATAGAATATTTTGGTGCTTGAGTGTATCATCTGTGTAGATTACTGTTAGATATAATCACACATTGTGATTATAGTGGTTAAACGTTCAACTCTCACAGAGTTTGATCAAGAAGATTGTCGGATCGCGCCTCGACATGAAGAAGAAATTTTTGTTATTTGGACAATCAAAGAAAGGTAAAAAACTGTTATCTTTGATCTATTTATGTCTTGTTTTCCACACATATGCGGGTCCTGGGATGGTATCTCGTTTTATTCTTCCGTTGCGCCGTATAGGATACGAGCCTGAGATACCTAACAGGGAGTTGTAAAAATGTGATTAGTGCTACTTTGGTGGAGGAGATAGGAATAGAAACCTTGAAATAGCCTATACACTACAAGTTACAATGATTGAACAATTGTAGAGAGATAGAGGTGAACAAAGAAGCCAAAGTTGCCATTTATATGAGGAAGTATAAAGATGAAGTAATTTGTGATGTATTTCCCATGCATGTAGGGCATATTTTGTTGGGAAGACCATAAATGTTTGATAAAGATATGGTCCATGAAAGGAAGAGGAACACTTATTTTTTGAGAAAAGATGGAAAGAAAATCACTCTACTTCCCTTATCCCCTAGTGATGTTTTGAGAGATCAAAATATCTTAAGGGAAAAGGAAAAGGAAAGAAGAGAGAGAAAGGAGAGGAAAAATAAGATGAGTGAGAAAGAAAATAAGGAGAAAAAATGAGAGAAGAGGGAAGAACAAACGAGAAAGAGAGAAAAATCAAAGAATGACAAATAGGAAGACAAAAAACAAAAGAGAGAGTAGGGAAAATAAGAGGGAAAATCTGGGGTAGTGAAAAGAGAAAATATAGAAAATAATAAGGTGCAAAACCATGACATTTTGTTTTCACAAAAACTTACTTGTTTGAATTCTTATGCAGGGAAACCCGTACAAGTAACAAGGCACATCGATTCGAGGACGAATCATCTCAAAGAAGGGGGAAATGATGAGAATCTATCCACGCAACAAGGTACATTTAAAGAAGGGGGATGAAAAGTCAAGACTTGCTTCAAATCTTTCAAATCTCCATGGGAACATTTAACATACAAGAAGTTTTGGGAGGATTTTCAAGCTATCCAAGCATACAATTCAATAGCCAAAAAGATTGTCAAGAGATAGGTAGTGAAGGGAGCTGTAAATAGAATACAAAAGGAACAACAATCTATGTGGAGAATCAAGCTAACACTGAAACAAGGATTGAAAACCAAATAACTAATAAGGAGAGCTCGAGACGACCAACAATTTATTTGGAAAATCAAGAGAACACATGGAAAGGGAATGGAGGTCATACGAGTAGGAATTAGAGTGCCCAAAGTTAACCCGACGTCGGCCCAGATCGACCAACCAGGCATCGACTCTGATTTGGAAAATTCCTCAACTTTTTTACATGCGCATTGTTCCAGCAAGAATAGACCCAGCGCCAGCCCTACTAGCCCGACCCGTCGCCGGCTGAGGACTGGTAAAGTCTTGAAGTTTGTTTCGACTTTTGCATACGAGTACTATTTCTCTAGATTAGACCTAGCGTCATCCCTAAAGGCCTACCTGATGCCACCCTTGTTTTGGATTCTGAACCCCTGACGTTTTACAACTATTTTAGGGTTTTAGGTAAAACCCCCAATTAGGGAAAAACATCTATATATATGCTATTATAACATTATAAACAACAACCATTGTGAGGCATAAGAAATTGTGAGTTCATGAACTCTTTGAGAGTTTTGGAGAGGGTGATCCTCTTGGGTGATGTCCATTAAACATCAAGACTAAATCAAAGGAATTAGTTCTACCTTTGATCTTGTCTCTAAATTGTAAGGAATAATCTCAACTTCATCTCTATTCTTATGTGCTAGGTTGCCTAGTATGTTTGATAGGAATGAGTTAGGTGCCTTCAAATTCCTATCCTTGGTGTTCTATTCTTTGTTAGATTAGGGTGTTAAGGTGTTTTTGAAGTAGGGTAAATTCACACTTTCATAAGAGTATTAATTTCCTTGTATTTTAGTGTTCTTGTGAGTGAGTTTTGTAGGTTTTTTGTTCTTAAGTTAAATCCAAAAGTTAGGTGCTTTCCATGAACATACCAAAGTGGTATAAGAGCATCATATCACTCCTATACCTCAACAGTGATGTGTACAAACAAACTACTCATACCAAAATAGCGAAGGATCTTATGGTATTAATCAAAATTAGTCTTGCTGATTTTATTCACTAGCATGCATTAATCCTATACCTTTCAAAGTAGTAGGCTTTGATACCACATGATGCTCTAATTGATTACTAGAAGCCATGCATGCAAGAAAATAAAACACAGAAAACTGCAAGAAAACCAAAGAGCTCAATAGAGAGCTTTAAACGAAAAATATCTTTGCATTTTAATGCTATCTTCAACGCCACAGTGGATGATAAAGCTACCGGCGGTCTTACCTGTTGGCTGGATGATGTCTCTGGACTAAAATTGGCGATGCGTCTACTCCTCCGGGGCATGAACGCAAAAACCCTCATGAGAACTCAGAATATTCCACCGCATCTTATTCATTGGTGAAACAACTTAGGTAAGGATGATCTTGTCTCAAAGCAATTCTTGAACCTTTGCTATTGATTAACAATATCAAGAAAACCAAAAGGATAAAGAATATGAATGCGAGAAAACAGAAGAAGAAGAATGCTCTGTTGTTTTTCCTCTTTGTGTCATGTGTTCTGTGGAAAAAAAAAAAATCTAACACCTTAATACACGACTATTCACCTATCCGGATAACCAAAACCCCGATGTTTAATATTTCAAAACATCCGGAGGCTATCAACAGAAGAGGTTTCACTCAACCTTAACTTTTTTGTTCGGTGAATACAAAAAACCCATTAGTCTAAGCTATTGGGCCAAAAATAATTTATTAATTTTCTTGGACCCAATGACCCCAAAAATAATAAGTATTAATTATTTATTTATTGGGCCGATTAAAATAACCCAATAAATAATTAATGAGCCCAAAAGAATTAAAATAATTATTTAAGCCATTTATTAACTAGTTTAAGTCTAGGTTAATTTTTCTAAGAATTCAATCTAGGCTTAGGCCCTGAATAATTAATTAACTAATTAAACTAGATAATAAATTTAATTTCTCTCGTTTCCTTATTTTTATTCCTGTCCAAAAATAAATTAGACTTCCTGAATAAAATAAATTGCTTTTTTTAATTGAGACCATTTTCCTCGATCTAAAATTAATTAAGACTTACGAGCTATTTCGATGACAAAAAAGACGCATCGTTTTGGCTACTAAAATGACCAAAATACTCTTACTATATAAATAGCTATATTTTACATTTTAAATATTTTCTAATATCACTATAAGGAAATATTAACCCTAAAGATAATGTTGTGTTAGCTATGTCTTTGACCTATAGGTGAAATGACTAAAATACCCTTGTACACAACGTCGTCCATTTAGAGAGGAAAGAGTGTACTAACACCTTTCTAAAAGACATCTACCATTCTTACACTTCTCATTTAGTGGTCCACGACTTCTTGGAATATTTTCACTTTCCAAGGGAGCTACCCTAAAGCCAATATCCAAGCGATGTTCCCTAAGGCTCTGGATAATTAGATCATTCGAACAATCACAATGGGCGATATAGTGTAGACACTATCTTGTACTAGTTTGTCTTGACTAACTAGTTACATATACCCAACATACAAGTATATTGGTCCTTCTAGAGAACCTCAACTATAGTATATCAAAATACACACTTCTAGCTTCATTAGACCACCAACACATACTCAAGCTGTAGAGTACAAGTCTACACTATAGTAGTAGTAGTCTAGGTTTCTATCACATAGTACTTTTAGAAACCACTACTATAGGTCATGTTCTACATATTTGAAATACACTTGTACTATGAAATGAGTATACTACTCATTGGCTAAAGGTAAGCCATTTCCTATTTAGAATTCATAACACAATAACCTTGTCATAATGAGATTCCCATTCTCATCATCTGATTGAGAACAGTAGTTTATTTTTTAAGTATCTCATGGTCTATACCTTACTGTGAAAGACCTCCATTCACATAGACCATTTACTTAAACACAATTATTTTTTTCAATAAAATAGTGAACAAATATAAAGAAGATTTCACAAATAATTTCTGAGAAAAATACTTTTATAAATACAAGTTAAAATTACATCAGAAACCTAGTCTAAGAGGGCTTACATTCTAACAGCATCCACGTATTAACTTTGAGTATCATAATATTTACAGATGTGAGAACCGCCACTTGTTCAAATCAAGAAGTATAGCACATGCCAGTCTTAGCATATTAATGATGTCCCATCTTATTGATATTATGACTAGGGATAATTTAAGCACAAACACAATCCAATGTAGTAGGAACCTCATATCAAGATCTTTGTCATGATTTCCTTAACACGGTGTCACACTTGGGACTTTATCTAACAGTTTTATACACATAAACACATGAAACAAAGAAATTGAAAGATAAAGAATACATTTTATTAATTTAATGTCCAAAATACATTATACAAATGATTGATTCTAGGGTACAATCCTAACACTGTTATACACTTCCAACCTTTTTTCTAGTATGGGTGTTATACCCCGCTATATCACACCATAAAAAATAAGTTACACAATGTCGTGAGAAGCTGACATCGTTAATAAAAAGCATGATATCACTGTCTAGAGTACCTTAGACAATGCCTTGCAATATTGCAATCAGTCCATGTTCTGTAAATTTTAGGAATTCTCATGAGAAAACTACAAATACTTATTAATAAGGTCATTTCAAGAGATTTCCACATGAGATTTACATATGATAAATCTCTTAGAACATCATGGGGCGCAAGAAGAGAAGATCAAGGCAAGATTGAAGGGAAAGAGAAGCATCCCAAAGAAGAACTCAAATTAAAAGAAGTGCACTTATCTATAGGCTTCCTTTTACTTTTACTTTGTAATTTTGATTTTGTGATATATATATTTCTTAGCTCTATGTGAAATTAAAGGGTTGTACCCCGATTTGATCTTGTATTAGATTATTATTTGGCTAATTAAATCTTGTCTAAGTAACCGATCACTTGGGCTTGTTTGATTGAATTTATTGATTTGGTTATTCTCTTGCATTTGTTGGGATGTATGCCCTCTTAGACTAATTTTCTGATGTAAAAAATCGAATGTTTTAATAAAAGAATTTATTTTTAGATTTTTTTTGTGAATTTACAATTTTATTTGTGCACAATTACGTTTGGAAAAGACCCATTGTGTTTGAGTAAGTGGTCTATGCGAATGGAGGTCTTTTACAATAAGGTATGGATCACAGTTTACTTAGCACATAAACTTTGGTTCTTAACAGATTGATGAGAATAGGAATCTCATCATATTTAGGTTATTATGTTATGAATTCTAAATGGGAAATGGCTTACCTTTAGCCAGTGAGTAGTCCACTCACTTCATGACATAAGCATATTTCGAATACATAGAACAGGACCTATAGTAGTGGTTTCCTAAAAGTACTATATGATAAAACCTAAACTACTACCGCTACAGCGTGGACTAGTACTTTACGACTTAAGTATAAGTTGGTTGTCTGACGAAGCTGGAAGCATATACTTTAATAGGCTATAGTTGAGTTCTATCGTAGGGCCAATATACTTGCATGTTGGGTATGTGTAACTAGTTAGTTAAGACAGAATTGTACAAGATAGTTTCTATACTATATCGTCCTTTGTGGTTGTTTGAATGATCTAAATATCTAAGACCTTGGGAAACATGACTTGGATGTTTGCTTTAGGGTAGCTCTCTTGGAATGTGGAAACAATCCAAGAGGTCGTGGATCATTGGACTAGAGGCCTAAGGATGGTAGATGTCATTTAGAGAGGTGTTAGTACACTTCTTCCTCTCTAAATGTACGACGATGTATAAAGGGTTATTTTAGTCATTACACCTGTAGGTCGGAGACTTTGCTAATGCAGTATTGTCCTTGGGGTCAATATTTCTTGATAGTGATATTAGGAAATATTTAAAATGTAAAATACAGCTATTTACATGGCAAGGGTATTTTAGTCATTTTAATAGTCAAGGCGGTGTGTCTTTTGGTCCCCAGTATAGACCGTGAGTCCTAATTAAATACGGGTTAAGGAATTGATCTTAAATTAAATAGAATTATTTTATTTAAGTAGCCTAATTTAATTATTAGACTAGAATAAAATAAAGTTTCTTGGAGAGAGAATTAATTAAATTGGTTTGGTGGGTTAATTAATTATTCCGGGCTTTGGCCTAGTTTGAATAATTAGGGATTAACCTGTGACTAAACTGATTTAGGCTTATTTAATTGGACTGGTTTATTTGGGCTGGAAAATTAATTATTTGTTGGGCCATTGAGTTAGTTCTAACTAGAATAATTAATTAAGCCCAATAGATTAAACCAAGAGTCTAACGCCCCAGTCCAGTTTAACCTAGAGTTTTTTTATTTAGGTTAAACAAGAGGATTGGAAACAACGTTGTTGCAGTTAGACACACAAGAGGGATGGCTTCTTCTCGTGAAATAGCCAGACGTCTCTCTCTTTCTCCAAAAAATTCCCTAGCTCATTAGTTGTTCACCAAACGGTAGTTAGGTAGGCCATATACTGGAAGACGAAGAGTTTGGCGTTCACATACATGCAAAGGCGGAGTAGGAGGCTTGCAGGAATCGCACTAGAGGCTTCTACCAGCACACCTACACTGGTTGCACACGTTCCAGTATAGCCAACACTTAGAACAAGGAAAAGAGGTAAAATTTTTAAAACCTTGGGATTGTGACAGGGCGCAACTGGCGCAAGCTAGGGCTGCTTGAGCCAGCACCGGCCCTGGCCTGGAATCCCTATTCTTGTTTTCTAATTTTTTTATGTTCGCTACTACTACATGCTCTGTGGTTTTCCATTTTCTATACCTTCTATTACTATAAGAGAATGAAGGTTTTGTGAAAATATAGGGAGCATGCATTTAGATTAATAAAACTGGACACATATGTGTGATTAAAATTGTGATCCTTCGCTGTTTTTGGTATGGATAGATTAATTGTTAAACCTCGTGGGTGGAGGTATAGGAATCTGTAATTTACGGTTTTTCTTAGTAAATCGTGTAAGCCCAATGTTTATGCGTATAGGCGGTTGTTGGTTTTGGTTGATTTCATTGTATTTGGTTTGAAATCGGAGAGCCAATAGTACCAGAAGTCGTGCAGAAAAATAGGGGAAATTCGCAGAGGAAAATCGTAGAAAAAAAACAGTAGGAACAGATAGGGTGCCGGCTTGGAGTGTTGGAACCGGTGTCGGCTTGGCTTTGGAAGGCCAATCTGTGCACTGGTTTCTGGAGGGTCCTAGTTATGTGCAGCGGGTGCAGTGGACCATAGTGCAGATAGGGTTCATGATCCAGTGCGGCGGGTGTAGTGGACCAAGGAAATTGTTTTTATTTTTCCTTTTATTTTTCTTGTGTTTTCTTTTGGTTTTGGGGTCCATACCAAGCGAAGTTAATATTTTTACAATAGTTAATATTCATGGAATAGCAAGGGATTTTAGGATTAAACAAGACCATTAATTAATTAATGTGTTTAGTTCTATTATCTGGGCACTTATGTTTAAAAAATAGAAGAGAATGAAAACGTCTATTATTCTCTAGCATGCTACTTATTTTTTGTACCTATGTGCACGTTTTCTCAAAGACCAAAGCCTTTGGGAATTTTTTGACAAGAAAAGCATTTTTCTACAAATTAAGTGGTTATTTTAACTTGAAGAAAAATTAATCCTTAGATATTTTCTTAAAGGATTTAATCATTGACATAGAAAATATATTGGATTTAGATATTTTTGTAAGTTAAAATAGAAAGCCATTTTGTTTTAATTTTGGCACAAGAAAAATGTTTTGTCAAATAAAATTGAGACCAAAGTCTCTAGAAAGTTTTAATTGGAAAATTTTTGAAATCATTAAGTTTTAACTTAAATAAAATTAGTCCATGGGAAAAGCTCTCCAAGGATATAAGCTTTGACATGGAGATTTTTATGGACTTAGATATTTTATTTTGAATTAAGGAAAAACTTAATGGAAACTTTCGAAAGGATATTTTTCAGAAAACCATTGTTTTAAAAGATTAAGTGGCAGAGGGGTTCCAATGGCCCCACGGTTTCCATCACGATCCTCATTAGAGATCATGGGTCCCATCGCGTCACCCTGGAAGTGAACCCGTATAGGATGGGGATACCACAAGAATCTAGATCTAATGGAGAGATGTAATTAATATCCTGGGGCATGTACTATGATTGGCCAGCCCCTCGTTGGAGGTCATAATGCGAGGTATGTCCACATAAAATGAGAAGAAACGGCCATCCCTTCGATGGAGTTATCTTCTAGATCATTACCTAGAATGAAAATTAATTTGTGGTGGTTAACACACTTAGCTTAGGAAACTGTTAATCTTCCCAAGAAGCTATGTCAGTTTTCCCAAGAGCCAAATTAATTGTTTTCAGTTTTGATAATACGGATAAAGTGCACATATTTGTTTTGTTTTCATAAACTGAATCTTTTTTCTTTTATTTTTCAATTTTTCAAAAATGGTAGGAGGTTCTTTTAGCCCATTGGTCGTTATTCTCCGGGAGAATAAGCTAACGGGACCAAACTATGTAGACTGAAAAAGGAACCTGGACATAATACTCATAGCTTAGAAGTATAAGTTTGTCCTGTACAAAACTTGCCCTATAATCGGGGAAAGGGTTCCACCGCCGAGGAGCGTGAAGCTGAGAAGGCATGGAAGAAGGGCAACGAGATGGCTCATTGCTACATGTTGGCCTCCATGTCTAATGTTCTCCAATCCAAACATGAGCACATGACCACTGCGTACGACATAACCCAATCATTAACCACAATGTTTGCGGATAAGAGCCGGCCTGTAAGGTAGGAGGCTCTTTGAACCATTATAAACACTAAGATGGCTGAAAGAGTATCAGTCAGAGAGTATATGCTCAAAATAATTGCTGCTTTCGAGGAGGCAGAATTCTTAGGGACTGTCATTGACGCCGAGAGCTAAGTGGACATGGTTCTTGAATCTCTACCGGGTTCTTCACTCAGTTCAAGTTGACGTATAACATGAACAAGTTGAACATGGGTTTGACTGAGTTGATGAAGAAGCTCTAGACGGCGGAGAAGGTCATGAAGCCACAGTCAAAGACAATGATTGCTAAGGCTTCATCTTCTAGAGCTGGGCCCAAGCCTAGAAAGTTCAAGAAGAAGAAGGGGAACTCAGCGGGCTAGCCCAAGACCCTGCCCAAGGACAAACCCAATGGCAAGTGCTTCAAGTGTGGACTGAAGGGACACTGGAAAAAAGAGTGTCCGGATGTTCAAGCCAAGAAAAACCCTACAGGTAATGTTTTCTATCTAGAGTCTATATCAATGGTAGGATCAACTTCTACTTAGATTGTTGATTCAGGAACCACTGATCATATCTGTAACTCCTTGCAGGGGTTTAGAAAGATTAGATGACTCTAGAAGGGTGAACATGGACTACGTGTGGGAAATGGAGCATAAGTTTAGGCCCTTGCAGTGGGAGAGCTGAATCTTGTTTTTTATTGTGATAGAATAGCGGTTTTAAAAATATTTTATATGTACCTGGATTTAGATAGAATTTGATTTCAGTTACAAAACTAATAAATTAAGGATATTCTATATCTTTCCATTCTGGAATTTCTATCAGTAGAGATGAAGAAATTCTATGTACTGGGCACATGTATGGAAATTTATTTTTCTTAAACCCTATTAACAATCAATTAAATAACGCTCAATCTGAAACTTTAACAAGGAAGAGAAAGACCAATGTCAATGACTCCTTTCTTTGGCATCTAAGGTTGGTTCATATGAACTCAACTAGGATTTAGAGGTTGATCCATGATGGGCTTTTGGGCTTATTGAGATTGGAAAATTGGCCTCAGTGTGAGTCATGCCTAATAGGAAAGATGACCAAGAGGTTATTTACCCCTAAGGTGAATAGAGCTCAGGAGGTATTGAGTTTTGTTCACATTGATGGATGTGGTCCTTTATCTACACCAGCTAGAGGAGGTTTTGACTACTTTATCACTTTCACGGATGATTGTACAAGGTTTGGTTACGTTTACATGATGAAATGCAAGTCTGACTCTTTTGATAAGTTTAAAGAGTTTAAGGTTGAAGTGGAGCGTCGGACAGGTAAATCGATCAAGACCTTACGATCGGATCGTGGTGGAGAGTACCTCCTTGGTGAATTCAAGAACTACATGGTACATCATGGGATAGTATCCCAGCTCTCTACGTCGGGGACGCCTCAGTAGAACAGAGTAGCTAAGAGAAGGAATAGGACATTGATGGAAATGGTCTAAAGCATGATGTCTTATGCTACTCTTCCGGTGTTTTTTTGGGGATATGCCTAGGAAACAACGGCATATATTCTGAAATTGGTGCCTTCCAAGTCAGTACTAGGACTTCCTATGAGATGTGGACTAGGCGTAAGCCAAGTCTGAATCACCTCAGGATATGGGGTTGTCCAGCTTATGTACTGGTCAAGGGAGACAAGTTGGAACTAAGATCAGAATTATGCTATTTTGTTGGGTATCCAAAAGGGACAAAGGGTGGTTATTTTTATCATCCTAAAGAGTAGAAAGTACTAGTTAGTACCAATGTTAGATACTTGGAGGATGATCAAAGTATTTCCACAAAGGGTTCAACTAGGTTGGAACTGGAGGAGAAGTTATCTTCGGAAACAACTTCTTCTGATCCGATTATGGAACAAGAATAGGCACAGCCTCAAGAACCCATACATATAGAGCCTCGTCATAGTGGGAGAGTGTCTAGGGTTCTAGAGAGATGGACAGGAGAAGCTTTCGAGCTAGTCTCCGAGCATCAGGAATAAGACCCCATTAGATACGAAGAGGCTATTGCTGATGCCGATGCAAATCTGTGGCATGAAACAATGAAAGCCGAGATTGAGTCTATGTATCTCAATCAGGTTTGGGATCTTGTAGCTTCACCTGAAGGGATAAAAGCCATAGGGTGTAAGTGGGTATACAAGAGAAAGAGGGGAATAGATGGGAAGGTGGAAACCTTCAAAACTAGACTTGTGGCGAAAGGGTATATTTAGAAAGAGGGAATCAATTATGAGGAAACCTTTTCTCCGATAGCCATGCTTAAGTCCATCCATATCCTCCTTGCTATCGCATGTCATTATGACTACGAGATATGGCAAATGGATGTCAACATGGCATTTTTAAATAGCCATCTTAGTGAAGACATCTATATGGCCTAACCGGAAGATTTTATTGCTGAGGGCCAAGAGCATATGATTTGCAAGATTAAGAAGTCTATCTATGGACTTAACCAGGCATCAAGGGCATGGAACATTCGGTTTGATGAGACTGTAAAGTCTTATGGTTTTGTTCAAAACAAGGATGAATCATGCATGTACAAGAAGCTTGAAGGCATTAATGTGGTTTTTCTTATCCTGTATATGGATGATATTCTACTCATTAGAAATGATGTAGGGTCATTATCATCTACAAAGGTTTAGCTTTCTAGTCAATTCAGTATGAAGGACTTGGGAGAAGCCAACTACATTCTCGGGATTAGACTTCTTAGAAATAGGAAGTGGAGAATGTTAGGATTATCCCAAGCTGTATACATTGACAAGATGCTGGCCAGGTATAACATGGACTCATGCAAGGGAGCTCCAATTCCTTACAGACATAGATTGTCATTTTCTTCAAGGGACTATCCTATGTCTCAAGAAGAAAAGGACAGAATGAGTAGGATTCCTTATGCTTCGGTTGTGGGAAATCTCATGTACGCCATGCTGTGTACTACGCCAGATATCTGCTTTGCCGTAGGCTTAATTAGCAGATATCAGTCAAACCCTGGGAAGGTTTATTGGCAAGCTATAAAGCATATACTCAAGTACCTCAAGGGAACGAAAGATTATATTCTGGTTTACAGGGCTGATGACTTGGTTCCTACAAGATACACAGATTCAGACTTCTAGGCGGATAAGGATGAGAGAAAATTCACTAGTAGATATGTCTTCACCTTGTCTGGATGAGCTAATTCATGGAGGAGTATCAAGAAATCTTACATTGCTGACTTAACCATGGAAGGTGAGTATGTGGTAGCTTCGGAGGCATCCAAGGAAGTAGTCTGGCTCTGGAAGTTCCTTTCAGAACTTGGAGTTGTGCCACACATGGACAGACCGATTGTGATGTATTACGACAGCACTAGAGCAGTATCACAATGAAAAGAATCCAGGAACCATAAGAAGGGGAATCACATCGAGAGGAAGTACCACCTGATCTGGGATTTCATCCAAAGACGGGAAGTCGTCGTGGAACAGATTACCTCCAAGAATAATCTAGCAGATTCATTCACCCAGCTTTTGGCTGAGAGAGTCTTCAAGAGACAGTTAAACGCCATTAGGGTGGGCACCTACGGACTTACTTAGTTTTAGAGTGCAAGTGGAAGATTGTTGGGATGTATACCCTTTTAAACTAGGTTTCTGATGTAAAAAATTGAACGTTTTAAAAAAAGAGTTTATTTTCAGAAATTGTTTGTGAATTTAGAATTTTATATGTGCATAATTACATTTGAAAAAGACCTATTGTGTTTGAATAAGTGGTCCATGTGAATGAAGGTCTTTCACAGTAAGGTATGGATCATGGGTTACTTAGCACATAAACTTTTGTTCTTAACTGATTGATAAGAATGGGAATCTCATCATGTTTAGATTATTATGTTGTAAATTCTAAATGGGGAATGGCTTATCATTAGCCAGTAAGTAGTCCACTCACTTCATGACATAAGTGTATTTCGAATACGTAGAACATGACCTGTAGTAGTGGTTTCTTAAAAGGATTATACGGTAGAAACCTAGACTACTACCGCTACAATGTGGACTAGTACTCTACGACTTGAGTATGAGTTGGTGGTCTGACGAAGCTGGAAGCATATACTTTGATATGCTATAGTTGAGGTTCTATCGTAGGGCCAATATACTTGCATGCTGGGTATGTGTGACTAGTTAGTTAAGACAGATTTGTACAAGATAGTTTCTATACTATATCGTCCTTTATGGTTGTTTGAATAATCTGAATATCCAGGGTCCTGCGAAACATGACTTGGATGTTTGCTTTAGGGTAGCTCCCTTGGAAAGAGGAAACAATCCAAGAGGTCGTGGATTATTGGACTAGAGGCCTAAGGATGGTAGATGTGATTTAGAGAGATGTTAGTACACTTCTTCCTCTCTAAATGTACGGCAATGTATAGAGGGGTATTTTAGTCATTACACCTGTAGGTCGGAGACTTTGCTAATACAACATTGTCATTGGGGTCAATATTTCTTGATGGTGATATTAGGAAATATTTAAAATGTAAAATACAACTATTTATATAACAAGGGTATTTTAGTTATTTTAGTAGCTAAGGCGGTGTGTCTTTTGGTCCCCAGTATAGACCGTGAGTCCTAATTAAATACGGGCTAAAGAATTAATCTTCAATTAAATGGAATAATTTTATTTAAGTAGCCTAATTTTATTATTGGACTAGAATAAAATAAAGGTCCATGGAGAGAGAATTAATTAAATTGGTTTGGTGGGTTAATTAATTATTCAGGGCTTTAGCCCAGTTTGAATAATTAGGGATTAACCTGGGACTAAACTGATTTTGGCTTATTTAATTGGATTGGTTTATTTGGGCTAGAAAATTAATTATTGTTAGGCCATTGTGTTGGTTCTAACTAGAATAATTAATTAAGCCTAATAGATTAAACCAAGAGTCCAATGGCCTAATCCAATTTAACCTAGGGTTTTTTATTTAGGTTAAACAGGAGGATTGGAAACAATGTTGTTGCAATTAGACACATAAGAGGGACGGCTTCTTCTCTATGGAATAGACAGACGTCTCTCTCTCTGTCTCTGTCCAAAAAATTCCCTAGCTCGTTAGTTGTTCACCAAACGGTAGTTAGGTAGTCCATATGCTAGAAGACCGAGAGTTTAGCATTCATATACATGCAAAGGCGGAGTAGGAGGCTTGCAGGAATTGCACCAGAGACTTCTACCAGCACACCTACACTGGTTGCACACGTTCCAGTACAACCAACACCTAGAATAAGGAAAAGAGGTTAATTTTTTAAAACCTCGGGATTAGGACAGGGTGCAACCGGCACTGGCTAGGGCTGCCCGAGCTGGTGCCAGCCCTGCCTGGAATCCCTGTTCTTGTTTTCGAGTTTTTTTATGTTCACTTCCGCTGCGTGCTCCATGTTTTCCCGCTTTCCATACCTTCAGCATTAACTTTGAAATAAAAGGATTTATGATATGGATACCTATTTGTATTAGTTCAATAGATTTGTTTTCCCTTGATGAACTTGAAAAATGATTTAGGACATAAGAATTTTGTGATGGATGGAGTTGTTTGGTCACTTAGAGATAGGAAGACATATTTTTGGCTTTTAATCTGTGGGGTCTTTGATTTTAATGCTTCTTAGGTTTAATTTGTATAATGGAGATGTCTATGAGTTACGCTTAAGAATAGGAAACTCATTACTTGAGAGAAAATGGGTTTTGTATTTTGGGAAAACCCTTGCTAACGCTTGGATATTTATTCAATTAATTGAGTAACATTTGGTAATTGATTTTATTTAGGGGAATTTTCTTTGATTACATGACCAATCTCCTTTTCTTACTTATATCATGCTCTTGTAATCTTCTAGATTCTACCTTACAATTGAGTTGATGTGTTCTTATTGTGCTTATTGGTATAGTTAGAATCAATAATAGGTGGTGACTTTGTTTCTCTACTTTAGTTTATTGAATGAAACAAAGGTAGAAGTACTAGTAGTTGAGCCAGTTCCTAGGGATTCTTTGATACTTACCAATATAACTCTATACTATATAATAGGCATACTTGTTCTAATTTGTGTGTTATATGGGTTAAATTTGCATTTTAAATTAAAATTTCATTGACCTTTGGGTGCATTTCTCTATTACACAAGCATATGAATGCACAAAACCACGTATGGACACCATCAAGTTTTTTGCACCATTGGAAAGGATCAGTCATTAATATCTTAACAATGCTTGAGTTTTGTTGATACATTCTTTGTTTAGCTTGTTAGGATCTTTAATTTCTATTTTCCTTAGGTAGTTTATATATTTATTTTCTAGGATAGTTTGATTTTAGATATTTTCGCTTTTACACTTTCACTTTATTAGTTTTGATGTATAAGATTTGGGTGAATAGAATCGTTCATTTTTAAATCTATTTGCAATCAAGTTTTAATTAAAACTTTAATCTCAAATCACATATATGATCAAGTATACCCATCGAAAAGCATAGTATAGGGAATTAACGAGTATCGACCCACAAAGAACAATTACACACTAATTACTCTTCATACTTTATTTAACCTAACAACTAAATTGATAATGAAGAAATGAAAGAAAAATAAATAATTAAATATATACAAACCACAAGAGAGAAGACATGTATGTAACTAGAAATCCCTACAGCCATAATAATGATTGACTAGAATTCTTTCAATTAGCCATTATCATGGCATTATGAAGGAATAAATTAAAACCACTTGATTTGCCATTCATGGATTCACTATCTTCTAGTTGAGTAATTAGATATATTCTATCTTACTAACTCACCTAAAAGATGTATTAAACTTAATCATTTAACAAATACCTCTATATTCTAGGTGATATAAACAAAAAATTAGCCAATAACCCTATATTCTAGGTGAAATAAAGCAATCTTTGATTTCACAAGTTCTTACTCTTAACTTTCTTTCACAATCCAATTAAAAATAATAAATATAAATGCAATTAAATTGAACCCACTCCTAACGTTTCTTTTCAAGTTGATTAGAAGAAAAAAACAATCAATTAATTCGTTAAATAAAACAATTTACCAAATGCCAAAAATAACAACCAATTAATTAAGAAGCTAAAATTAATACAAAATCATGAATCGAAAAATATCTTCTAAATACAATTAAAACATTAATCTCATCGTTGTTCAAGAAAAAGAAAATAAAGGAAAAAGATAGAATTAATAGGCAAGCCCTCTTCTTCTGCTATTGAAAACTTTTCTAAAATGATAGGGGCAGAAATCATTATTATTTTACTAGTCATTTAACGTTGTTTTGAGATACTTTTGTTGTAATAACTAGGCATATTCCTTACTATTTGACATTTTACTTGTGAAAAGTGTTTTTGACAAATTTGAGCTAATTTCGAGCAAAAATATGAAATTTCCAAAACAGCCTTAGAGCTAGGCCCAGACAACGGACCAGGCAACGGGTCCATTTTGGCCAAACAACAAAAAATGTAGCAAAACTTAGTGGAAGAATAAAATAGACTTGGTGCCAGGAGGGTCGACTGGACTCGGCGCCAGGTCCACTCTACCCAGAGGCGGTTGTGCGCGAATTTAGTATTTCCCAAAAGATTTTGGTATTTTCTAAATTTTACTCGGACTAGACTTCTCAAGCAATGAATTTTCACATTAAGAAGTCTTATAAATACCAGAAAAACACAAGAGAAAGGTGTGATTGGAAGGATCCAAGCTAGCTACTTAATCAACACTTAAAGGAGCATTGTTCAAATGAGGTTTTCAAGGGAAGAAAAAGGGTTTCTCTATAAGTTTTATCTTTTATCCTTTGTTTACTTTTCTAGAACATTGATGTGCTTAATGTTTTGATTGTAATTGGATATTATTTTGGAGATTATGATTTTTAGTTAGTTGGATTGTTTTATCAATCTATTGTTATCTTTGATGTTTGATTACCTGTTATCATTGGTTATTGATGCGAATTCTTCTAATTGACTTAAAAAAATGATGTTAGGAGTTTCATTGCATTGATTTCGTATTTGTTAAATCTTAATGGACTTAAACGACAAAGTTAAGATTATAGGACTAAGTAATTAAAGATTAGTTGATTTCACCTCGAACAAAAGGTCATTAGCTAATTTCATGCTTATAAGGAACTGAACTTAATGCATGTTTTTGTTATATTAGCTTGATTGACAAATCTATTAATTTAATCAAAAGATAGTAATTCCATGGATTGAAAAACGAAGTGAAATTTATCTATGTAGATTCATGACTTGGGAAATGATTGAATATTACTTTATATTACTTCATAATGCTAAGATGACAATTAATTCTAATGAATGCTAAGTGATTCAATATTGTGTTATCAAGATGTTTACATCAGCTTTGTCGAGTCGACGCAACGATTACTTTGAGCCGTTGCCGATTTGATGAGTTTTTTCGAGCCGATAAAGTCAACATTTTGAGTGGCCGTTAGTCATAGTCAACTTCGGCACCATGAAGCCGATAAGAAGTAAAACGAATTCTTGATCTTTCAGTGTGAGAATTCTTCGAGCTTATCCACGACCGTTGGGAGCATTCTTTTGCCAGAAGAAACTCCACGATCTATTAGTGGTTCGATTGCAACAAGTATAAAATGAGAACGCTGCCCAGAGCCTAGACACGACTATTATCAACCAACAAGATTAAATTTCAATTTCTTCTACTTTATCGTCATTTACAGCTTTTTAGTCTAGGATTTTGAGTTTCTTACAACTTTCTTACCGCTTTATTACAGCTTTCCTTTACAGCTTTATTTCCAGCTTTCTTTACAACTTTTCGTTCTTCTTTCAAAATTTAAGTCTTTTCTATACTTCCTTCGAAGTAAATCAATACATGTATCTATTTATTGTTCCGAAAAGTTCTTCCATTGTGCATTTTTAGCTGACTTTCTTGAACTCTTTCTATAGTAAGTTCAAGGAACCTTGTCCCTGATTCAAAAAAGATCTGATACCGTTTTTTATTTCACCATATTGGATCGTTTGTGTTTATCGGAAGTGTAGCCGATACTTGGTTATATCGGCTCATCATTTTAACAGCAACACAGATTGGCGCGCCCAGTAGGACCTAAGGTCAGTCTTCGCATGCAATTGCGAACAGGACGTTTGATGGTGAACAATTCACAGCAGCCGTCTGCACCGGAGTCATCTGAATGACTCCCAGTCCATGCTCTCCGAGGAGTTTTTGATCCTTCTGTTACTACTTCCAGTTATACTAAGGTTACTCCTCCGGAGCAAGGGTGTCAGTCTTCATCCCCACCGCAGGTGTCTCAGTCGACACCTACCTCTCTGACTGTCATTCGACATACTATGGAACAATGTACTGGTGAGCTCTTGCAGGGTCTTATCCCACAATTTGCTTCTATTTTTCGACCTCTGCTTCAGAACGAGCTCCAATAATTTGTACAGAGGCAAAATGTGCAAACTTTCACTCAGGCACCGGGTTACCCTGCACAAGGGATAACCATGGCACCTACATACCGCACGCTATCGGCTGATGGCGCACCATCTTATAGATCAATTCACCTTCTGCATAGAGAAATGTCTTTCCCTACTACTGGGGGACATCAAGTTATTCCAAGAGTAGTGGCTCAGAACACTATGCCAGCAGAAGTGTTTCCAGGAAGGAGCCCTGTTCCAATAACAGGATTACCAACAGCTTATGAAGTAGTCCCATCTTTTGTTAGGGGAAACATGCCACCTCTCGGGGGGCAGCCGAATTACTCTACTTCTTATCCTCCTAAATATCCGATAACGACAACGGCTTATCCAGTACAGGGGTAGTGTTCAAATGGTATGCCAATCTAGATCCTAACTCTGTATACTCATGGGCTGACATGGAAAGAATTTTTCACCAACGGTTCTTTAAACCTGTACCGAAAGTTTCCATTACCAATATCTTAGCAATAAAACAAAATGGATCAAAAGATGTTGCGGATTTTATTGAGTGTTTTCGGCAGACTAAGTCCAAGTGCACAACCTAGTTGAC
Source organism: Voacanga thouarsii (assembly GCA_026120185.1). Classification (NCBI taxonomy): domain Eukaryota; kingdom Viridiplantae; phylum Streptophyta; class Magnoliopsida; order Gentianales; family Apocynaceae; genus Voacanga; species Voacanga thouarsii. The sequence goes on along the minus strand of JANUWF010003373.1, from coordinate 1,307,256 downwards.
AAAAATAGAATGTGCAAGAATTACTATCAGCAGGATGCATCCACAACTCAAAGAATGACTCATTCTCCAAGATTTCTCTGATCTATCCCATTTATTATCTTATGCTATCAGAATAGAAGAGATAATCAAGGAGAAGAAAACGAGGCATTCTGTTAAGTTCTCCTATGGCTAGACAATGATATTAGTCATAGACGATACCAATGAAGATGATGAAGAGCAAGCTATAAAGGTAATGGTGGCTGAATTGGTAAAAGGTTCCTCCTACACGTGTCCACATTTGAAGCCTGGAAAAGGGAAAGAAGAAGTTGCCACAGCAAGACCATCTTACTCTTTTGATGTTTCAAAAGCTTAACATATCTTTGACCAGCTAGTGGCAGATAAACAAACCCGTCTAACTTATGGACACAGGATTCCAAGCCAAGAAGATTTGAAAGGAAAAAGGTATTGTAAATGGCACAATTCTTTTTCTCATAATACTAATAGTTGTGTTGTTTTTAGGAATACCATTCAAAAGGCTATCTAGGACGGAAGATTAAAGTTTGCAGATAAAAAGGAAGAGACTTTGGTAGAGACAAATCCAGTTTCGTTAGCCGATGCACATATGCTGCAAACAGAAGAGGGTAGGAATTATAAAGAACCTACGGAAAGCAATAAACCGGAGGTGATAAAGAAAGGATTGCAAAGATTGGATGGTAAACCATCTATTTTTAGCCGTTTATCTCCTCCCTCATTTGTAGCACATTTCCATGGCAAATAGGAGAAACTAACAGTGCAGGTGCCCCAATGGAAGCCATTTCTACTTGGTCGTTGTTCCTGACCATCAAAATCCCAAAAAAGACGAGAACAGTGGAAGCGAGCACAACAAAGGCGACTTCTTGATGCTTGGGACAAAGAACAATTATCCCATGATAATGGCCAAAATATGCTCAGCATCCTACCGTCAAGTTTTTGAGCTACCTCTCGTCAAGAGCCTATGGAAGAAGATTCTCATGTGGAGGAAAAAGCTGCAGTGGAATTGGTTGATGTCAAGGTCCCATCAGAAGGGATGCTCTTTCCAATTCCGATAGCCCAGAGTGTTAACCACCTCAGGCCCTTATATATCAAAGCACATATCAAAGGCAAGCCTTTTACTTGGATTTTTGTTGATGGTGGAGCTATCTTGAATGTAATGCCTTTCTTTACATTGAAATGATTGGGAAAAGCTAGGACGGATTTGTCTCCTACCGATGTATAGATGGTTAACTTCACTGGAGAAGCAGTTGCGGCAGAAGGCGTTATCACCTTTGAAGTTACAGTCGAGTCCAAGACCAGTAAGATGGTCTTTTTTATAATTAATACAAATCTAGCTTATTCTGTTCTATTGGGCAAGGATTGGATTCATGCAAACCGCTTCATACCGTCCACTTTACATCAAATGATGTTGATCTGGGATGGAGAATGAGTAGAGCAAATCCCAACCGATCCCAATCCATTTTCAGCAGAAATTCACATGAACGAAGCTCTATTTTATCATCCGACCTTTAATCCTAGCCAGTATTCCAAGCTAACTATGGCTCATAACTTGATCACAACTGAAGAGCCAAGGGGAAACAGCTTACGACCTAAGGATCCAGAGGTCTGGCGAGCTCCTAGTTTTATTGCTCAAGATCCGTTAATAGAAGTAGACATAGAAGAACCTGGGGAGAATAGAACAATCAAGGTTAGTCTACATTTGTCTATTGTTAAGAGAGATATGTTGACCTGTCTAATCTGCAGGTATAAAGATTGCTTTGCGTAGGACTATCATGAGATGCCAGGATTGGACAGAAGCATTGTGGAGCATCGTCTACCTATCAAAGAGGGCTTTAAGCCTCATAAACAACCAGCAAGACATTTTAATCCCGCGTTGCTACCCAGGATTAAGGAAGAGATAGAAAGGTTACTTCGACGTGGATTCATCCGTACGTGTCGATACGCAGATTGGATATCTAACATTGTGTTAGTCATTAAGAAGAATGGTCAATTACGTGTCTACATAGACTTCAGAAACATAAACTTGGCTACTCCGAAAGATGAATAAACTATGCCGATGGTAGATATGTTAGTAGATTCCACTGTAGTGTCTATCAGCTTGTTCGAGTGGGTAGTCATGCCATTTGGCTTGAAGAACACTGGTGCCACTCTCAATAGGCTATGAATCTCATCTTTCATTATCTTATTGGCAGTACAATGGAGGTCTACATAGATGACTTGGTCATAAAGTCCCCTACTTTCTTACAACATTTGGCTGATTTGGAACAAGCGTTTCTCCGAATGCGCAAGCACCATTTGAAGATCAACCCCGCTAAGTGTGCATTTGGAGTTACTGCTGGGAGTTTCCTGAGTTTTTAGTACACCAGAGGGGGATTGAAATAGATCAAAACAAAGCCGGAGATATTTTACAAGTAAGACCTCCTCAGACGAATAAGGAGCTTCAAAGTTTTCTGGGGAAGATCAATTTCCTACAACATTTTTTAGCAAACTCTCTAGGTAAAAAGAAAGCTTTTTCCTCTTTATTACGATTAAAGTTATCTCAAGATTTTATTTGGCAGCCTAAGCATCAGGTAGCATTTGATCAGATAAAGATAGCTTTATCACATCCACCGATATTAGCATTTCCACACAACCAGTCTCCCATGAAATTATACATTTCAGTTGCACAAGAATCCATCGGCAGTTTATTTGTTCAGGATGACTGACAAGGGATTGAAAGAGCAGTATACTACCTTAGTCGAAATCTATCGGACACAGAGACCAGGTACACCCCTATTGAAAAATTGTGCTTATCTCTCCACTATGCGTGCACAAAGTTGGAGCATTACTTGTTATTTAGGGAAGTACATGTCATGTGCAAGGAGATTTAATTAAATTCTTGTTGAATCGTCCTCTGTTAAATGGACGGCTTATGAAATGGGTAATCAAATTACATGATTTTTCCTTAACTCATGTGCCATTGAAGGCAGTCAAAGGATAGGCTATTGCAGATTTCTTAGCCGAACATCCTTCTTTGGAAGTACCACAAACGGAAGGAAATACAAATGGAAGGAAATACAACACAGAGGTACATTTCTTTGAAGCCTTGGGTTTTGCGTTTTGACGGCTCAAGCACCTAACAAAAGGCCGGCATTGGTTTGGTTATTGAATCTCCAAATAGACATCAGGGTAAGATCCACTTTGAGTTAAAGAATGGAACAACTAATAATCAGGTGGAATATAATGCCCTTTTGTTAGGATTATGGATTCTGAAAGGATTGGAGGTCTAAATAGTTAAAAGTTTAGGAAATACTCAGGTGGTTATCCGATAAGTATTAGGAGACTATAAATGTGATAACTCGTTTCTGTTAGATAGATTGCAGGAGGTAAAAAGGTTACTTTAGAATTTTCAGGAGGTTATTCTATTTCATGTTCCCAGATTAGAAAATCAAGGCATTAATGATTTAGATCAAATGGCCTCAGGTTTTAAAAAAGCTATAATGTGCTAACAGATAGCAGAAATGGAGTATCAGGATAATTGGCGACAGGAGATTGTTACGTAGTTATGAAACTCGATTGGTCAAGCGTCTCATGACTTAAAACGAAAGGCCCTTAGCTTTACCTTGATAGGCAATGATTTGTTTCGATGGAGTTACACCGGGGTTCTTTTAAAATGTCTCTCAAAAGAAGAAGCATTGTGGGCTATGGCAGAAGTATAGGAAGGCCTATGTGGAGCACATCAGGCGGGCCCAAAACTAAAATGGACGCATCAACGCCATGGTTTCTTTCGGCCATCGATGACCACAGATTATAATGCTTATGCTATTAGCTGTGAAGCTTGCCAAAAGCGTGGTCCTCTAATACACACTCCTTCCACGGAATTGCATTCAATCATTAAATCTTGGCCTTTCCATTGATGGGCTTTGGACATTATCGGAAAGATTTATCCACCTTCAGTAGAAAGACACACATGCATACTGGTGGCAATGGATTACATCACTAAGTGGGTGGAGGCGCAGCCATTAATCAAGGTGACACAAACGGCAGTCATCAACTTTCTCTGGCAGAGCATTCTCTTTTGTTTCTAAATCCCAGAGACAGTGACAATAGATCAAGGGACGATATTTACAGGGGATAAGGTACGTAACATTCTAACCCAATTCGAAGTTAAGTTGCTTCACTCTTCTCCTTATTATGCACAGGCTAACAGATAAGCAGAGGCAACGAATAAAACTTTAATCAGCATGACCTGTAGGGCAGCAGAAGAAAATCCTAGGAGGTGGCATGAGATATTGTAGGAAGTATTATGGGCCTATCGGAATGCTACTAAGACTGCTACTGGTTTTACCCCGTTTAGACTGCCTTATGGACAGGACGCTGTGTTACCTGTGGAGTTATCGCTACAATCAGCTCGGATAGCCTATCGGCATAGTCTAACGACTAAAGAATATTAGACAGCCTTGGCCCTGAGTTTAGATCAAGTTGAGGAGGACCGTTGGATTGCCTTGAAGAACACAAAACAACACAAGGAGAAGGTAGCAAGGACGTAAAATCGGAAAGTCCGTGAAAGAAGTTTTCAAAAAGGAGACATGGTATGGAAGACTATTTTGCCCCTTGCACCAAAAGATCCAAGGTATGGCAAATGGTCTGTTGGGAAGGTCCATTCTTAATAACTCAAGTTTTTTATGGAGGGGCTTATCGCCTAATGACACCCGATGGAAGAGAAGAAAGCAAGGCGATTAACGGTAAGTTCTTGAAATGTTATTATCCAACATTTTGGGAAGGAACTAGAGAATAAAAAAAAAAAAAAAGAGAGAGACATTTTATAAATAAAAAAAAAAGAAGGAAAGAGTTTGAACATGAAGTTATACTTTGATATATTAATGGTCATAAACTAATCACAAGAGGCCGAACAGATAGCCATAAGCTTTATTGCAAAGGGGATAAGCTATTATCAGAGGGGAAGTTAGGCATTTGCATCGGCCAATACGAAAAAATCGCTAGCCAAATAGGGTCTTCTGATTCGGAATCCTGGCTAGTCACCAAGTCAGTTCTCATTGGCTATGAATCAACGACTAGAAGCCTTACTTCAGTCATTTTTTGCTCAGTTTCTAGTTCCATCTTAGGGGGCAGGTCGACTTCATCGGTAGCTGTCTTTGGAACCTCCATTTCAGCCGCTGTGATGACTGTCTCCTCAGTTTAAGTTTCAAAAGAACCGGCTCCATCAGTGGTCGGAGGATGAAGAATCTTGTTCAGTTTAGCCACGAAGCAGTCCTATCCAAATTTCATCTTTTTCAGCAGAACATTTGAGCTTATCAGTTCAGCTTCAAGAAATTCCTCTTTCGCATCTAGCATTAGCCGTTCATTATTATGTTTGATGTTGGAGTCATCAATGGCTTTGACACCTTCCTGAAGTCTTTTTTCTTATTCAAGCCATTACTCTAAGACCCTTTTCTCAGAGTCAAGTTCTTGTTGAAGATCCAATAGCCGACGCTCAAGCCGTTCAATCTTATTCTCTCTGTAATATCAGCTCGAAGAAATGTAAGACGGTTAACGGATTCTCGGTAGTCCCTCTCTGAGAATGCTGCATTTTCTTGATGCCATTTTAGAAGTTCTAACTGACCATGAGCTCCATCTCGGCAATTTTGCTTGTCTAAAAGAAAGTGCCCCATGAAGCGTATTGCCCCAGGCACCCAATTTCTAGGTCCCGATGTATAGGGGGCATGTCCAAGTTAGATGATTGTATAATCCACAAAAGGGCACAACTCACATTGTCAAGGGTGGATTTGTCAGTAGGCAAAGAGGTCCCGATGAGGCCATCGAGAAAGTCCAGCGCTGAAGGTAATGTCGTCATCGGCAGCGAAGCAACAACCTCTTCAATTCCCTTACTTGGGGGAGGCAGAGTTGTTTTTGTAACAGTGGCCACTGGTTCTTTAATATCAGCCCTGGTAGAACAAGGGATGGGCTTCTTGGAGCCTGTGACTCAGCCGACGGAAAGTCTGCTGCTGGTAGAAAAGTCGATACTTCAGCCGTTAAAAGAGGAGCCGTAGCCTCAACCGATGAGATATCTGTCATCGGAAGAACAACCTTTTCAAATGCTCTTTCTGCTAAAGCTTGGAGCAGAATGTCTTCTTCTGAGTCAGAAGAAGTGCCGATGACAACGGGACGACTTATCCTTTGTTTATGCTTTTGCAGAAAGGATTAAAATGGTAGTTAGACAAATTGAGTTTTGAAGAAGCTGAGAAAAACAAGGTTGTTAGAAGTAAACCTTGGAAATGGAAGGAGTCGGTGTTTCATGCTTCCTTTTTGATCGCCGGAGTAGGGACGGGATATCTATCTTTTCTTCCTCTTCCTCCGGGACAATGGAAGCAGCAGCAGCAGCAGTTTTTTGCACCAAAGGAGTGCGTAAGGCCGATATTGTCATTGTTCCCAGATGGCCCCAAATTGGGCATGGCAGTAGTCCTGACATTCTCTATAATTCTTGAGCTTACAGGGCCAATGACGGAAGGAGGTGTGGAGACTGGTAGTTGTAAAGGTGTTATGTTGTAGAGGAAAGGTAAAATTGATAGGTAAGACAAATCGTAAGTGTTCAGCGGTAACCTCTGCAGGTAAAAGACGGGGGCCCAAGGTGAACAGGTTGGCATCGGCTTGGATTGGGAATAGGATGTTCTTGATGTTGGGGGTCGCCATCACAGTTTGTTCTTTTTACTGAGAGAAAATTTACAGATCGCAAGGAATAATCGCGATGAGGTAAAGGATCGATGAATCACTTAAGCAGTAGAATTCTGAAGAAAACAAAAGTCATAGGAAGTAAGGAGTTCTGATTGGGGACCACTGCTATTTATAAGGGAGTTTGAAATTGAGCCGTTAGTGGGTTCCAAAGCCGAGGTGTCACAAATGTTCCACAACATTTGGGACGTTTCATTTTTGTCAGAACAAGAACGGCTACTATTAATGACTGCACAATTTTCGTCGCTTTGCTCACTTACATCTACTAAAACAATTGGACTTAGGGGGCATGTGTTGACGTCAGCTTTACCGAGCCGACGTAACGGTTACTTTGATCTATTGCCAATTTGATGAGTTTTTTCGAGCCGATAAAGTCAACTTTTTGAGCGGCCGTTAGTCATAGTCAACATCGGCACCACGAAACCGATAAAAAGTAAAACGAATTCCTGATCTTTGGGCATGAGAATTTTGCGAGCTTATCCACGATCGTTGGGAGCATTCTTTGGTCAGAAGAAACTCCACAATCTATTAGCGGCTCAATTGCAGCAAGTATAAAATGAGAGCGTTGCTCAGAGCCCAGATATGACCATCATCAACCAACAACATTAAATTTCAATTTCTTCTACTTTATCATCATTTATAACTTTTTAGTCTAGGATTTTAGTTTCTTACAGTTTTCTTACCGCTTTATTGCAGCTTTCCTTTCCAACTTTCTTTCCAGCTTTCTTTCCAGCTTTCTATTCGTCTTTCAAAATTTAAGTCTTTTTTATACTTCATTTGAAGCAAATTAATACACGTATCTATTTGTTGTTCCGAAAAATTCTTCCGTTGTGCATTTTTAGCCGACTTTCTTGAACCCTTTCTATAATAAGTTCAAGGAACCTTGTCCCTAATTCAAAAAAGATCTGATACCATTTTCTGTTTCACCATATCGGATTGCTTCTATTTATCGGAAGTGTAGCCGATACCTGGTTGCATCGGCTCATCATTTTTACAGCAACACAAAATAATTGTCTAGTTACATGAATTTGCATCCTTAAGTTGTATTTATGGTTATCTTTATTTTTTTTTTTGTAGTCTCTTCTTATTTTATTGGCTAAACAATAATGATTTGGGTAAAGTATAGTGGGAGCCTAAGTTCTCATAGATTCGATACTTGTTATTCCCTATACAATACGATATGTATACTTGCTCGTATATGTGGATTTAGTGGTTGAATTTTTAATTAAAGCTTGGTTGATTGTGTAATTTATTAGTAATATTTTCTACACTAAAAAACACACATAAAGTTTTTAGCACAGTTGCTGGGGATGGGTACTATCGAAAACACTTGAATCTTGTTGATTTAGCCTTTGTTGTATTTGTAAATATCAGTAACTTTTGTGTTTAGGTAGTTTGTGAATATTTCTAATTTGTGTAATTTTATTTTCATTATTTTTCTATTATATTTGTTTGTTTTTTTTTATTTTCGATTTAACCTTTAGTTTTCTTTGAGTGTGAGATTAACATTATCATGGACAATTATTCATGGGCACAATGTCGAATGAGCCATAATGATGATATGTTGGCAAGGTTGCAAGCTCGGATTAATGCTTTCAGTATGACGTCACTTGAAACTTGTATCAAATCCTTTGTTGCCAACATAAATATGTCTATTAGGTGGCATAAAGAAGCATCCCAACGTATGAGCCATCAAAGAACACAACTAGTCAAATTGGTTGAGGATACCATAAATGCCCATACGCTTGAACAAGATAATCCTCCAAGAAAAGAGAAAGGATATGCAGAACAATTATCCAGTGTGGAAATGGAGGTATTCAATTCTCCTCTATGTGCTAATAATTCTAATATCTCTTTATCGCATGATTTTTTAGGTTCTTCTCAATTCTTGGAGAACAAGGGTCCAAATGATGATGTGTTGAATTTGTCATGCCTCAAGGAGTTAGATCTTTCAATACTACATAGTAAGAAGTCCTTGGAGGGTAGTGGTAATTTCTACCCTTTACCCCATTCAAAGGGAGGTAACTTTGTTTTTTTAGATGTGTCGAAAAGTACTGATTTCTTAATCACATCTTTAAGAAATCAGTTGCTAAGTTTTAAGGATAACTTTAATTCTGACAAATCTTTTGAAGGGAAAAAAGGTGATTTCGAGTTTGATGCATTCTTTAGAGACCGTGTGCATTTATATATTGACAAAAATATTTGTGTGTCTAAAGGAACGTTAGAAAATATTGTGTTTTTCTTTATTGAGAAAAATTATTTTTATGAACCCTCTATTTTTCAAAAACCTCTCTTATTTCTACTTTCATCATCCTTATTTTTTTCAATGAGCATTAATGTCTTTTACAAAGGGATGATGAGAAAGCCTGATGAGTAGAAAGAGTTTATCTCTTTGTCTTGGGTTTAATTTTTTTTTAGTCGGTTTAGTGTTTTATTTTTTCTCTCCCAAAGCAGGAAATTATTTTCAAGTTTAAGTGTGGGGGAGTAAGTCGTTTCTTTACTTACTTTCTTAGGATTTTTAGTTTGTTTTTTTTATTTAAGTGTATCTTTCTTTTCTTATTAATTTCTTTATGCTTTTATTCGTGGTTTCTTTTGTAGTTCAGAATAAAGTCCTCTTGGACAAGCTCTTCTCTCTATTACATGTTTTAATATTTATTAAAACTTTATTGCACATGGGAAGTATTACTTAAACTTTCTCTCTCCCTAATAAATTTGGTCCCTTCGGAGATGATTTCTTAAATTAATTTTTTTTCCAATGAGGACATTGTACAGTTTAAGTGTGATGTGTTCGGACTTGGGTATAAAAATCATACAACTAAGCACATTTCCAATCAAGTTTAAATTAAAACATTCAACCCAAATCACACATATGAGCAAGCGTACTTGTCATTAACCGAGCATAGGGTTCAAACGAGTATCGATCCTCAAGGAACAAGTAGACATTAATCACCTTTCTTTCATTGTTTAACCGACTCGATAAAGTGAAAAACAAGGAAAAAGAAAAATTAAATACAAATAAAATCAAAATAAAAATATATACATGTCAAGGATGTAAATTTATGTAACTCGAACAATTGGTTAGACAAACATGATCTTGAAGTATCTAACCTTTATCATAACTAATTATTCTCTTGGCATCATGAAGGATTAAGATAGAGTCACTTCTTTTTCAATCCATGAATCCCTATCTTCTAGGTAACTTAGTAACACGTGTTCTGTCTCAACCAGTCTTACCCAAAAGATGCATTAAACACAATTCTCTAATTAAGTCCCATTCTCAGGCAAACTTAACCCATGAAATTAACCAATTGAATTCATACTCTGGCAGACATCAATTAACCTTTAATTACCAGTTCTTAGCAATTAACCCCTTTTTCAAGCATGTTAAAAGGCAACAAATATGAAACCAATCATTTGAACTACCATCAACCCTATTTTCAAGCAAGTTAATGGAAAACAATCAATTAATCTTGTAATAAACACGAGTAATTAAATACCAAGAATAACAATCAATTAATCAAAAGATAAAATAACTCTAAATATCACGAATATCTAAAAAAATGTCAAATTATAATAAAACAATTAATATATCATTGTCAAGAAAAATAAAACAAAGTAAAAGAAAGCACTCATAGACAAGCCTCATTCTTCTTCCTTTGAAGACCTTCTTGCACAACCCTCCTTGAACATGAAGAATTCCTTCTTAGATTGAGTAATTTTTTATGATAATCAATGAATTCTCCCTCTTTCCCTTGTGTTTTTCATCTATTTACGGGCTTAGGAAGTGCCTAAACTCGTAGGTACAAAGTTCTTGGCCGAGTAGAAGTTGGAAGATACTAAAACTCCTCAAATTACCAAAAATCGCATAGAAAAATCACAGCACCACATTGGCTTCAGGGCACAGCCGGCGTCGCCTTGACTCTTAGAGCCGGCACCAGTTGCGTTTTGTTCCTCCACTTGTTCGCCGATTTTTCTTTGAATTTTGCACACTGTGTTCTAGAATGTAGCCAACGCTGGTTCCAGCTTCACAGCCAACACCGCCTTGGTTCTATTCTACTCTATTTCAACAATTTTTCCATCGCTTCAAAGTTCATTTCAACAATGCATGCCTGGTGCCGGTTCTAGGGCCCTAGCCGGTGCCGCCTCTCCTTTGTTTTGGAATGTTTTTATTTCGTTTTACACTAAAAATCTGAAATAAAAAACAAAATACCTTTCCAAGGGTAAAATCTCAAATATGAAGGAATATGACTAGTTATTGAACAACATGTATTACAAAAGAATCCTAAATAACTAGGAAAACTATGACTAATTTAGCCCCTATCAAAGTGTGAGGGAGTGGTTTAGTAATATTCTTTGTCAAAGTTTTTATCAATGATCTTGGTGTTTTCTTAGTATTAAACAATTTTGTTGAAAACCAATTTTGCTGAAAAGTTGAAAATTTTGAAAATTTGAAAGTGTGGAGATTTTGGATCTAAATTGATCTTATTTATCTATAATGGACTGATGATTTTCTTACTAATTTTGGATATGGATTTGTCATTTATTATGGTTTGATTTTTATTAAAAACAAAACTTAGGTATTAAGTTGGATTTTTGCTAAGTCTTGAGAATTTAAGTTAATATTGATTATATTTGTTATTTGAGTTTTATTTTATTCTTTGAGTTTGAATTTGGATGATATGATGAAATATGGGAAATGTTGTTGATTAATTCCTGTATTATGTATTTAATATTTGTTTGACTTTGAGTTGTGAATAAGGAATGTGAGGAAATAAAAAAAAAAAAAAGAGTGACAAGGAAAGAATATGAGTTAAAAAAATGCTTTTATCTTTGAAAAAAGAAAGAGAGAGAGACATTTTTTGCTGAAAGGGGGGCTAATGGAAGAGAAGAAACAAAGAAGCATCACACACTCTTGACGCTATCCCGAAGGCAAGAAGGTAAAGAAAGAAAACAGAAAGAAATAAAGTTGCTGAAAACAAACAATGACTACAATGGGGCCAATATGGTGCGTGAAGAGAATTCCATTCACTTGAGGCTATCAATTCCCTAAGTCATTGAAAAAAAAGAGAAAAAAGAGTGGAGTATTTTCCTTATTTCATTAGCCTGAGTTTTGTAAATTTTAGTTTATAATGCTTGAATTGGTTAAATGACTTGACTTGTATGATTTATGTTATCTATGTTTTTGCTTGAGGTATAGGATGATTTTCATGTACTAGATATAAGCTTGGTTAACTTAACTTTGATGGACTTGGGATTGTTTGATTTAATACATGAGTTTACAAGGTTTTAAAAGGGTTAAGTGAATAACGAATTTTTGTTTATGGTTGGAAGAAGATTATGTCTTCATTATGGATGAGTTTGCTAAGAAAAAATTTGCAAAATTGTTTTATCGTGTTCTAAATGCTTAGTGCCTATTTCTTATTTACTTGAGGACAAGCAAATGTTCAAGTGTGCGGGTATGTGATAGGGACTAAAATCATCATTATTTTACTAGTTATTTGGGGTTGTTTTGAGATACTTTTGTTGTAATAACTAGGCATATTCCTTCTTATTTTACATTTTGACAAATTTGTGTAGATTTGAGTTGATTTTTGAGCAAAAATGTGAAATTTCCAGAATAGCCCTGGTGCCAAGCCCAAACAAGGGACCTGGCACCTGGTCCATTCTGGTCAAACAGCAAAAATGGAACAAAACTTATAGGAAGAACAGAACAAACCTGGTGTCAGATAGGTCGACTGGACCTAGCGCCAGATCTACTATGCCTAGAGGCAGTTATGCGCAAATTTGATATTTTCCAAAGGATTTTGTTATTTTCTGAATTCTACTCAGACGAGACTTCTCAAGTAATGAATTTGATATCAAGAAGGCTTATAAATATAAGAAAAACACAAGAGAAATGTTTTATTTGAAGGATCCAAACTAGCTACTCAATCACCACTCAAATGAGCATTGTTCAAACAAGATTTTCAAGAGAAAAAGAAGGGCTTCTCTATGCAGTTCTATCTTTTATCATTTGTTTACTTTTCTAAAACAGTGATGTGCTTAATGTATTGATTGTAATTGGATATTATTTTGGAGATTATGATTTTGAATTAATTGAAATTTTTTATCAATCTATTGTTATCTTTAGCATTTGATTACTTGTTATCATTGGTTATTGATACAAGTTCTTCTAATTGACCTGAAAAAATCATGTTAGGAGTTTCATTAGATTGATTTTGTATTTGTTAAATCTTAATATACTCGAACGACGAACTTAATATTATAGGACTAAATAATCGAAGATTAGTTGATTTCACCTTGAGAAAAAGGTAATTAGCTAATTTCATGCTTATAAGGAATTGAGCTTAGTGCATGTTTTGGTTATGTTAGCTTAATGGACTTGAATGATGAAGTTAAGATTATAGGACTAAGCAATCAAAGATTAGTTGATTTCACCTCAAGCAAAAAGTCATTAGCTAATTTCATGCTTATAAGGAATTGAGCTTAGTGCATGTTTTGGTTGTGTTAGATTGATGGATTGAAAAACGAAGTGGAATTTATCTAAGTAGATTCATGGCTTGGGAAATGAATGAATTTTACTTTATATTCCTTCATGATGCCAAGATGACAATTGATTGCGATGAGTGCTAAGTGATTCAATATTGTGTTTTCAAGATAATTGTCTAGTAACATGAATTTGCATCCTTGAGTTATATTTATTGTTATATTTATTTAATTTCCTTTTGAGTCTCTTCTTATTTTATTGGCTAAACAATACAGATTTAGGTAAAGTATAGTGGGAGCCAAAGTTCACGTGGATTCAATACTTGCTATTCCCTATACAATACGATGGGTATTTGCCCATATGCGTGGTTTTAGTGATTGGAATTTTAATTAAAGCTTGATTGATTATGTAATTTGTTGGAAATATTTTCTACCCTAAAACAAACGCATCATAAAACAATTCTACTTTTTGATGAATTCTATTCTTTCAAGCTTGATTCTTTAATTAATCCTTGAATTCATCATATTTTAATTGTGTTTTCCTTTTATTTATAGCTTTTTAGGTTGCCAAAAACATTCATAAAGAGTTTTGGGCCATGCACAAGTCAAATACCAAAAATCTTCTTGGGATTTCCTAATTTTTCCCAATAGGACTCTACGCCGACATTCCTTAGTACGACCAAATCGTTTTCGCTCCTCTGAGCTAGCGATGGCTCTACTCTATCGAAGCCCCAATTCCTCTATTTTTTTTAATCCTATTTTGCCCTATTATTCTAGAATTAAACCAAGGTCAGTTCGTATATCTTGGGCCGGCATCGATTCAACTTGGAACACTGAAATTAAGCTCTAAAGTCTATAAATTCTACATAAAATTCAAAGAAAACCTTTCTACAATCAATTATCTCAATTTCATCAAAAAGTAATGGAATTTGCTAGCTATTACATCAAAAATATCACAAAATCACCTCAAATATATAGAAAAATGTAGACCTTTAGGCCCTATCAATTCTTGCACACCTGAGCCTTTACTTGTCCCCAAGTAAATACTTAAAACAAGGTAAAACAAAACACATTTTAAGTAACCTAATCACAAGACAATTACCAATTCATGCTAGGAAATCCAATCATGCATAATTAGGTTAATCAGATTAATGCAGCAGAAAAAATGAATCCAAGACAGCATGTATGTAATTAAAATAGGAATATAGCAATAGTCAAGGAGTTCCTTTTGCTACGTGAGGTTTTAGAATCTCGTCTCTTTTAACGGCGCAATCTAGAAAAACCTACCAACCAACAATCAAGTCCTCTTGTCTTGATGGATCAATACCAAGCCACTACAACCCAAGAACAGGATTATCTCTTATGATAATCTACACAAGGATTACTTAGTTAACTCTGAACGAGGTGCTAGTACGTTCACCGACGGCTAGGGTTTTGAGAGAAAGAAGTAGAACACGAAAAAACACACAAGAAAATAATTTTCCTTTTCGTTTCATTATCTTTCGCACACCAAAACACGATAATGTATAAATCAAAATATATACATCATGTTTGGAAAACCAGAAACCTTAAGGTATAAGGATTCCTTAATTTCTAATTAGTATTGGAATTTTTCTTAACTACAATATGGCCCACAAATTATAACTAATCATAATTTGGCCATACAACTTCTTCTTTTCTTAAACAATCCTATAATGTTATTAAATAATATCAGGAGTACTTTATCCTTTATTGTGTGTGACCCATTAGGTTTCTTGGTCTATTGGTAGCGAAATACTTAATCCAAACATCTTTAAGATTAATAGTGCTTAATAATTAGAATTAACCTATTTATTCTAATTATGATTAATTTATTACTTTCCTAATTAATAAATCCATATTCAGCAGATCATAAGCGGTATCTAGCAATATATCATAACTGCCTAGAAGTCCAGAAAGTCAAATAACTTGACATAAACCTTTCAGTAGCAAAAAACGGTGCAATAAACTCCTTTTACCATACAATATCTCATTCAATTTAGAGTTTGGAATTAGTGCCAACTCTCTCCAGAATATTAATTAATTCTGGCCTGAATATTTTAGTTTTTGTTCCTAGAATCCTTTACTCATCATGTGCATCAATTGAAAATATTTCCAGTCCATAGTCGACACAGCCATAGACTTTTCTAGTAGTGATTCGAACAAGTGGCCGTGAGATATTCACCTCTACTATTAGGAGTGGTAATCCTTTATTGACTCTCTCAACTACTTTTGTTTACTTCATATTGTACCCAATGTTAATTTTATGGGCGACCCTCGATCTGACTCAAAATATTAGAATCAAAGTACAATACTCAGCAAACAAAGTACCTTGGAGATCTCAACTATAAGGATACTTGCACGTTTGCTATAATGAGATTCTATCACTGGCACTAAATAGTTGTCCATGTAATTATCTCATAGTTGGGTCATCGAATGAACTTATTCTAGTAACAAGCATCCATGTGTTAACTTTAAATATCACAATACTCATGGTTGTGAGAACCACCGCCTGATCAAATGAGGAAGTATAACACGTGCTAGTCTTGATGTATTAATGATGTCCTATCTCATTAATACTATGACTATGGATGATTTAAATACGAACACTATTCAATGTAGTAGGAATCTCACATCATGATCTTTATCATGATTTTCTTAACACAGTATTGCAATTGAGACTTTATCTAACAGTTATTTATTCACACGAAGTATAAATAAAGCAAACTGAAAGATAAAGATTCCTTGTATTATTAAATAAATGCACAATATACAAAATAAATATGATTGTCTCTATGGCATAACACTAACAAACTCTCATTTGCAATGAGCTAATCATTCATATATGTAATACCAAATAACTCAATATGTCTATTATGTTTCTTTTGGGATAATGTTTTCGTAAGTAGGTCAGCTATGTTCTCATCAATGAGAATTCTCTATATCTTTACATATTGTCTATTTATGATTTTCTTAATCAAATGAAATGGCCTGAGTACATACTTGGATAGCTGGTGAGATCTAGGCCCCTTCGCTTGTGCAATAACTCTATTGTTGTCACAATATAGAGATATTGGTTTAGCAATACTAGTAACCACACCAAACTCTATCACAAACATCTTGATCCAAAATGCTTCCTTAGCTACTATATAAGAGGCTATATACTCAGCTCCAGCTATTAAGTTGGAAATAGTATCCTGTTTGGAACTTTTCCAATTTATTGCCCCTCCACACAACGTAAATATGTAACTTAATTATGATTTGAAATTGTCTATATCATATTGAAAACTAACAAAAAAATACCCGTTTATTTTCAAATCATATCCTCTATAAACCAAGAATACATCCTTAGTCCTTCGTAAGTGCGAAATGATATTTTTTACAACTACCCAATGACCCTCACCAGTGTTAGATTGGTATCTACTCGTTAAACTGAGAGCACATGATACATCGAGCCTAGTACATATTATAGCATACATGATGGATCTAATTGCCGTGGCATATGGAATCCTACTCATGTAATCCCTTTCTACTTTTGTCATTGGAAACATCGACTTTGAAAGGCTTACCCCATGAGATATGGGTAAGAATTCCTTTTTAGATTGATCCATACTAAACCTTTTTAGCACTTTGTCTATGTATGTAGACTGTCAAAATCCTAACAACCTTTTTGATCTATCTCTATAGATCCTTATTCCAAGAATATAGGTTGCTTCTCCAAGGTCTTTCATGAGAATTTCTTAGACAACTAAACTTTTACTGATCGAATGATAGGTACATCATTTCCCGTTAGCAATATGTCATGTACCTGAAGTAATAAGAAAATGATTGCACTCTCACTAATTTTGTTGTATACACAAAGTTCATCTATATTTTGAATAAAACCAAACTATTTGATTGTTTTATGAAAACAGATGTTCTAACTCCTAAAAGCTTGCTTAAATCCATAAATGGACCTTTCTGGCTTGCACACTTTTGTGCTGTCATTTGATGTAAAACCCTCAAGTTGTGTCATATACACTTTCTCGGCCAGGTTTCCATTTAGGAAAGTTGTTATCAAATCCATTTGCCAAACCATATAGTTATAATGAGCGGCAAGTGCTATGAGTATTCTTATGAATTTCAGCACATCAACTGGTGAGAAGGTTTCGTCATAGTCAATACCTTGTTGTTGACAATAACACTTAGTAACCAGTTGTGCTTATAGGTAACTACATTACTATCCATGTCGATTTTCTTCTTGAAAACCCACTTTCACCTAGTAGGTCTGATTCCTTTGGGTGGATAAACTAAAGTTTATACTTGGTTATCATACATGTTATCCATTTCTGACTTCAGGGCTTCAAGCCATTTGTTATATTCTGAACTATTCAGAACATTCCTGTAATAACCAAGTATTACATGTGAGAAGGTTTCGTCATACTCAATATACTGGTCACCAGTATAACCAAGTATCCTGGTGAGAAGGTTTCGTCATAGTCAATACCATGTTGTTGACAATAACACTTAGTAACCAGTTGTGCTTATAGGTAACTACATTACTATCCATGTCGATTTTCTTCTTGAAAACCCACTTTCACCTAGTAGGTCTGATTCCTTTGGGTGGATAAACTAAAGTCTATACTTGGTTATCATACATGTTATCAATTTCTGACTTCAGGGCTTCAAGCCATTTGTTATATTCTGAACTATTCAGAACATTCCTGTAAGTAGTAAGCTCATCTTTATTTGTGAGAAATACGTCACCGTGGTCACTTATGAGAAATCCATATCTCTCAGCTGCCATACGTATCCTACTCGACCTACTAGGTTCTTGTGTAGATGAAGGTTCACCTATTCTCTCAATAGATGTGGAATCAAATGGTTGATCTGTGTTTGTTTATTCTTTTTTAACTTCGCTAAATTCAATTTTACTCCCATTGTCTCCTTTGAGCATGTATTCCTTCTCTAAGAAAGTGGAATGCTTCGAAACAAACCATTGTTTTCAGAAGAAAAAAAAATTCTGAATGACTCTTTTGGACATCTAACAAATAAACACTTGTCAGACTTACTCTCAAGTTTATCTGAATGTGGACTTTTGACAAAGGCAGGGAAACCCTATATTTTTAAGTAAGATAACTTTGGTCTCTTACTAAAGAATAACTCAAATGGGGTAGTGCCAACCATTTTTTATGGAACTCTATTTAGAATATAAACAAAAGTCTCTAGTACATAGCCCCAAAATGATTTTGGTAATTCTGCAAAAGTCATCATGGTCAGTACCATGTCTAGAAGGGTCCGATTCCTTCTCTCATATACATCATTATATTGAGGTGTATATGGTGGAATCTGTTGAGATAATATCCCATTATCTCTAAGATAACCTTGAAACTCTTGGCTTAAGTATTCACCTTCTCGATCGGATCTTAGAGTTTTGATATTTTTCCCAAGTTATTTCTCTACTTCATTCTTGTTATTTTTGAACTTGTCAAAGGCTTCAAATTTGTATTTTAATAAATACAAATACTTATATCGTGAATAATCATCGATAAAGGTTATGAAATATTGATAACCTCCTCTTGCTTGTATAGATATTGGGTTATATACATCTATATGTATGAGTTCTAATAACTCTTTGGCCCTTTTTCCTTTTCTAGAAAAAGGAGTTTTAGCCGTTTTACTAAGTAAAGAAGATTTACAAGTGCTATATGATTCATAATGAAATGACCATAAGTCACCAAGCTTGTGCAATTTAGAAACACAATTCTCACTTATATAGCCTAATGATAATGCCAAAAGTAAGATAGGGTTGAGTTATCTATCCTTGGTTTCTTATTGTTTATATTGAGGATTAGGTTATCCATGTCTAGAATATATAAACCATTAACTAAAATTGTAGAACCATAATAGATATCATTCAATGAAAACAAATAATAGTTATTTTTAAAAATTAAATGGAATACATATAACTCTAAACAAGCAACTAAGATAATGTTTTTCAATAAAACTGATACATAATGACAGTTTTGAAGTTCTAAAACTAATCTAGAAGGTAAGTGTAGGTCATAAGTCCCCACAGCAAGCGTAGCAACTACTACGTGCTACCCATCGAATAGTATAAAGAATAGCAAGTATCGAATCCATGACAACTTAGGCTCCTATCTTACTTTACCCAAATCTTTATTGTTAGGCCAATAACATAAAAGAATAGAAGTAAATAACCTACTAACCTAATATACTAGAGAAAATCATGTCATACAAGAAAAGTCACAAGGATAATCAATGAGTGAGAATAAGGGAAAAATACATGTAAATAGATAGAAATTCTTGATTACAGAATAATAAGTAACTAGCAATTTTCTCAATTCATTATTATCTTGACATCATAAAGGATTAAAATAGACTCACTTTGTTTGTAATCTATGGAATCACTATCTTCTAGCTAAATTAGTGAATATATTTTGTCTCAACCAATTTACCTAAAAGATGCATTAAAATCAATCCTTACACAAATTCCTATATTCTTGGAGTTTTAAGCAAGAAATTAGCTAATGATTCTATATTCTAGCAATCATTAACCAATCTTTGATTACTTAGTTTTTACCCATAACATCTTTTTCAAGCAAGTTAAGAATAACTAGTATTGAATTAATTAGTTAGCCATACTCTCCTAACATCGTTTTGCAAGTTAATTAGAAGAGAACTAATCGATCCAACAAAATATTATGCGCAAATAATCTAATACCAAGAATAGCAATAAATTGATCAAAGAACTAAAATCAATACAAAATCATGAATCCAAAAGAATATTATTTAAAGATAATTAAAACATTAATTTTAAATTGTCAATAAATTACAAAGAAGAGAGAAAGAAACCACTCATAGATAAGTAAGATCCTGTCTTCCTTCTTGAAACCTTTTTGAGCAACCTCCTCTTTTTCTCAAAGAATTTTCCTTCATCCTCCTAAATCTTGGTGTTTCTCTAGGAGTTTTTTAAAGATATTACATTGAATAATTGAAAACTATGAAAACTCTAAAAACTAATATAATTCTATTGTATTTATAGGAGTTCTAATTACTAAAACGTGCCTACAAGAGTCCTTTTCCATGCTTGAAAGAGTTCCCAAAAGAATTGAACTGAAATTTCACTGAATAGGAAATTCTTCAACTCTGCTCAAAATGGACCTACCTCCGGGTCCATTCGACCCACCTAGTGCCTGGTGCCTTAACTAGATTTGGTGCCGTCTCCAATCTGGAACTTTTCATTTTTTGCTCAAAATCGACTTAAATCTGCACAAATTTATCAAAAATACTTTTTACAAGCAAAATATCAAATAGGAAGAAATATGCATAGTTATTACAACAAAAGTATCTTAAAACAAACTTAAATAAGTAGGAAAATAGTCATGAATTTATCCCCTATTACATACCCCTATACTTGAACTTTTTCTTGTCCTCAAGCAAACAAGTACTAGACACTAAGCATTTATAACAAAACAAAACAATTTAGAAATTTTTTCTTAGAAAATTCATCCATAATGAAGACATAACCTTCTTTCAACCTTAAATATGAACTTGTCATTCAATCAATCATTTCAAAACCTTGTAAAGTCATGTATTAAATCAAATAATTATGTTAAACAAGCTTATATCTAGTATAAGAAAATCATCCCACCCCTCAAGCAAAAAACATAGATAACATCAATCATATAAGTCAATCCATTTAACCAATTCAAGTATTATAAACTCAAATTTACACAACTAAAGTTAATAAAATAAGGAAAACACACCACTCTTTTTACTCTTTTATTTTTTTTTCAATGACCTAGGGAATTGAGAGCCTCAAGTGAATGGATTTTTCTTCACACACCGTATTGGCCCCCTTATAGTCATTATCATTTTTTCAGCAATTCTCTTTTTCTTTCTTATTTCTTTCCTTACCTTCTTGACTTAGGGATAGGCTCCAGAGAGCGTAAAGCTTCCTTGTTTCTTCTCTTCCACTTAACGTATTGGCCCCCTTTTCAGCCAAAGGTTTCTTTTTTTCTTTTTTCCCAACAAATTAAAACAATTTTTTTCAACTTATATTCTTTGTTTTTCACTCAAATTTTTTGTTTCCTCACATTCCTTTTTCACAACTCTAAGTCAAGCAAATTTTAAATCCATAATACCAGAATTAGTTAACAACTCTTCCCATACTTCATCCTATCATCCACATTCAAATTTAAAGAATAAAATAAAACTTAAATACCAAATATAACCAAGGTTAACTTAAATTCTCAAGATTTAGGAAAATCTAACTTAATGCACAAGTTAACTTTTTAATAGAAATCAAACCATAAGAATGACAAATCCATATCCAAAATAAAAAAGAAAATCACAACTCCATTAGAAACAAATATGCTCAATTTAGCTCCAAAATCTCCGAACTTTCAAATTTCATAATTTTTCCAAATAAAATATCAAGATAATTGATACAAACTTGGATAAAGAATATTACTAAACTACTCCTCCACACTTAAACTGGACAATGTCCTTATTGGCAAAAAAAATAAACACATTAAAGCATCTCGAAAAGGACCAAAACTGATAGAGGGGTAGAAAGTTTAAGTGTAACACCCCGCTACCTATGCCCGCTAGGGCAGGGGATGTCGCTCCGTCCAAATGACAATGGGTCTTTATAACTAGGTCACACAATCAAAATAGCGGGATAAAAATGATATTTTAACTTAAAATTTATTACAACCCAAGAATAAACCCAACAATACCAAAGACAAATCCATAATAAAATTTATCCACTCTCATCTCCCCAAAGCATTACACAAAATATATTATTAGAAAATCTTCCAAAGCAGGCAATATCTAGCTACTCATCCCCACAGTAGGATTGACCTGAAATCATGGTAAAAAGGGTGATGAGACAAAAATCTCAGTAAGTCCGTGTGTGCTTTGAGTGTCCAGTGAAAACAGTTCATGAATGCATAGTATAAAATCTTCATAAGAGAAATACTGGCCAGTGATAAATCGCAGTCAAAATTAAGAGTGGCATTTTGGCCTTTTCAACCATACAGGTACAATAAAATCAACCACTCAAAAGAAACGATTATGGGTTACCACACGTTGGGCCCTATAACCGGTCAGAATGCCGACACTTTGTGCAAACTGACAAAAGGTAGGTGATCGGCCTACCGGGTCAGATATTCCTCCTTCTCTATACCCAAACAACAACCAGGTGTCCATTCTGGTAAAACACAATCACTTGACTGAAATAAAAATTGCTAGCTTGGACCGGCATGACTAAGTAGTACTGACGTTTCTCTAAGTTGAGTTTATTTTCTGGAGGTGGCCTCCTGGCAGAAGACTCACTCTTGCTCTTCAAAACTAGTACTACTAGCCTACCCATGTTGAGTACTCAATGTAACTTATCCCACTTGGGAAAAAAATGAACAAAACGTAGTTTCATTTGAAAATGGCAATTAAGGGTTTCCAAAGTCTTTGTCAAAATCAGTTTTAGAAAGAATTTTAAGTTTGAGTAAATCTGCTTATTGATTTCCAAATAATTTGTTTGACTAAAATAAGAAATGAGTCAATCCTCAATTGCCTTTACAGAAATGAGTGTCCTTGCACTCTACATTTGGCTTGCCATTAAAAAAAATCATTTTTGCATCAAACAGGTTTTATGCAGGAGCTTACCTGATCCTTGCTCACAATAAAGATCTCCAACAGTTGACCAAACCTCGCATGGGGTAAATACAAACCACAATCAAACTCAAGCCAAAATCCACTTTCACAAATAAAACTAACTCAACTCACTACTACAACCATGATCCTAGTGTCCCAAGTTTTAAGGCCAAATAATAAATAAAAAGGTTTATAAGCCAAGGCTAATTTTGATATTTTAGAATAATTAGTGTTTTGGGAAATAGGTACCAAGAAGTTGAAGGGTTAAATCTTGCTAAAACAATTTAGAGTTTATTTGATGAAGAGTCCTAGGTGGTATTAGGTAAAATAATAATTTATTAATAATTAATTGCTGAAAAATAATTGATAATTAAAATTAGTTGAAAATAAAGTTTAATGAGTTTTGATTGAAAGAGAATAAATAAATTTTAATAGATTTCGGTTAAAAGATAATAATTAAATTTTAATAATAAATATTTTACTTGATATGATTATTTTCATAAAAGGCTTTATCATTTTATATAATATCTATATATTTTATTTTTCTAGCAAAAGCTATTATTTATTTGACTAAAATATCCTTATTATATATATAATAATCCAAATCTACCCTTCTTGGGGTTTTTTCGAAATTACTAGCAAAAATCATAATATTAAATATTTTATTGAAGGAATAAAATTAGCTTATGGACAACTAGATCATGATCATATTCTTATTGCTAACCACAATTCATCAAATCTTCCAAATCATGAATAAAAGCATAGATCTAAATTTATCAAGGCATGATCTAACCTTTACTAGCATAAACATAATCATGGCTTCAACAATCATACTTGAATATAAATCCTATTCACCAACAGTGAAATAATCTCTAACATGCTTGATCACATATAACACTCTCAACATGGAGACATGCATTAAACCCTAAAACATCATAATATCATCTAAGATAAATCATCACATGCATCAATCCCAACTCTATCATATACACACATTCATTCATGCTTCAAACTTAACTCATCACAACAACGCATGCTTAAACCACACTCATAGCTCATCTCCTTCCAATATCATCCTAGAGACATGAATCTAGAGCCTAAAAAGAGGGTTGAAGGGACTTACTTGATTGATGAGTACCTTGAAGGAGTTTCGAATGGATCTCAACTACTAGATGTCTAAATCCGTCCAAAGGAGATGAAGAAAGCATGGCCATTGGTGAAGAAGTCATTTGGGTGTTCGGCCAAGAGAGAGAGAGAGAGAGAAAAGAGAAAAAGAAAGTCCATTAGCATGTTTATTCATATACATATTCATTAGAGATCAAAGATTAGTGAAGATGAAGTTGATTGAACAAACCTACCTTGAAGGTGTTCTTGAGCCTTCACAAAATTTCTGATTTTTTTTATCCAAAAGAGCAAGTTGGATTTTGGAGGTTGATGTTAAAAATGGTATGAATGGACTCATGGAAGTGAGTAGATGAAATCTGAAATTTTTGAAAGAAGTTTGAAGTGGTTTGGAGAGGTATTAGGCAAAAGAAGGAGTAGGTGTTCTTGGTGTTCAATGTGTGCTTGAAGGTTGAAGAGAATGGAGAGAGTTTTGGTTGAAGCTGTCGAAATTCTTAGGGATTAGGGTTGGCCGAACTCTTTGAGGAGTTTTGGCAATTGAATTTTCTGGTTTGATAGGAAAAGGAAAGGCTAGTTGTTGAAATCCTAAAAGAATAATTTAGTGAATCAAATTTGGAAACAAAATATGTTGAGAATATCTTGATCAATGGAGAGCTTTTGAAAGATGTGATGGTCAGCTGTTTGATCAGTGTTTTTGGCTGGATGTAAGCTGAGTGAAGAAGGTTAATGGTGGCCGAAAGGAAGGAGTGCAATGGTGAAGGAAAGGTCTGGCTGTTTGAGGGACATTTTATGGAAGGTTGCTAAATTAATATTGCTGGAATTTTGGTATTCAATCAAGACATGATTGCAGTGATTTGTTGGAGATATTTTCGGGCAGCCATGACTGGTTTTCATGCAGAAGCTTGGGGAAGACAATGGATTTCTGTTCATGGCTTTTTAAGAGAGGTTTGTGTAGAAAAAAAGATGAAGTTTTGGCCAGGGATGGAATGGAAAACAAAGCTAGAAAATTCTATCTAGGGATTTTCGCAAGTTGGAAAGAATTTCTGGGCAAATTTTCTGCCATTGTTCAGTCGATTTTGCAGAAGAGTTTAATGGGATTTCAGAGGTCTTTAAAGGCTAGTTTCCAGCCTTCTTTATGGAGGAAAAACATGGATAAGAAGCTGGGTGAATCTGGAAGAAAACAGCTTGGTTTAAGACCACCTAAGCTGCGATTTTGCCCAGAAATTTTTCTGGTTTTGCACAGCATTTGTGCAGTCTGAAAATGGCCAGAAAAATTCAGATTTCAAGCTGATCAAAAGGGCCATTTTCTGGCAGCATTTGGGAGGGAATAATGGCTGAGAATTTCAACACCTTGAAGGCACAAGAAGCTGGAAAATTTCAGTTCATTACATGAAGGAAAATGAACCTAGCTAGAGTGAAGTTTAGAAGGTTCACTAGGAGAATTAATTCTCTTGGAATCCTTCCCCATCTCTTCCACATTTTTGGTCCATAAGATATCTTTCACTAAGACATTTTGAACCTTCAAAGCCACAACACTATACTGAAATTTCTGGAATGAAATTAGCTAGAACAAATATGACCAATCTAACTAATTGAGAATTAAGGAAAATTAAGGATCAATGAAGAATGAATTCCCTTAGGAATTTTGTGTAGGGCACAAGAATAGGATTAGGGTACTCCTATCATGTCTCCCCTAGGACAATACCTCTACTCTACTCTAAAGCACTTAAGACCGAAAATACAACGTTCCAAAGAAAAAATAAAATTTAATCATGCTAAAATTCCAATGATGGGATTTGAACCCAAGATCTCAAGAATTAAATCCAAAGCTCTAACCACTAAATCACAACAACTCTTGTTCTTATTTTCTCTCTAAAATATTTTTCCTATTTAATCCTCAAGCTATCTCCCTATTTTCACCTCAAGCAAAAATTACCATTTTGCCCTTCTTACTCAATACTCACAATTAAGCCTTTTAGGCCACAAAACACAAATCCAAAGCACATAATTTCATATAAAAATATATTTAAGCATGCAATAAAATATGATATGCATCCCAACCCCCTTACTCTAAGGTTGGTTTTGACTAGGGTTTCACATTAAGTAATACTTCCCAAGTGCAATAATGCTCCAAACAATATGAACTTGGAAAGGAAAGAAGAGCTTGTCCAAGAGGACTTTATTTCAACCTTCAAAACAAAACACAAAGAAAGTAATAACAAAATAAAGACACACCTAAATAGAAGAAAATATACTAAAGTAAAATACTAATAAAAATCCTAACAAAGCAAATAAAGACACGACTCACTCCTCCATACTTAAGATGGAAATTAGTTTCCTTATTTGGGGAGGGAAAAGATGCTTAACTGACTAAAGAAAACCCGACCTAAGACAAAGAGACAAACACTTTCCACTCATCATCCCTTTGTAAGAGATATTAATGCTCATTGAAAAAGGTAGGCATGATGAAATTAGAAAGAATGGAGGTTGTTGAAAAAGGTTATGTTTATAAAAAATAAGTTTTCTCAGTAAAATAAAACACATGAACCTCATTCTCTAACATTCTTTTTGGCACACAAATACTCTTTTCGACATATGTGTTCACAAAGTGTCCAAATAATGCATTAAACTTGAAATCACCATTTTTCCCTTCAAAAAATGTGTCACAATGAAAATTTCCCTTGAAACTTAGTATTCGAGTTCTAAAAGATGGGATTAAGAAATTCTTATTTTTCAATGCATGGTCTAAAAAAACTAGGTTACCTTCCTTTGGATAGGGTAAATGGTAGAATTTGTCAATATACTTCAAGGGTTTCGTATGATGTAACATGGAAATATCCAACTTCTTGAGGCATGTTAAGCTCAACATATCATCATTTGGACTATTGCTCCCTAAGAATTGAGAGGAAGCTAAAAAATCATGTGACAAAGAGAGATTAAAATTATTTGCACATAGAGTATAATCAAATACCTCCCTTTCTACATTGGGAAATTGTTCCTTATATCCTCTCTTCTTTCTTTAAGGAGTCTCTTGTTCAAGTGTATAGGCCTTTATGGCATCTTCAACCAACTTGGTTAATTGTTTTCTTGTAGAGCTTATTCGTTGGGATGTTTCTTCATGCCACCTAATAGACGTGTTTGTGTTGGCAACAAAAGATTTGATTGAAGCTTCAAGTGACATCTCACTAAAAGCGCTAATCCTAACTTGTAACACTGCCAACGTATCATCATTATAGCTCCTTTGATGTTGTGCTCGTGAATAATTGTCCATGATGATGTTTTGAATGTCCCACTCAAAGAAAAACAAAAATCAAATCGAAAATAAAAAAATAAAAACAAACAAAAATAATAGAAAAATAGAGAAAAGAAAAATACACAAATTAGAAAGATTCACAAACTATCTACACAGAAAAGGTAGTGATATTTACAAATACAACAAAGCCTAAATCAACAAGATTCGAGTGTTTTTGATAGTGTCCATCCCCAGCAACGGTGCTAAAAACTTGATGCGTATTTTTTTAGTGTAGAAAATATTATCAACAAAATATATAATCAATCATGCTTTAATTAAAATACCAACTACTAAAACCACATATATTGGCAAGTATACCCATTGTATAGTATAGGGAATAGCAAGTATCAAATTCACAAGAACTTAAGCTCCCACCTTACTTTATCGAAGCTTTTAGTGTTTAGCCAATAAAATAAAGGAATAGAAGTAAATAACCAACTTACCTAATATACTAGAGAAAATTAAGTCACACAAGAAAAATCACAAGAATAATCAAGGAGTGAGAATAAGGAAAAAATACGTGTAAATAGGTAGAAATTCTTGAATACACAATAATGATTAACTAGCAATTATCTAAATTCATTGTTATATTGGCATCATGAAGGATTAAAATAGACCCACTTCATTTGCAATCAATGGAATCACTATCTTCTAGATAAATTGGTAAACATATTCTGTCTTAATCAATTTACCTAAAAGCTGCATTCAAATTAATCCTCATATAAATCCCTATATTCTAGGTGATTTAAGCATGAAATTAGCCAATGAATTTATATTACAGCAATCATCAACCAGTCTTTAATTACTTAGCCTTCACCCTTAATCTTGTTTTCAAGCAAGTTAAGAATAACTAGTATTGAATTAATTAGCTGGTCATTCTCTCCTAACATCATTTGGCTAGTTAATTAGAAGAGAACTAATCAATCCAACAAGATATTATGCGCATGTAATCAAATACCAAGAAGAGCAATAAATTGATCAAAGAACTAAAATTAATACAAAATCATAAATCCAAAAGAATATCATCTAAAGACATTTAAAACATTAATTTTAGATTAACAATAAATTATAAAGAAAAGAGAAAGAAACCACTCATAGACAAGCAAAATCCTTTCTTCCTCCTTGAAACCTTTCTTAAGTAACCTCCTCTTCTTCTCCAATAATTCTCCTTGATCCTCATACATCTTGGTGTTTCTCTAGGAGTTTTCTAAAGTTATTACATTAAAGAATTAAAAAACTGTGAAAACTCTAAAAAATAATGTTATTCACTTGTATTTATAGGTGTTCTAATTGCCAAAAAGTACTTACAAGAGTACTTTTTTTAGGTTGAAAGAGTTCCCAAAAGAATCAAACTGAAATGGCCAAAATCTGCCTTGAACTGAAAAATTCGTCGACTCTGCTCTATGTGGACCTGGCGCCAAGTCTATTAGACCCACCTGGCACCGAGTCCATTCTATTTTCTCAAAATTGCAGCTTTTCTAGAACAAACCTGGCGCCTAGTGCCTTAGCCAGACCTGGTGCCGAATTTAATTGAAACTTTTCATATTTTGCTCAAAATCGACTTAAATCTGCACAAATTTGTCAAAACACTTTTTACAAGTAAAATGTCGAATAGAAAGGAATATACCTATTTATTATAACAAAAGTATCTCAAAAAAACCTCAAATAATTAGAAAAATAGTGATGAATTTAGCCCCATCAGCAACCTTTACTCCATTTGCAGTATGTAGGTCCACATCGCCCTTCTCAAGCCTTGTATTATCATTTAGTCCCTACAAGTTATTGCACAAATGAGATCTGCATCCAGTATCTAATACCCATATCTCTTTTCAAAAGATAGTATTTATCTCAATCATAAACATAGTAGCAATAGAAGTAGAAGTGCCTACAAGCTTCTCCATCTTGTCTTTTATGGTCTCTAGGTAGGCTTTGCAGTTGTACCTCCAATGGCCCATCTTGCCACAGTGATGACATGAGTCTTTGGCAGCTGCCTCCTTCTTTATGCTACCTTTGGATTTAGTGGGAGCATTTTTCTTCTTCTTAGGAACTTTCTTCTTAGGAGAATAAGGTTCTACCAACATGATTGCATTAGATTTCTTTCTTATGGAGGACTTCACAATCTTGAGAAGATTGCTCAGCTCGGCTAGAGTGGACTCAATCTTGTTCATTTGGTAGTCAATTACAAATTGTGAAAAATTACTTGGCAAAGATTGCAAAATTAAGTTAATTCTTAATTTATTGTCCATTATTAACCCAAGAGACCCAATCCTCTCAATTAAGCCCAGTGTCTTCTACCTATGATGGCCACAGAAGTACCCTCAGTCATCTTAGAATGGAAATGTTCTTTTAAGATCTCATATTTTTCCATTCTAGGTTTGGCATCAAACAGCTATCGAAGATGTAAAATGATTGAGTAACCATCCACATACTCATGTTGTTTTCGTAGTCCAGGGGTCATTGACACCAACATCACATAGGATGTTGTGTCACTTTCCTCTTCGTGCTTTCTGTGGAAAGCATGCTTATCAACATAAGCATCTTGAGCTGGAGGTGACGGAATCGGAGCATCTAGCACGTAGAACAACTTTTCTGACTTGAGAACTGTTAAGTATCTCATGCAAAAATAGGTTTGTGCAGTGGAAGATTTAAGAGATACCAGAACCAAAATCTATAAGAGTGTGAATAATAGAAAAATAAGAAGAGTAATATACCTTCTCTATGTAGCACTATAAAATAAAGTTTTCAATCAAATACTGAGGCACGATCTAGAATCTGATAGTAACCTTTTGAGTAGGGTTCTCAACATAGATGGTTTAACACCGCACAGATGTCTTGCCGCTTCAATCTCAGTGTGAGATTGACTATGATAGTATCCACACGAGTTATGCTCTCAAGTAAACAAAAAAATTCTCTGCCAGGAGAATTTCTTGGTAGTTAGGGTAACCATCGGAAAAGAGAAGAAAGGAGTCGTGTGTATCAAAAATTAGAGAAAACTAATTTCTCTATGTGTGTTTAAAATAAAAACAACTACAGGTTATTCTACGAAAAAAATCGCTAATAACACGTTTTGTGAATTCTAAAAGAATTGGAATTCTTTAATTGTAATTGGAACCTCCAAATTCTCACAATTTTAATTTAGCCTAAATTATAACTAATTATAATTTGGCCTAAATAACTTATACTTCTCACAATTAACCCCACAATGTTATCAATTAACGTCTTGAGTACATAACCTTCTATTTTGTGTAACCTATTGGTTTCCCAGTCTATTAGTAGCAAAATATGAATTAATCCAAACATATTTGAGATTAATAATCCTTAATAATTTAGAATTAACATATTAATTCTAATTAGGGTTGGTTTGTTAATTCATCAATTAATTAACCCATACTCAGTAGATCATGAGCGGCATCTAGCAACACATCCTAACCACACAAGAGTCCAAGAAGTTAAGTGGTTTGACATGAATCCTTTAATAACAAACTACAGCGCAATAAAGTCCTTTCACCATGTAATATCTCATTCAATTTGGAATATGGAATTAATGCCAACTCACTCTAGAATATAAATTATTTTTGGCCCGAATATATTCATACTTGTACCAGGAACCCACTATTCTTTATATGTGTATCAATTGGAACTGTTTTCAATACACAATCACCTGGCCAAGGATTTCTAGAGTATTAATTCTTACAAGTGGTTGTGAGATATTCGCCCCTACCGTTAGGAGTGGTGAATCCTTTATTAACCCTCTCAACTACTTTTGTTTATCTCACATTGTACCCAATATTCATCCCACAGGCAGCCCTCGATCTGGCTCCAAAAAATGGAATCAAAGTACAATGTTCAGTAAACAAAGTACCTTGGACATCTCAAGTCTATGGATACTTGTACGTTTGCTATAACAAGATTATATCATTAGCACTAAATAGTTATCTATGTGATTTTCTCATAGTCATGTCATCTAATGTACTTGTTCTATTAACAAGCATCTACGTGTTAGCTTTGAGTATCCTAATACTCACTGATGTGAGAACTATCATCTAATCAAATCAGTAAGTCTAATACGTGCTAGTTTTAGTGCATTAATGATGTCTATCTCATTGATACTATGATTAGGGATAATTTATGTATGAACGCTATCCTGTGTAGTAGGAACCCCATATCATGATCTCTATCATGATTTTCTTAACACAGTGTTGCACTTGGGACTTTATCTAATAGTTATTTTACATGAAAGTATAAATAAAACAAACTGAAAGATAAAAAATGTCTTTTTTTATTTAATAATGCACAATATACATAATACATGCGATTGCATGTAGGGCATAATACTAACAAGAACTATTCTCAAGTTTCTATACCAGTCCAAAAAGTACGACTCAGTAAGTTGTTGATTTCCAAGATGCTACATAAATTTAGGTTGGTTGACATGATGTTGATGACCTAGATATAAATATAGAGAAATTAGCTAACTGCATATGCATATGTAATACAAATAATTAGGTGTTTAACTAAGCGCATAATTATTTTACTACTTTACGCAAACCAATAGCCCCCGATATTGATTCGGAAAAGCCTATTGGAAGCTTTCCTAGTGAACTAGTATCCAAATTCCTTAAAAGTGACCCTGGCTTTGCCCAACAAACCATCCTTAAATTTAATGGTAGGTATCCAATACCAATTATATCAAATGTAATTACTGGATCATTGGGTGATTAACATCTTTTAATCTTAAAGCCTTTAAACTAACCCAATCTTGCCTCTAATTTTCTTTATGCTTGAGTTAACCCAACTGGGATAAAGAAATTAATTAAGCCCAACCTATTAATCAAAAATTTCAAATTCCATAGCTCGAACATGCTCGGCGTCAAGTAGGTTTGGGTTACCCCAATAACCTGGTCTCAAAAAAGGCATTAGGTTTAATATTAGTTTGAGGGATTTGTGACTATTAGCGATTTATACATTGCATGCATAATATTAATATATTCATACATTGCAAAATAATAATGTGGTTTGGTTAGGGACTTTACTATATTAATTTCCTTACGCCACTTAGGAAATTAATTTGGTTAATCCTAAGTGTTCATGCATGATTTATGAAGAAAGTCTTACCATCCACCTTTTGGTCTTGATCACCTTCTCCATGACATTTAATAAATTCTAATCTTATCTAACCTATGTATCTAACTACATAAAATTTAAGTAAAGAAACCTCGAGTTACATTGAAGGGGAGTTAGATGAGAAGAGAAATTATAAAAGTAAAATAGAGAAGGTAGGATACACAAGCATTTAACTCAAAACCAAAGCGATAAAATGCATGAACAATTTAATTAGGTCCGTACTCCATAACCAAACCACCATGCTAATTTTATACTAAAAATAAAATTAAACATAGCAAATAATTCCAAAATCACTATTTTAGAAAAATAGAATAAATTCTAAAATCAATATTTTAGAAAATATATTAATTGCTAAAATCATATTTTAGGAATTAAATAATATAATCTAAAATCAATATTTTAGAAACTATATTAATTTTCTATATCAAATTTTGGGAATTAATTCCGTTAGTCCCAAAAATAAAATTTTGGAAACTATTTGGGTGCTAAATGAAAAAGGAAAACCGCAAGCCATTTCGTGAAGAATCGGAAAAAGGAAAAACAATTTTCTTTTTTTATAAAATACATCCACGACTACCATTTAATATGCCATCCATGGATTGTAGGCTTTACAACCCAAATGAACCGCAGCTTGGGTTTTTTTGTGCCTAAGCCACGATTGGCTTCCGGTAGGCCGCCCGCAACTTCGGGCAAAAAACATATATTTTTTTTTTCATTTTTTCAATGTAAGTTTTCTGGTCGTCTTCTTTGGTGATTACAGAAGAGAACAATCTCTCCACTACCATTTTGTTCTCTACAGAACAAACACTCTATTCACTAGAAAAACAAACAAATGAAGGGCAATTTCTTCACAGAAGCTAATTAACAGAAACGTTTTTCTTCTTCGCAAAACTTTTTGGAAAACAGATTTTTTGGGATACTGTAACTATTATAGATATGTAACCTAGAAATCCATAAACAACATGAAGCAATTTCAAATACCATTTTGAAAACAATTTTCACAGACCAAAATTGTAGTGGTTTTCAACACCTGATAAACTATGCATCAAAAATACCCAAGGAAACCCAGGTTCATGAAACAATTTCATAGAAGCATGCTCGAAATGAATTTTTCATACCGTAATAACCTATTAAAACCACAGACATGGAGTCTCTGATACCACTATTATGAACCCCAGTCTTGCATAATCAGATTAACACAGAGAAAAACTAAATTCCAATCTGAGACTGCATGTATGTGAATTAAAAAGGGAATATAGCAATGGTCACAGAGTTATCTTTGTTGCGTGAGGTTTCAAAATCTCGTCACTATTGATGGTGTGATCTAACAAAACCCAGCAACAAATGATCAAGTCCTCTTACCTTGATGGATCAATACCGAGCAACTACAATCCAAGAATAGGATAGTCTCTGGTGCTAATCCACACAAGGATTACTCAGTTAACCGTGAACGAGATGCTAGTGCGTTCACCGGCAATTAGGGTTTTGAGAGTAAGAAATAGAACACGAAAAACACACAGGAAAACAATTATCCTTTTCTTTTGATTATATTTCACACACCAAAACACGGCACTGCATATATCAGAATATATACATCATGCTTGGAAAACCAGAAACCTTAAGGAATAAGGATTCATTAATTTCTAATTAGTATTGTAATTTTTCTGAATTATAATATGTCCCACAAATTATAACTAATTATAATTCAACCACAACAGCTTCATCTTTTCTCAAATAACCCTGTACTGTTATGGACACACATCTCGGCTACTTTATCCTTTATTGTGTGTGACCCATTAGGTTTTCTGGTCTTTTGGTAGCGAAATATGAATTAATGTAAACATTTTTAAGATTAATCATCTTTAATAATTAGAATTAACTTATTAATTCTAATTATGATTAATTTATTAATTTTCTAATTAATAAATCTATATTTAGCAGATCATGAGCAATCTAGAAATACATTAAGACTACCCAAAAATTTAGAAAGTCAAGTAGTTTGACATGAACCTTTCAATAGCAAACAACAGTGTAATAAACTCATTTTACCATATAATATCTTATTTGGTTTAGAGTCTATAATTAGTGCCAACTCCCTCCAAAATATTAATTTATTCTAGCCTGAAATTTTAGTTTTTGTTCCTAGAATCCTTTACTCATCATGTGTATCAATCGAAAATATTTCCAATACATAGCCACCATGGCCAAGGACTTTTCGAGTAGTGATTCCTATAAGTGGCCGTGAGATATTCTCCCTACTACTTGGAGTAGTGAATTCTTTATTGACCATAACGACTACTTTCATTTAATTCACATTGTACCCAATATCAATCTTATAGGCGGCCCTCGATCTGACTCCAAAGATTAGAATCAAAGTGCAATGCTTAGCAAATAACGAGTCTTGGAGATCTCAAGTTTAAGGGTACTTGCACGTTTGCGATAATGAGATTCTATTACTAGTATTAAATAGTTATCCACATGATTGTCTCAAAGCTTGGTCATCCAATGTACTTATTGCAGTAACAAATATCCATGTTTTAACTTTGAGTATCACAATACTTATGGATGTGAGAACTACCACCTGATCAAATCTAGAAGTATAACATATGCCAGTCTTGACGCAGTAATGATGTTCTATCTTATTAATACTATGACTAGGGATGATATAAGTACAACATTATTTGGTGTAGTAGAAATGTCACATTATGATCCCTTCCTTAATATAGTGTTGCACTTGAAACATTATATAATAGTTATTTATTCACATGATGTATAAATAAAACAAATTGAAAGATAAAGATGCCTTGTATTATTAAATAAATGGACAATATACAAAATTCATGTGATTGCGTTTAAGGCATAACACTAACAATTCATGTGTTAAATCATAGCTAACATAGAAAAACATTGAACATTTTTTTCACTAAAAAAGATATTATACCACTTACCTAACTCAATCATTCCCTACGGTCAACTTAAGTATTAGAAGAACGAAGTAAATATGACTCATATAAATCAAGATAGTCATAATTAATACAAGTTCAGTCGGCTTCAAACTACTACAAT
The DNA here is from genome assembly GCA_026120185.1 of Voacanga thouarsii. Taxonomy (NCBI): domain Eukaryota; kingdom Viridiplantae; phylum Streptophyta; class Magnoliopsida; order Gentianales; family Apocynaceae; genus Voacanga; species Voacanga thouarsii. The sequence goes on along the minus strand of JANUWF010003373.1, from coordinate 1,271,771 downwards.
CCAGGTAGCAAACTAGGGACATTCTCACAAACTTGGAAATTCATACAATCAAGTGAATAGATATCTTTTCACTCACCATATTGGGCACCTTTATCATTTAAGAATTTTTTCTATTCACACTCTTGTTTTCTCACATTCTCGCATTCTTATTATTATATTTTCCTATGTAGCATAAGTCATTTTTTTTTCTTTTCTCTTCTTTCCAGAATAGGCACATACATACATCCCTTTCTGCATATTTTTTTTAAAGATTATGCAACCAATTTCGGGCACTTCCATCTCCTTGTTTTTTTTATTTTTTATTTTTACTCATCTCACTTCTCACCCTATTTTCCTCAACTCAGAACATGGTGTTTAAAAATTACCAACAAAACAAGCATTAGCTATGCATCTTGACTTTCACTTCATCATATCAACCACATCAAGACCATAAGAATAAAGCTTCACATATCTCATAAATATAAACAAGAGTAACTCTAGTTCTCACATCCTAACCATATCATAATCAAATACAAAATTTCAACTATAGATTAATTCAATCAAATAAGGAATATAATATATCTCAAAGCAAAAGAAATCATAATTTATCAACTCATTAAACAACAATTTTTTTTAAAAAAAGCCCTAAAATAGAAAAATCATCATTACTATCTCAGGAAAATGCATACTTTGAAAAAATATCTAACTCTTAATCCCTCCTTAACACTTAAATGGGAAATTGTCCCCATTGGGAAAAAATATCTCAAGAGAACACAACCAAGGGACTTAAGATAAATAAGGAAAGAAGAAATAAGAGACAGAAAATACTCTTCCAAGTTTTTGTAAATCCACGCAAGCAAGCAAGAAGGTGGAATTCTATCATGAATAGCATATTCCTTGATAACATTTATCATTCCTAAAATAAAACAAACGAAAACAAAACACATCATAAAAGAGCAAAAGAAAATAAATGAAAGATAAGGAAAACATACAGAAAATATCACAAATATAACGCAAATCAAATAACTCTCAAAGGAAAATAAAGAGGAACATCAATCCTCTATCCCATCTCCAGTGTCATCCCCATCATTAATATCGGCAAAGGTAACATAGGCAACTGTAGTGTGTTCTTAATGTGCTTGCATCCACTAGGTTCATTCCTACTCCAGAGCAACTTGCCTCCTATGTAAGGCATCTACAAAATCTCGAAGCTACAGAAGTAATTACTCCAACTTAGCCTCAAAATCAGCGCTAGGTGATATTATTGAACTACTCGCTCGTGCCCTAGGCTATGGTAGAGGTTGCTCCTCATCCTACTTAGGAGGAATCTCTTCCATGCCTGGATATTGAACTTCAAATGGCATCCAACATCTCTTTTCTCTCTTATGGTACTTGTACCCATAGTTAATCAAAGTCTATTCATTCACCACATCCTTGTTGGTGGTAGCGTAAGTCAACTCCTCATCATAACTCACCCCAAAAGCCTAAATGATACGCATGATCACTAAAGGAAATATAAGGGTTTTAGAGAAAATGCGAGAATAAACCATGTCCTTCATAGACTAGATAATTACTGGGGTAGGAAGGGTAATACTAGTATTAAGCATCTTAGAAAGGATATAAATATCAATGGCCCTTATCTTATTAAACCCACTAGTCTTAGGAACAATATTAAAGGCAAAAATATAGACAAAGGCCCTCAATCGAGTTTGGAGATCATTGTTAGAATAATAACCAAGTGGACCTCTCCTATATAGCCCAAACTTTTTATAAGTGACATCAAAACTCCACTAAGGGTCCAAAACAATCTTTTTATTATGATAGTCAACTATCAACTAGGGTTCCTTATTATTGACATTTAGAATAGCAGTTAATCTAGTTCTATCAAACTCAATAACTTGTCCCTTGACCATAGGAGAAATAACCTCAAGGTTAATTTTCTTTGTGCCATGCATATTGAAATAGAATTCTCTAACTAGGACTGGACAATAAATATTCTAGAGACAAATGATAAACTCCCAACCTAGTCTCCTAAATATAGTGGAAAACTAAAGAGAATTATCCAAAGATAACTAAAAGGTCTTTTACAATATGATTTGATTGTTGGCATGCTTTTGGTACCATAATTGACAAGAAGTGTCAATGAACTGGGTAGGTTGTATAGGATATGGTTCAAAAGAAGGGGCAGATGAAGAAGTTCTAGTTCGCTTAGAGGATTGGTCCGTCCCTTTTTGTTTAGGCATGTAACTGACGGAAAGTACTAGGCTCAAGAGCTTATAAAGGTTTGAAAGAGCAAGAAAGTACATAGTCAATACCTACCCACTCACAAACCAATCCACTACAAGTATAATCGCAACTCTCAATCCACAACACCGCAACTCTCAATCCACAACACCAAGTATCTCACCAAAACAACAATTCAATGTCATAAAATTTCCAACCTCCTTAAAATACCTACACAAAAATGCAATTCCAATAGCTAATGCAATCTCATTATGAATTATTAAAGCAAAAGGACTTGTTAAAACTATGGATGTGATGTGATGCTAAATCATGACCAATTGCAATCAATCCATCCATATAGCCATAAAACCATTTTATCATAAAATTCATAGGACATGATGGACATTACTCTGCAATTATCTTCAATATAGCCACATACTTCCTTTAAAATAAACAAAGTCCTCAAACAATTAGTCTTCAATCCATTATATTCAATAAGTTAAGCCTAAGAATTCATACTATAGCCAAAGAATAGCTAACCATGATATTTTCCAAAAAAGATCAAATGAGCATATGCATTACACAACAACAATTATAGCAATATTATAAGCCCAAATTAATCTTAAAGCAACTAAAAGATCACAAGCATTAGAATTTCACAATTAAAATGCATGAAAAATATTAGGAAATTCAATCTCTAAATTGAACCATGAAATTGAAAAGAAAAGCATACCAAAATGATAACCAACGCATCGGTAAACAATGTATGCAAACTTCTTGAAGAAAAAAAAAAATCATACCTTGTAGAAGATTTTGAAGGTTGACATTGAAAAAAAAAGATTGGATTTTTGATGATTTAATCCATAAAAGTTGAAAGATTTGATGAAAGATCAAAGATTCGATATTCAAAATGTGTTTTTTATGAAGAAATTGAAGCCGACGGCTATTGGATGTAAATATCTGATAATGGTTGAGAGAAAAAAGAGACAAGTTGCAATTTGATTTTGAAAAAAATGAAGCCAAAATTGGTTTAAAACCGTTGGCTGCCTGACTTGGGTCCGTATCAGCCCTTGATAAGGGAACTATTGCCGGTTCAAGTCTACCTAGCCCAGAAAAATTCTTGATGCAAGCTGGCGTAGGGTCCAAGGTGCTGAACCAGTGCGGGGTTACTTCTTTGCAACCCCAAAAATATTTATTTATTTATTATTTATTTTTAAGTTAAATTAATTTGAAAATAAAGCAAAGGAAAGAAATTAGAAGGGAATTAATGTAGGGGTTTAAACATGAAGTAAAAAAAGTCATGAAAAACAAAATTAAAGATTGTTCAAATAAATAGAAAGTAAGAAAACAATTAAAAACTTCATTTCTTTCCATAGAGGCCAAGTTTTGTGACTTGGCCTCTATGTTCCAAGGTAGAGATCTAGTTTGACGATCTCTAGGAAGCTTATCAAATTGACCACTATAATTCTCCAGGCTATGCACTGAGACCTCCAAATTCCTGGTCACAACATCAACTCCTTGAAAATGTACCTTAGTTGAGCTTACCATTTTGTTTTCCAACTCCTCCAATGATGGCTTTGGTGCAGTTGCATTGTAAGGCAAAGAAGATTGAGCCCTTTAGTTTGCACTAAAGTTTGAAGGTTTTTACCTAGGTTGGTTTTGATTTTTTCAAGAGAAATTAGGATAATTCTTCCAACTAGGATTGTAGGTAGCACTATATGGATTATTACCTTACCTCCCATTCCCAATCACAACAAATTATTCTAAGGACTCTTGGGATGAATTCATCTTTTAGCACTCGTGATTGGGGTGCCATTCTCTACAAAAGTCATAATTTATATTCATCATTTACCCTTGAGAATGGGCCTTTATCATATTACAATTATTAAAAAAAAAAATCACACGTACTGAAATTTTAAATGAAATCTAGACAAAGGAATCACCAATATATAATTAAACGAGATAAATGAGGGAAAGAAAATTTTGTTACCTAAAAAACATAGCTTTTATTTTTTATTTTATTTTATTTTATTTTTGCACATGGAACCCTTCTGTAAATTTGTTCAAGCATAAACCACCAAATTTGAAGTTTAAGAATTTCTCTAATATTGATCTGCATGAGGATGTATTCAAGATCAGCACCAAGAACCTATACTAGTAGGTTTAATTTGGTGGCATCATGGGTTAACAATTTAATAGAAGAAAGGGAATAAAGGTTGTTGTGTGTTGTACTACAACGGCTATTTAAAATTCACCAAAAACCCACTATTGTTTTGTGCTTTTTCGTGTGTATATTTAGAAAACTATTTCTCTATATCTTAATAGGGACATACCACAAAACCTAGAGAAACGTGTTTCCTAAACTCTTTAGGAAATAACAATATTTCATTTTTCAATTATGGGCTTTGATTTTCATGAATTACAATTAGGCTCTTTGAATTATAAAAAGTTTATAATTAACTCATAAGGATTTAATAATTGCAATTCAACCCTAATTAATCATAATACTTGATAATTAGCCCATAATAATTATTCTTTCTCTCTAATTAACCCCAAAATTTTATCTAATAATATATTGAGTACCAATTCCTCTATTGTGTATAACAAATTAGGTTTTCTAATCAATTGCTAGCTAATATGAATTAATTCTATCAAAATAGAATTAATAATATTTAATAATTAGAATTATCTTATTAATTGTAATTATAATTAATTTATTAATTGTTTAATTAGTAAATTCATATTTAACAAATCATAAGTGGCATCTAGCAATGCATCATGACCACCCAAAAGTTTAAAAAGTTAAGTCGCTTGCCGTGAATCTTTCCATAGCAAAATATTAGTGCAATGAACTCCTTTCATCATTCTATATCTCATTTGATTTCGAGTATAAAATTAGTGCCAACTCCCTGCAGAATATAATTAATTATAATCAGAATTTATTAGCACTTGATCCAGAAAATCCATTACTCAACATGTGTATCTTTTGGAACTATTTCCAACATATAGTCACCTAGGCCAACGACTTCATGAGTAATGATTCCATACAAGTGGTTGTAAGATATACACCCTGCTATTAAAAGTGATGAATCCTTTATTGACCATGTCAACTATTTTCATTTACTTTACATTCTATCCAACATCTATCGTATAGGCAGTCTCGATGAGAATACAAGGATTAGAATTAAAGTACAACGCTTAGTAAACAAAGTACCTTAGAGATCTCAAGTCTAAGGATACTTGTACATTTGCTATAAAGAGATTCTATCACTGGCAATAAATAGTTATCCATGTGATTATCTCATAATAAAGTCATCCAATAAGCTTGTTCACTTGACAAGAATTTATGTGGTAATCTTGAGTTTTACAATACTCACAGACATGAGAACTATCGCTTGATGAAATCAAGAAGTCTAACACGTGCTCGTCTTTGCACATTAATGATATCCTATCTCATTAACACTATGACTATGCATAATTTAAGTGCAAGTATTGCATAGAGTAGTAGGAATCTCACATCATGATATTTATCATTATTTTCCAAACACTATACTATGTGCTTCGGACTTTATCTACCAATTTAATACGTATACATGAAATGATTAATTACATAGAAAGATAAATAATGCCTTTTTACTAATAAATGTGCAAAAATATATTATATAAATGAGTGGCTTTGGAGCACTACCCTAACTGCCTTGACCAATTGTTCTATCTTCTCAGCTAATGCCTCAACTTTAGCTTCTAAGTCAGCTATGGCATCAATTCTGTGATCTCCTTGCACATAAGCCTTAGGCCTTAGATTTCCCTATGAGTAATTATTCATAGCAATGTTTTCAACCAACTCATAAAACTCTTTCGGGGTCGTAAGTCGATGCTTGAATCAATTGTTTTGAAGTGAAATTCAACCTATTATGAAAAATTTACATTTGCATGCCTAATTTGAGCCCATGGTGAGAACAATTCCTAAGTATCTCCTTCCATATTTCCGAACAATCATATAAACTCTCAGACTCTAATTGTTGGAATGTAAAAATGTCAGTTCTGAGCTTGGCTATCCTAGTTGGGGAAAATATTTTGGCCAGAAATTTTTTCGCAAGTCCATTCCAAGTAGTTATGGATCCTACTGGTAAGGATTTTAACTAAAATTTGGCTCTATCCTTAAGAGAAAAAGGAAAGAGTCTCAACTTTATAGCATTCTCCAATACCCTATTCATCTGAAAAGTATCGCAAATCTCTAGGAAACTAGCAAGGTGGGTAATAGAGTCTTCACCAGGTAACCCTCATACTGGATCATTTAGATAATATTAGGTTTTATCTCCAAATTACTAGCTTCCATCTTAGGTCTTGCAATACTTAAATCAGTACCTAAAATTGCAGGTCTAGTAAAATCACCCATGGTCCTACTATTGTTCTTAGCATAACAACTATTATTGTTCTACTTAGCTTCCATCTCTCCTGTTAAACTTAATTGGTCAGCCCTTTGCCTATGTGCCTATTGAATCCTTGTCATAGTTCTTTCAATTTCCTAGACAAAGTCCACTGTGTCCCATTTAGTTCGTCGGGTCATAAACAAATAACTAAACTTGAAAATAGAATAAGAAAATAAGGTTTTGGAATTTTTAAATATGTAACTAAATAAAATTAGTGCACATAATACACTAATTAGGAAATTAATTAGGATATTAGTCTATATAATTATATATACAACAAGAAAAAGCTTCTAATTACAACAAAGAATGTATATGTATATGTATATATATATATATATATATATATACACACACACACACACACACAATATAATATAATATAATATTATACATATGTACATAGCTAAATTAGTAGAGTCCATGTTTTCATCATATTGTTCCCCCGCAACGGTGCCAAAAACTTGATGTATCAGATTTGGGTAAATAAAATCATTCATTTTTAAATCTATTCCAAATCAAGTTTTAATTAAAATTAATTCCAAATCACACATATGATCAAATACTCATTGAACAACATTGTATAGAGAATTAATTAGTATCGATCCTCAAGGAACAAGCACACATTAATTACTCTTCATCCTTTGTTTAACCTTACAAATAAATTTCTCAAGAAGAAATAAAAGAAAAATAAATAATTAAATATATAGAAAACATAGGAGTGAAGACATGTAAATAAAACCCTAAAGACATAATAATAATTGACTAGCAATTCTCTCAATTAGCCATTATCATGGTATTATGAAGGAATAATTTAGAACCATGTCATTTGCAATCCATGGATTCACTATCTTTTAGTAAAGTTAGTAGATATATTCTATCTCACCAACTTACCTAAAATATGCATTAAATGCAATCCTTTAACAAAAATCCCTATATTTTAGGTGATATAAACATGAAATTGGCCAATAATCCTATATTCAAGATGAAATCAACCAATTTTTTATTATGCAAATTCTTACTCTTAACTTTCTTTTGCAATTTAGTTAAGAAATAATAAATATTAAATTAATTAGATTAGACCTACTCCTAACTTCATATTTCATGTAGATTAGAAGAAAAAAATAATTAATTAATTTGTCAAATAAAGCATTTAACCAAATACCAAAAATAACTGCCAATTGATTAAGAAGCTAAAATCAATACAAAATAACGAATCGAAAAAGATATTCTAAATACAATTAAGACATTAATCTCATCATTTTTTCAGAAAAAGGAAACAAAGGAAAAAGATAGAACTCATATAAAAGCCATCTTAATATCCTATTGAAAACTCTCTTAAAGCAATGCTCTTTTTTTTTTTTTTTTTTTTAATTCTATTCTTCCAACCTTAATTCTTCAATTACTCCCTAAATTCTCCATGTTTTGCTTTTGTTTTTGTTGTATTTACAGCTTTCTAGTTTGCCAAAAACTTTTCCTAAGAGTTGTAGTTTGCTCACAAATCAGATACCAAAAGAATTCTTGGGAATTTCCTTATTCTACCCAAAATCGGACTCCATGCCAACATTCCCCCAGTACAGGGCCGCACTGGGATGGCTTTTCTGAGCCAGTGCCAGCTCTGCTCTGTCCGTGCTCCAATTCTACTATTTTCCCCCTTATTTTGCCCTACTGGTCCAAAATTAAACCCAAGGTCGGGTTGTACATCATGGGTCGGCACTGATTCAACGTTGGGATGCCAAATTAAAGTCTAAAGTCTACAAATCCTACACAAAATTCAATGAAAACCTTTCTACAACCATTATCTCAATTTCATCAATAGGTAAAGGAATTAACTTTCTATTACATCAAAATCATCACAAAATCACCTTATATAACTAGGAAAATATAGGTACATTTAGGCCCTATTAGATTTTTGTAAATATTTTTCATAAACCTTTACTTTAGTTCTTGATATACTTGTTTAGTTCGCGGCTTATTTACTCTTCTTATATTTATTGATATATTCTTGTTACATTGATTTTTCAATCATTATCTTATTATTACTATCCTTTCTTTTTTGATTTGATTAGTTTAGTTTAGATTGCTAGTAATTAAGTTTTTTATTACTTTATTTTGTGGGAAAATTATTTTTGTATACATGCATAAAAAAGATTGTGGTAAAGATTTTGCTGAATTTGATAGTGAAATAGAAAGGACATTTTAGAGATTGTGTAGGAAACAAAAATAAAGAACATTGAAAGTTTTTGAACTAGACACTTCAAGTCAAATAGGTGAAAAGATGGAGGTAAATCAAGGTACTAGAGATAATGAGAGGAGAACAGTTGGAGAGTATACTATACCTACTTTTTGAAGTACTAATTGAAGTATTGTGAGGACTAGAGTTGATGCTAATGATTTTGAGATCATGCCTAATTTCATTCAAATTATTAAGCAAATGCTTCAATTTGATGGATTGCAAGATGAAGATCCTAATACTCCTTTGGCTACATTATTAAAGATTTGTGACACCCTTAAGCTCAATGGGGTATTTCAAGATGCTATATGGCTTTGGTTGTTTCCATTTTCATTAAGAGATTGAGCAAAGTCATGGCTAAAGTCTTTACTAATTACCTCTACCACAACATGGAAACAATTAGCAGAGAAATTCCTTGCTAAATAATTTCTTCCAGCCAGGGTAGCTAAGTTAAGGAATGACATATTCTTATTTTCTCAATTGGATGGAGATGTAATTCAAGATTCTTGCGAGAGATATAAGGAAATGATAAGGAAGTGTCCCCATCATAGTCTTGATCTTGGATTACAAATGTTAACTTTCTACAATGGGTTGAATTTTCCTTCTAAACAAATGATTGATGCCTCATCGGGAGGTACACATTCTTCAAAGACTCCATAAGAACTTTTTAAGTTGATAGAAAATATTACCTTGAACAACCACTCATAGGGTATGCAAAGACCAAGAGCTAAGATACAAGGGATGCACAATGCAGTTTTATGGCTTCATTGGAGGCAAAATTAGAGGCACTCATAAGAGATAAGATAATGTAAATTCTCAATCACAAGTTATGAATAGTGAGTTTTGTGTAGGAAGACATCCTAATCAAAAGGACCAATGAATGGGAATTGGAAATGAATAACAGCTTGAGAACGTTGATTACTTGGGAAATGCAAGACAAGATAATGCTCCTTGTGGCAACACATACAATCCAACAATCATCAAAAATTTTCACGGAGTACTCAAGGACAAAATCTAGTGAGGCCACAAGGTGCACAAATAAACATTGCCCCAAGATCTCAAGTTTCTATACCATACTATGCTCTATGTCCACCACTTCCAGAAGCACCATTTAAACCACTTTTAGAGGATTTAGTTACTAAATTGGTTACTTCCACAGATACATATTTCCAAGATGTTGAAGCATCCATGAAAAACTAAGAAGCTTCTATCCATAATTTAAAGAATCAAATTAGACAGCTTGCCAAGATGCTTTCTGAAAGACAAATGGGAATAATGCCAGGAAACACTAAGCGCAATCCACGTGATAGACATGGAAAGCATTGATCTCTTCTCTTACTATGCTTATACACATAAATAATATTTTTTCTTATTTTATTTTGTTTTATTTTTGTTGCATCTAGTTTTGGTGTGCCAATGTTTTGGTTTACTCTTCTTATGATATTTCATTTATCTTTGAGCTTAGTGATTATATGTTGGATTTATTTGCTTTCATTATTATTTAATTATATATATCTATAAAAAATTATGTGTTTTTCATTTTCTAGAAGTACACGACTTTCTGACTGTTAGTCTATGAAGTCGTGGTATCCAAAAAATGAAAACCCTGAGAGCTAATGGGGGCATGAACTTAATGTGTTACATTGCCGTGCATCTTAGTGGAAAAAAACATTTTCATTTAATTGAAAGCTTAGAGTGCATTAAAGTTTACGCAGCCCTGTGAAGTTCACTCCACATGGCAATGTGCATTAGCTATATTAGACTAATGATGTCATTTTGTTTCAGGATTTTCTAGTTTAATAATTCGACAGCAATGTGAAAATCACTCCTCTTAGTGTCGTGCACCTGTGAATTTCAGAAAAATAAAATAGATTTGTCAAATTCATTTTGGCTATTTCTCTCAAAACCCTTTGACTGTGCATTGTTGTACCTTCAAAACCCTTATTGTCATGCATTTCTTTGTCCTACCCAATGCTTAAATCAGACAGTACAATCAATTTTTTTTTATTTTTTTTTTTTGCAAAATTTGAACCTTTTCAACAGTTCAAAATTTCTCGGCTCGTTCTCCTTTGCCCCAATTGGCCGAAGAAACCCTCTATTCCAACCACTAATTTCACCTCTTTTATGTGAATCCTAGCAATAAAAACCATATGATAACAAACTTCTACAATCTTTCAAGTATTCAAAGTACTAGCAACTGTGAATAGCACCTCGGTTGCTTCTAGAAATATTTGATTTTGGGGCAGTCTTTGTGTTGACTTGGTGACTTCTAAACTCGAAATTAACTGATGCGTCATATTTGGGTAAATAAAATCATTCATTTTTAAATTCATTCCCAATCAAGTTTTAATTAAAATGTTCACCCCAAATTAGACATATGAGCAAGTATACCCATCGAAAAGCATAATATAGGAAATTAACGAGTATCGATCATCAAGGAATAAGTACGCACTAATCATTCTTCATCCGTTGTTTAACCTATCAGCTAAATTGATTTAATGAAATCTAAATACAATAATCAAGGATAAAATCATATGTAGTTAGAATGAAATTCTGAAAATCATGGTAATGATCAATCTAGCAATTATCACAATCAACAACATTTATAGTATCGTGAAGGAATAATGTAGAATATACTCTCTTTCGAGTTATGATTTCACTATTTTGTTAGTTAAGTCAATGGATAACTCTATCTCATCGTACAACCAAAAGATGCATGAATCACAATTGCCTAATAAATATCACTATCTCTGGGTGATAAGAGCATGATATTTATTAATATCTCCATCTTTAGGTAAAACCAACAAACCTTTGCTCACTCCAATTCTTCACTTAACCTCTCTTTCGAGTTAGCTAAGGAATAGATCTAGAATTGATAAAATAGAAACCATCTCCTAACCTTTGCCAAATTAATTATAAGATAGAGGCAATTCATCAAATTAATAATAAGTAACCAAAGACCATAAATTGATAACTAAATTGATCAAACTACTAAAAATCAATACAATGTCATAAATTGACAACATTATTTAAAAATAATTATAACGTTGATCTCAACAATGTTCAATAAAAAGAAAGTTAAGGATAAAGAAAGAACTCATAGACAAGCCCTTTTCCTCTTCCTATGAAGTCTCTTTTTGAAACAATGCTCGTTTTGATGAATTCCACTTCCAAATCTTGATTCTTGAATTTAATCCTTCAATTCACCATGTTTTGCATGTGTTATCCATGTATTTAAAACCTTCTAGGTTACAAAAAATGTTCCCTAACATGTTTGGGCCGTGTACAAGTCAGAAACTAAAAAAACATTTTTAGGCAATTCTCAATTATGACCAAAATCAGATTTCATGTCAACATTCCCCAGTGCAAGGCCAGCATTAGATCTCCTCTATTTGTGCCCCTCTTTTTCCCCCCTGTTTTACCCTATTATTCAAGAATTAAGCTAGGGCTAGTTCATACAATTTTGGCCAGAGCTGGTTCAACACCGGACACCGAAATTAAGCTTTAATGTCTACAATTTCTAAACAAAATTAAAGGAAAACCTTTCTACAACCAATTATCTTAATTTTATAAAAAAAAGTAAAGGAATTGACTAGCTATTACATAAAAAACATTACAAATTCACCTTAAATAGTTAGGAATATATATGTACATTTAGGCCCTATCAATTTCCGTACACTTAAACATCTGCTTGTCCTTAAGCAAACACTTAAGATAAAGCAAATCAAAACACATTTTTTAGCAACCTATTCAGAAGACAATTACCCCTTCATTTACCAAATGGATGCATATTTTTTAGTGTAGAAAATATTATCAACAAAGTCCACAATCAATCAAGTTTTAATTAAAATGCTAATTACTAAAATCACACATACGGGAAAATATACCCATAATATAGTATATAAAATAGCAAGTATCGAATCCACGAGAACTTGGGTTCCCACTTTACTTTACCCAAATCTTTATTGTTTAGCCAATAGAACAAAGAAATAGAAGTAAATAATCTACTAACCTAATATACTAGAAAAATCAAGTCATATAAAAAAGTCACAAGGATAATCAATGAGTAAAAACAAAGAAAAAAAACATGTGAATAGATAGAAATCCTTAAAAATATAACAATGATTGACTAGAATCTATCACAATTAATTACCATCTTCACACAATGAAGGACCAAAATATAGAGTCCACTTCTTTCCTAATTTATGGAATCACTATATTCTAGTCAATTTAGCAGATTTCCTAATCTAACCATAACAACCAAAAGATACATGAAACTTGTTCCTCAACAAATATTTATATACTCTAGATAATATCAAAGCAGGAAAGTAGCCAATAACCCTATGCCTTAGGCAAAATCAACTAATCCTTCATTACTTTGGTTCTTTGTTCTTAACTTTATTTCCCAAGTCCATTAAGAGATAAAAAATATGAAATGAATGACATTAAATCAACTCTTAACGCAATTTTCTAAGTTAATTAGAAGCAAATCTAAATTCATCAATTTACAAATAATAACAAGTAATCAAATACCAAGAAAATAATCTATTGATCAAAGAACTAAAACCTAAAGTCATGAATTCAAAAACATCCTCTAAATACAATTAATATAATTAAAACTCAAATTGCCAATAAATTACAAATAGGAGAAAAAAAATGACTCATAGACAAGTAAGCTTTCTTCTTCTTCCTTGAAACCTTCTTGACCAACCTCCTCTTCTTCTCCAAGATTTCTCTTTAATCGTCCTAAATCTTGGTGTTTCTTTAGGAGTTCTATAAAATATTACCATAGAAACTCAAGAACTAGAAATCCCCATTGTAAAACGTTATTGTCTTGTATTTATAGGAGTTTAGGTTGCCAAAAAGTGCCTACAAGAGTCATTTCTTGTGTGTGAAAGAGTTCCTAAAAGAATCTAACTAAAATTGCCAAAATTTGCTTAGAAAAGGAAATTCACCACCTTAAATCAACACATGCATTGGTCGTGCCTCTGTGCTAGACCTATTTTCCAAGTGAAGGGTCGGTGTTGACAGTGCTCTGCATGGTCAGCACAGGCCGTGCTCTGTTATGCCAACGTTTTTTACTTTTTTTCTCCTCCAATTCCACATAAAGCATCAAAACGCCTTTCTAAAGGCTAAATATCAATTAGGAAGGAATATGACTAGTTATTTCAGTACATGGATCACAAAAAAGCCTCAAATAACTAGGAAATAAATGATTATTTTAGCCCCTATAACAAATCATAGCTAACATAGCAAAATATTCTCATCCCTTTCACTAAGAAAAACATTACACCACTTATTCAATTAAATCAATCTCCAAGGTTAACTCAAGTACTAGATTAAATATACACAAAACCATTGAAGTAAAGTTACGTAAGTCCATATTCAAAAAACACCATCCACTCTTTTCTCAAGTGAAGAATAAAGTAAACATAATTCATATAAATCAACATGGTCATAGCTAAAAAAAGTTTCAATTGGCCCTAAACTCCTATCGCCCATGTAGCAAACTAGGGACATTCTCACTTTTCTTGGGAATTCATAGCCTCAAGTGAGTGGATTTCTCTACACTCACTATATTCGCCCCTTTATTTGTTCACTTTTTTTTTTTTTTTTGCTCACACTCTTATTTTTTCATATACTCCCTTGTTCAAATTTTCTTGTTCAAAAATTTTTCATTATCTTTCTTTTCTTTTTCTTGCCAAAATAGGCACAAACATCCCTTTCTACATTTTTCTCTCTATTCAAAAGAATGCAACTAGTTCTGCGTACTTTTATCTCCATTTTTTCCCCACTCATCTCACCTCTCACACTATTTACTTCAACTTGGAAAAAGGTGTGTGGAAATTATTAACAAAACAAGCATTAACTATGCATCTCAATTTATACTTCATCATATCAACCACTTCAAGACCATAAGAATAAAGCGTCAAATACCTCATAAACATAAACAAGAGTTACTCTAATTCTGAAGTCTTCAACATGTCATAATCTAGTACAAGAATTAAACTAGGGATTAATTCAATAAAATAAGGAATATAATATATCTCAAAGAAAAAGAAATCATAATAGTTCCATTATATCAACTATAAACCACAATTTGCACTACTCAACAAGAAAAACTTTCGAAAAAAATTAGCCCAAAGAAAAAAAGCTCAAGAAAATGATGCATAGTTGGAAAAATATCTAACTCATAATCCCTCTCCCACACTTAAACTGGACATTGTCCTCAATCACCAAGAATATCTCAAGAAAGCATATCCAATGGACTAAATAAAAATAAAGAAGGAAAGAATAAGTAAAAAATACCCTTCCAAGTACCAATAGACCCACACAAATATGCAAGAGGGTAGGATTCTATCATGAAGAGCAAGTTCCTTGACAATGTTGATCATTCCTAAAACAAAACACACCATAATAGAGAAAAAGAATGATAAACAAAAGATGAAGAAAAATACCTAAAATATCCAAAATAGTAATAGAGTAGCCTCAGTCAACACCCCATCATAATGCACTTCAAAAGACTAAAAGATACTCATGATCACTAAAAGAAACACAAGGGCTTTGGAGGAAATGTGAGAATAAGCCATGTCTCTCGTGGATTAGATAATCAATAGGATGAGAGGGATAGGACTGGTACCAAGCATCTAAGAAAGGATGTAAAAATCAATTACCCTTGTTTCATTGAACCCATTATCCTCAGGGACAATATTGAAGGAAAATATATAGACTAAGACTCTCAATTAGACTTGGAGATTAGTGTTAGAATAACAACCATGTGAAGTAACGAGACATCTATTATACAGCCCAAACATCTTACAATTGTTATCAAAACTCCATTAAGGGTCAGAAATAACCTTCTAGTTGTGGTGGTCAACTGCCAACTAGGGTCCCTCATTATTGACAATTAGAACAGTAGCCAGTCTTGTCCTATCAAACTCAATAACCTGTCTCTTAACTATAGTAGAAATAATCTCAAGGTCATTTTTCTTTTTATCATGCATATTAGCATAGAATTCTCTGACTAGCACTGAATAGTGTATACCCTGGAAGTGCATTATAGACTCCCAACCTAGTCTTCTAAATATAGTGCAATACTAAAAAGAATTATCCAAAGATGGCTTAAAGGTCTTTTCCTTTATGATTTTGTTGTTAGCATGCTTTTGGTACGACAATTGATAGGAAGGGTTAGTAAATTGGGAAGGCTGTGTAGGATGTGGCTCAAAAGAAGGGGCAGATGAAATAGATCTAGTTGACTTAGAAGCTCGGCCCGTCTCTTTTGTCTAGGCGTATTGAATGAAGGAAATGACTACGCTCGAAAGCTCACAAAGGTTTACAAGAACATGAAAATTCATTATCGATCACTAGCACCTCACAAATCAATCAACCACAAGTTTAACCACAACTCTCAATCCACCACACCAAATATGTCACCAAAAAGCCAATTAAATCTTACAAAATCCTAACCTCCTCAAAATACCTACAACAAAAATGCAATTCCAATGGCAAATACAATTTCATTATAAATTATCAAAGCAAAAATGATAAATTAAAACCAATGTAAGTGATGCTAAATCATAACCAATTGCAATCAAACCATCCATAAAACCATAAAATACTTTCATCATAAAACTCATAGGACGTGATGAACATTATTCCACAATGATCTTTATATAGCCACATACTTCATTTCCTTTGAAATAAACAAAGTCCATAGACAACAAGTGTAGTCTAATGTCCAAGAATTCCTATTAGAGCAAGAAAAATAGAAAACTAAAAGATATTCTAAAAATGGAAAATCAATTGAGTATATTCATAACATGAGAACAATTGTAGCAACATTATAAGCTCAAATTAATCGCAAAGCAACCTAAAAATCATAAGTATTGGAATTTTGCAGTTAATAAATACCAAGAAATTCAATCACTAAATTGAATTGTGAAATAAAAAAGAAAAACATACCAGAATGATCCCTAAAGCATGGGTAGACAATGTATGCAAACTTCTTGAAGAAAAAATCACACTTTGTAGAAGATTTGGAAGGTTGAAATTCGAGGAAAAAGTTTGGATTTTTGGAGATTTAATCCATAAAAATTGGAAGATTTGATGAGAGATTAAAGATTTGATGTTTAAAAGTTGTTTTTGGCAGAGAAATTAAAGTCAACGATAGTTAGATGTCAAGAGTTGCCGATGGGTGAGAGGAGAAAAAAGAGGCATTTCAAGTTTGTTTTGAAAAAAAAAAAAAAGAAGCTAATTTCGGCTTATATCCATTGACCCCACAACTTAGGCCGGCACTAGCTCCAAGAGAGTGAATCAGCATCACTTCCGGTTTGGTCTGGTTAATCCAAAAAAATCCTGAAGTGAGCTGATATCGAGTCTAAGGTGTTGAACCAGCTGGTTGCTTTTATATAGTAGTGTGTGTGTGTGTGTGTGTGTGTGTGTGTGTGTGTGTGTGTATGTGTGTGTTGTAAATAATTTGAAAATAAAATAAAGAAATATAAAGGGAATTAAAGTAAGGGTTTAAACATGAAATAAACAAAAGCAATGAAAAACAAAACAAAATTAATGATTGTTTAAATAAAGGGAAAGTAAGAAAGCAACTAAAAGACTTCATTTCTTTCTACAGTCTAAGTCTCATGGGGTTTTTTTCCGTGTTCCCAAATAGAGATCTAGTCTAATGATCTCCAAGAAGCTAACCAATTGGCCAATTTGATTTTCTAGGTTGTGCAAAGATGCCTCCAAATTCCTGGTCACAGCATCAACTTCTTAAAAACGTACCTCAAATGAGATTACCATTTTGTTAACCAATTCCTCCAATGATAGCTTTGGTAGTGGTACATTGTAAGGAAAAAAAGGTTGAGCCCTTTAGCTTCCACTAAAGTTTGAGGGGTTTTCCAGTTGGTTTTATTTGTCTGAGAGAAATTACATGGTTCTTCCAACCAGGATTGTAGGTAGCATTATAAGGACTATTAGCTTGCCTCCTATTCCCAATAAAAGCACCTTGTTCTAAGGATTCTTGGGATGAGTTTATGTTTTAGCTTTCAAAATTGGGGTGCTCTTCTCCACAAAAATCACAATTCAAGTTCATTACTTACCCTTCAAAAGAGGCCTTCACCAATTGTTCTTTCTTTTGAGTTAATGCCTTAACTTTACCTTCTAAGGCAGCTATGGTATCAAGTTTGTGAATTCCTTGAACATGAGACCTTCGATTTCTCCACATGTAATTGTTCATAGTAATATATTCAACTAACACATACAACTCCTCCAGGGTCTTAGAACTTGTGGTCTCTCGAGTGGATGCATTAATCAATTGTTTTGAAGCAAAATTCAATCTACTATGAAATATTTGCATTTGAATGCCTAATTTGAACACATGATAAGGACATTTCCTCAGAATCTCCTTACATCTTTCCCAACACTCATACAAACTCTCAGACTCCATTTGTTGGAAGGCAAAAATATTGATTCTAAGCTTAGTTATCTTAGTTAGGGGAAAATATTTGTCTAGAAATTTTTCAGCAAGTTCATTCCAAGTAGCTATGGATCCTACTGGGGAAGATTTTAACTAATATTTGGTTCTATCCCTAAGAGAAAAAGGAAAGAGTCTCAACTTTATACCATCCTCAGATACCTTATTCAACTTAAAGTATCACAAATCTCCAAAAAGCAAGTAAGGTAGGCATTAGGGTATTCATCCGATAACCATCAAATTGGACTATGTTTTGGATCATTTAGATAATATTGGGTTTTATCTCAAAATTATTGGCTTCCACACTTAGTCTAGAAATACTTGAATTAGTACCTAAAATTGCAGGTCTAGCAAAATCACACATAGTCCTTCTATTGTTATTATTATTACCACCATTGTTATTTTGGTTATCTTCCATCTCTCCTGTTGAACTTAATTTGTTATTCCTTTGCCTATGTGCCCTTTAAATCCTGGCCAAAGTTTTTTTTTTTTTAAAATTTTTGAATTAAAGTCCACTATGTATCCTTTGAGCCGTTAGGTCATAAACCAAGAACTAATCCTGAAAAGAGAATACAAAATAAGGTTTTGGAATTTATAGCTATTCAATCGAATATAATAATTACACAAAAAACAACAAGTAGCAAATTAGTTAAATTATACAAACAACAAGTTATGGCACCTAATTACAACAAAAACATTTATGCATATTTACATGGCTAAATTAATAGAATTCAAGTTTTATGAATATTGTTCCCCAGCAAGGGTGCCAAAACCTTGATTCTTCGGATTTGGGTAAATAAAATCATTCATTTTTTAAGTCTATTCCTAATCACGTTTTAATTAAAACGCTAACTCGAAATTACACATATGAGCAAGCACACCCATTGAAAAGTATAATATAGAAAAAATGTTAGGATTATGCCTTAAAAGTAATCATTTATACAATGTATTTTAAACATTAATTCAATAAAAGACATTCTTTATCTTTTAATTTCTTTCTTTCATATGTTTATGTGTATAAAAATATTATATAAAGTCCCAAATACAACACTACGTTAAGGAAATCATGATAGAGATCATGATGTAATATTCCTACTATGCTGGATTATCGTTGTGCTTAAATTATCCCTAATCATAGTATTAATGAGATGAGACATCATTAGTCGCTAAAACTATCACGTGCTATTCTTCTTAATTTGATCAAGTGGTGGTTCTCAGATCCGTGAATATTGTGATACTAAAAGTTAACTCGTGGATGTTTGTTACTTGAACAAGTACATTGGATGACCTAACTATGAGATAATCACAAGGATAACTATTTAAAGCTAGTCATAGAATCTCATTACAGCAAATGTACAAGTATCCTTAGACTTGAGATCTCCAAGGCACTTTATTTGCTGAGCATTATATTTTAATTTTAATCTTTGGAGTCAGATCGAGAGCCGCCTATAAGACAGATATTGGGTACACTGTGAAGCAAACGAAAGTAGTTGAGAGGGTTAATAAAGGATTTGCCACTCCAAATAGTAGGATCAAATAGCCACATGTAGGAATCATTACTCAAGAAGTCCTTCGCCAAGGCGACTATGTATTGGAAATAGTTTCAATTGATACATATGGTGAGTAATGAATTATGGGAACAAGTACTAAAATATTCAAGCCACAATTAATTAATATTTTGGAGGGAGTTGGCACTAATTTCATACTCTAAATCGAATGAGATATTGTATGGTGAAAGGAGTTTATTACACAGACTTTTGCTATTGAAAGGTTCATAGCAAGCCATTTGACTTTTTAGACTTTTAGGTCGTTATGATGTGTTGCTAGATGCCGCTCATGATCGACTAAATATGGATTTATTAATTAGAGAATTAATATATTGATCTTAGTTAGAATTAATAAGTTAATTCTAATTATTAAGGATTATTTATTATATAGCGATTAGAATTAATTTATATTTTACTACCAATTGACTAGAAAACCTAATAAGTCACTCACAATAAAGGAATTGGTATTCGACATATTATTTGATAATATTATAGGTCTAATTTGTGAGAAAAAAGCAATAATTATGGTCTCATTACAAAGTGCTATACTTAAATTGGATAACATTGTAATTATTTAAAAGCTTTGTGATTGAATTATAAACTTGTTATAATTCATGAGCTAAATTACAATTACCAAATCTCAAAGCCAATAATTGGAAGGAAAAAGAAAGAAGGATACAACGTGTATCCTGAATGCTTCAGAAAAGGAAAAGGATTAAGTTGGTTCATAAATTGTTTTGGAAACAAAAACTAAGACTTTTCGTGCTCGTCTGAGGTAGTAGAAAAGGTAGGTATACACACACACACACACCATGTGTAGTTAAGAGATGCTATTGGTTTTTGGAAAATTCTTTAACCTTTTATTTTTTTCGTTTTTCCTTTCCTTTTTGGCAAAATTGGTTTCCTTTTTGTCTCCAAATTAAATCCCTAACGCCGCAAAAATTATACCCACTAGCATCGATTTCTTTTGCATTATTTTTTAATACAATTCCTTTTGTGGATTTTGTTAGGGGATTCCTATTATTGGGATTTGGCGGCTCAATTGGATCGACTTTAGAAGGGGATTAGCGTGGAAGAAAAATTTTTAAAAGTTATGTTTTCGAAGTAACTAAATTTTCTTCCTTTTCCTAATCCATTTAATTACATATGAGTGATCCTTTATGTGGATTTTGTTTCAATTTTTTGTTGCATGTAAACTAATTTGCATGATTGAAATCCAACAAAATTAACGAGTACTGATCCTAAATGAACAAGTACACACTAATCATGCTTTATCATTTGTTTAACCATTCAACTAAATTGATTTAATGAAATAAATGCAATAATCAAGAATAAAATGACATGCAATTAGAATAAAATTATGAATATCATGAGAATGATCAATCTAGCAATTATCATAATCAGTTACATTTATAGTATCATGAAGGAATAATGTAGAATCCACTATCTCTAGAGTTATGATTTTACTATCATTTAGTTAAGTCAATGGATATCCCTACATCATCAAAAAAAAAAAAAAACCAAAAGATGCATGAATTGCAACTGCATTACAAATATCCCTATCTCTAGGTGATAAGAGGATAAAATTCGTTAATTCTCCTATCTCTAGGTGAAACTAACAAATCTTTGGTCACTCCAATTCTTCACATAACTTTTCTCTCGAGTTAGCTAAGGAATAGATTTGGAATTGATCAAATAGAAACCACCTCCTAACCTCTTTCTCAAGTTAATTATAAGATAGAAGCAATTCATCAAATTAATCCTAAGTAACCAAATACCATAAATTGATAATTAAATTTGAAAAACCTTAGGAGGTGAATATCGTTTTTGGCAAACAAATGCAGATTAAAAATTTTGGTCCCCTTAAAAATTCAAACAAAGTAGCATAAATGTTTTGCAGCTTTAAGAGTTCGAACAAGTGTCTTTTAAATCAACACAAAATGATAAGAAAATGTTATGAAACAAAGATAGGTTGTTGAGATGTCAAGGACAAGTTTAAATCAAAATGCAAAGGTCATAAATGTGTTATTGATTTTAGAAGAAACAATACAACATTTATGATCTGAAGATAGCAAAAAATGCAGTAAATAATTTTGGCAGAATAGCATAAGAAAATGCTCAAGAACTTATAGTTGTTCAATTCTCAAATGATCTACATCCAATATCTTATGTTCTAACTTAAGGATTTCAACACCATTCACTAAAAAACTTATCCCAAATCAATAGTGGTGGGTGACACCAATCTTACACAAGAGGATCACCACACTTGGTTTTACTCTCAACCTCTTTAATCACAACAAGCAAGGCTCACCTGAACTGGGTTTTACCTTTGTAACCTTGATACAAGACCGGTTTAAAAGATTGTACGAACATAGCTCCTAGATTGAGCAGATTTGAACAACTAAGCACAACAACCTTTTACTTTTGGGACAATTTTATTTCACTTTGAAGCAAATATAAAAAGGGAGATTTTTGTATTCTAAAGTGTAAGAGTGTTTCTGAGAAAGATACTACAAAAATCTGCTTCAAAATTGAGCTCAAAAGACTTTTATAGGAACCATACCCAAAGTCCCAAGAGTTAGTAATGGCTAGTCACTTTCTGTCAGGATTTCCAAGATTTTGGATTCACAAAGTGGAAGGATGTCCATCCAAAATATAACTCCAAAATGGCACTTTTTTAAGCATAAACATTTTGAAAAATGCTACAGATTATTAGATGAAGTTTTAGATTCAGAAGTCCGTCCAAACTACTCAATCCGAACAACTGAAGACCTATTGTTTGAAATCATTTTATTTGTGTGCTTCAAGAAAAAAGTAAATTGGACATAAGGTGGAGAGACAAAGGAATTTACAAATAATACCTTAACAATGATTCCTAGTTTATTAGTTCTTTCACAAAGGCTTCACGGTATGCAAGCTCTTAAGATGACGCTATGTTTGATTAATCACTCATTTGAGTTCCATTTGCTTAAGTGCTACTTAGCAGTCTTATCTACATGCCTTGGAAAAACTAAGGTCGAACGTGTCCCATCACATGTAGATCACACAAGTTAGTCCTTATCAATATTTGTCATAAGTTAAAACAGAGGAGAATGTCCTTAGGGCTAACAATCTTCCCCTTTTTCTGTGATAACAAACTTGATGGGATTGTGACATAAAAATAATGATATATATAGTACGAACATGTTTAGACTGAGAGAAATAAAAATGAATTTAAACTGAAATGCATTCTCTCGTTATAGGACTCAAAGAGTGCTTATGAGTTTGAGTGCTTATGAGTTGAAGATAGGAAAGTGAAACATAATATCATAAACATGGCTTAATGTTCCTAAGACCCAACCGACCTCCTTATTCTTCTTACTTCTATAACAAGGACTATTTGTCAAGAAAATAGACAAATAGTAGTCACAAAAAAATATGTATAGATATGTACATGAGGAGGTATAGAGGATAGATCATAAAAGTAATACTCCACCTATATATGTGCACATATGAACAGTAGTCAGAAAGATGCTCGCTATGAAGTACGTTTGAAAATAAGGCTGGATTTCAAGGTTTTGGACTTCCAAAATGTGCGTCCAAAAAAAGGTTAAAATGAGGTAAAAGATAGCCTTTTAAAAAGTTAGTTTTGGACTGATATTTTGGATTGAAGAAATGTAAGTCCAAAACTCCTCATGTGTATGTGCAGGGTAAAAAAAATTCCAAGAGTAAAAATCAATGATTTTCTTGAAATTAACCGAACTTATTTTTCTTAGGGAAATTCAACACAAGGATTTTACTGTGGAACCAAAAAAAAAAAAAAAAGAAGAAAAAAACATGAATGTCCACTCAACTATCCTCATTATCCAAATATTTTAGCAAAAATGCATATCACTGCCATAGTCAAAACAAATCATCCAACCCAATCTCAATCAATCAGAGTACACAACAAACTCATACCCATACTTCAATTTCCTTAGTCCATATCAACAACGTCTTAACATAGTTTCCATTAAGTCATCCAATTCTTCACAGTCCATATTCTCAAACTATAACCATAAACAATCACAATCCATAAATTCATAATTCACAATAGTCACAACAATATATGCTCCAAAACAATAGTATATTCACAATTCTCTATAACCACAATGTATTTACAATTCCTAATTCACAAATCACAATGCCCAACCAATATACTTTTTCTTTCTTCTTCTCCTTTGTCATTAATAAAAAAAAAAAAAGGAGACACAATAGGGTGATCACACAAAGATATGGTGCAAAGATTAATTAGAAAGGGAAAAAAGAGGTAGAGTGCATATGGTCAATTCCTGTTCGAGATGATAAGAATATAATCAAAAGGATCAGCAGGGGATTAGTGCAAAAGTAAAAATTGTTCAGGAAGAAAACAAAAATAAAATTATTCAAATTCATAGAATAGAAAACATAAAATTGTTTGGGCAGAAATGTTGCATAACAGTTCAGCAGGCAGCAATCATGATGTGCGAATTAGGAAATGCAGATAGTCGTACACTTGGTATCGGTACCGTTCTTAAAATGTTGTCCAGCAATTTTGTTAGACTTTTGCTTAAATACCACATGCTTTTGCCATTTTCCAGAGGAGCTTCCAGGTATGGCTGGCGTGGGAGCTTGCAATGTAGCTGTAGTGACATCAGTTGTAAGAACTTCACTCTCTTTTCCTTTATCTTTCTTACTATCTTCTGCTTCCTCTGTTTCTTTTTCTTTTTCCTTTTGCAGTTGCACCTCTTATTCAGTCTGTTTACCAGTCGCTTCTTCTTCAATTTGAGGAGAGGCAGTTTCCTCTCTAGGTATTTTTTCTTGAGAAGCAGCCCATTCATCAAGGACTTCCTTAGTGGTCTTTTCTACCTTCTTTTCTTCCATATTCCTCAATCTAGTTTCTAAATTCTGCAATTTAGTCGTAACTTCTATCCAAAATCCATCAAATATTTTAGTTAAACTGCTTAAGCCATGCAAGATGCTTTGACTTAGACCACTTTCCTCAATCTTTTGCTTGCCTTTGTTTAAGGATTCTTCTCCTATGTCAGACTTCCATTTCATTCCTGTTTGGGCAGCAAGTGCAGTTCTCTTTGGTTCAACCTTGATTTTTATCAGCTTCTCTCTTTCCTCATCCGACACATCTCTAAGCAAGACCCATTCCCTATTTACTTGAACAAATCCCATTTTTTCAAAGGATTTCATACTATACACATTTGTTTTAAGATAACTAGGAGTACAAGTACTTAAATTCACCTTGAAATGCCTAAAAACTTTGATAAAGAGATTGTGGTATGGTAGTTCCTTGTGAGATGTATTTCTTGACTGAAGCATAAGCTCTACTGCCAAAAAACGAAAACTTATCTGTCTTCCCTCAGATAGGGCCACCATCAATATCATTTGCATAATGCTCATGAATGTTTTATGCCCGAAACTTGGAGTAACCATATTCGACCCCATATGGTGCAGAATACTTCCAAAACCATTTAACCACTTTAAATTTCTATCACTTGAATTTTTAAAACTTTTCTCTCCATAAACTTTACCTCAAGCCTTCCAAATCAAATAGGTCTGATTCTTCTAGAAATTTATTCATTTCAAAAAATTAGATCCCTCCAGCTTTAACTCAAAAAATTCAATTCAACAGTCGATAGTCAAATTTTATGTTTTCTGAGCCTACTCTAGAGGTGTACCATTGCATCATAAAACCTTCCTTAGTCTCCTCAAACCTTCTCTTTTTCATGTTCACATAAAACTCCTAAACTAGAGGGGTGTACAGTTCCTCATCTATTAACAGCAAAACCCCCATCCAAGATTCTCAAACGTATTCAAGATGTTAGAAAAGTTCAGAAATGCCTCAACATCAACCCCATATCCAATGACCACAGTCTTATTTCTAGAGATCCAGTCATTAAATTTAGACTCATATTTCAGATCAAGAAATCAAGGTACTTGGGTTTCAGAGCTTTCAGATACTGGATGCTTTGTTGATGAGTCGAATTGCTAAGCTGTTTCTTCAATAACAATTTTCTTTCCTTTCTGTTTTGTGGTTAGAGGTGCTGTGGCAACAGTTTTTGTCTTATCTACTACTTTGCTTTTCTTGCCCTTCTTCATCGTTTTCCTGGTTCCTTTGTCTGATTTTGATATTTTTGTCATGGCAGAAATGGAAAGAAGATAAAGCATTTTTTGTTTCAGTGGAGAAGATGCAAATACAAAGTGAGAGAAGCAAAGAGAACAATGGCGGTTTTTAGTTTCTAGGAGAGAGAGAGAGAGAGAGAAATAACTTTTTTTGTGATTTCCTATGTTCTAGAGTAGATAAGTACAATCGAATACCCTTAATCAGAGATTTAGACCAGAGATTGGGTCTCTTTTTTTTTTTAAATGCAAATATTTTGAAAACTCAAAAAATGGGTTCTAGACTTATGTTCTTCTTCATCCGAATATTTTAAAAAATTTACTTTACATGATTTTGGGCCACTACTATTTTAGATTCAAACTGATTCCAAATTTGTTCGTTCAAAAGCCGAATGAGAGATATTTTGTTGTGGGGATTTTGGATTCAAGTTTCTCAGGAATTGCGTCTAGAATCTCCATCTAAAATGTGTATCTTCAACGGTTTTACAAGAATGAACAAACAAATCCTTGTCAAAGTTGTTAGTTACATAATTTTGGTAATTCCAAAACCTCTTATTAAATGATTAAATCTATCTTTGGCCAGAGGTTTAGTGAAGATGTCTACAAGCTGTTCATCAGTTGAGATATATTCAATACACATATCACCCTTAAGCACATGATCTCTAATAAAATGATGCTTAATTTCAATGTGCATGGTTCTAGAATTCTGAATAGGATTTTTGGTTAAAATGATAGCACTAGTATTATCACATAAGATAGGCACGCAATTAAAATTTAAACCAAAGTCAAGTAAAATGTTTTTCATCCACAAAATTTGGGCGCAACAACTGCCAACTGCTATGTATTCAGCTTCGGTTGTTGAAAGAGAGACACATACTTGCTTTTTTCTATACCAAGAGATAAGGGAGTATCCAAGAAATTGATAATATCTGCTATTACTTTTTCTCTTAACTTTGCAACTGGCATAGTCGGCATCCGTATATCCTCTATATTTTTATTCATCTACATTTTTACCTCTCTTATCGTTATCAAGCTTTAAAGATGTGCTCATAGGTCTACCTATTTCTTTTTCTTCATTCATACCAAACCTCTTGAGTAGTTCCTTGGCATACTTAGCTTGATTCAAAAAAGATTCCATCTTTGATTTGCTTGATTTGAAGACCAATGAAGAAATTAAGTTCTTCTATCATGCTCATTTCAAACTCTTGCTGTATTATCTTGGCAAATTTCTTGCACAAAGAATCATTAGTAGCTTCAAAAATAATATCACCAATATATATTTGCACAATTAAGATATCATCATAATTTTTAGATTTAATAAATAATGCAGTGTCAACTAGGCCTCTTGAGAAACCTTTTGAAAGAAGAAAACCACCAAGCCTTTCATACCTTGCTCTTAAAGCTTATTTTAAACCATAAAGGGCTTTAGAGAGTTTAAAGACATGGTTTGGAAAACGTTCATTAGTAGAACTAGGAGGCTGATCCACATATACTTCTTTTTCAATGAAATCATTTAAGAAAGTACTTTTAACATCCATTTGGTAGAGCATAAAACCTCTGAATGATAAAATGCAAGTAACATTCTTATTAATTCTAACCGAGCAATGGGAGCAAAGGTTTCATCATAATCAATCTTCTTGATTGAATCATTGGGTAACTAATCTGGCTTTCTTTCTAATAATGATACCATGCTCATCAAGTTTGTGTCTAAAAACCCACTTAGTACCAATTACAAGATGGTCAAGTGGTCTAGGGACAAGCTTCTAAACTTGATTTCTTTCAAATTAGTCTAGCTCTTCTTGCATGACCATAATCCAAAATTCATGATGTAAGGCTGCATTAATATAGTTAGGTTCAGTGCTAGGAAGTAGAGCAAAATTAACAACAAAATATCATCTAGTTTTGATTTTGCAACTAGAATCACCAATGATCTATTCCTTTGGATAGATAGTTTTGTACTTCCTATCTCTTTGTAGATCTTGATTTATGGGCTCTTTTGTATTTTGATTGATTTCTTTAGCCAGTTGTTCTTCTAATTCTTTTTCGTTAGTATGAATATCAAGTGGAGGAGGTATATGCTACTCACTACCCTTTTCTTTTGAGATACTATATCATCATCATCATTTCTAGAAGAATATATATTTAATTCATCAAACACAATATGTATAGATTCTTCCACACATAGAGTTTTTTTATTGTACACTTTATACGCCTTTTTGTTGGAAGAATATCCAAGAAATATAGCCTCATCAGGTTTGCTATCAAATTTTCCAAGGTTGTTGAGAGTATTGAGGATAAAACATTTGCATCCAAAAACATTAAAATATAAAATGGATGGAACATTGTCCAATATGAGTTCAAAATGAGTTTTTCTTAAAAAAGGTCTTAGCATAACACGGTTGATGATGTAGCAAGCTATATGCACATCTTCAGCCGAAAAAATATTTTGGAAGTGAGTTTTCACACAGCATTAATCTTGTTATTTCATGCAAGGTTCTATTTTTTCTCTCAATCACACCATTTTGTTGAAGATTTTTTGCAGTTGAAAAGATGTGTGAAACTCCACTTTCATCACAGAATTTTGTTAAGTCCTGGTTGGAAAATTCTCTACAATTATCACTTCTAATTGAGATCACCTTGCAACCAAGGAAATTTTGAACACATTTGAGTAGTTTTGAGAATTCAGAAAAGGCTTCATCTATTTTACCAATGAATAGAGTCCAAATGAATCTTGAGAAGTCATTCACAATTACATAAGAATACTTCTTACCACAAAGACTAGTGGTCCTTATTGGTTTAAACAAATCCATGTGTATGAGTTCAAGAGGTTTTGATGTAGAAATCATTTTTTTTTTTTATTTAAAAGAGGTTTTGGTTTGTTTTCCAAATTGGCAAGAATCACAAACTCAATTTTTATCAAATCTTATTTTGGGCAATCCTCTAACAAGTTCCTTTGAGGATAATTTGTTTAGTAAATCCATAGATATATGGCCTAACCTTCTATGCTAAAAGTAGGCATCATCATCATTCATGGAAATGCATATAATATGATGTGCCACAAGATCATCAAGATAAAGTACATATTGCTAGAACTATCCATGATCATGCAATAATTTTTTTTCAAAAACAACTTTGCATCCACTATCACATAGTTGGCTGATGCTAAGTAGATTGTACTTCAATTCATTAATTAATAAAATTTCTTTGATGATAGTTGAAGATCCCTTACCAATATTACCTATGCAAAGTATTTTTCCTTTCTTTTTGTCTCCAAATATGATAAATCCATCGCTTGTAACTTGAATATTTTTTAGTAGTATAGCATTTCCAGTTATGTGCCTTGAGTATCTACTGTTCAAAAACCATTTTGTGGAACTCTTCTTATCCGATAAATGTTTCTATACATAAGATGTAAGAGTGATTTTTGGTACACATAGATTTTTGGGTCCATGGGGGTTAGTGATAGTTCCTTTTACCCTCCAAACTATTCTTATACCAAATTGCACATTCTTTCTAACATGACACTTAGATGCTTTATGTTCAGATTTTTCACAATATGTGCAACAATTGTGTGTTATATATGACGAAGCAGCTTTTGCAAAGTGAAATTTGTAATTTTCAGCTTTGATCTCATGCCTATAGCCTAGATCATTTCGATTTCCATCTATGTTTTGTGCACTAAGCAATTTTTCCAAATTGTTTTTTCCATTTGTAAACTTTTCAATGCATGTGGTGAGATCATCGACTCTATTTTCCATATCATCAAAATTACTAACCATAACTTCAAGAGAATGAATTTTGTCACACAAGCATTTAGTTTTTAGAGATATATGATGCAAGGAAGTAATGATAACATCATTTTCAATATTTGCGCACATATATGATTCAAGTGAGACTTTTTTCTCGTTCAACAACTTTGCATTCTCATCTAACAAAATGTCCATTTTCATCTTCATTTCTTTATTTCTTCTACACAGTTTTTTAGGTTCATGAAACATGTCAAATTGCAATTCATTAGGATCATCATGCTTTTCACAACCAGAATTATGCAAATCGGTTATCAAATATGGAGAAGTAGGATTAACCTTATCCTCCATAACTATGAAGCAAATGTTTACTTTTTCATTTTCAAAATCACAACTTTTTTCTGTCTTAGATTCAGCTTGATCCCAAGTTCCAATCAATCCTTTTCCTTTCTTCAACTTTGTGTCCTTCTTATTCTTTTTAAATTTCTTAGCCTCCTTTTCTTTCGCTACTAGACAGTCAGTGATGAAATGCTCTGTGCTTTTGCATTCAAAATATTGAGGCTTGAAGGAGGAAGTTTGTCCTTTCTCTTTCACAGGCTTCTTACCCTTTTTCAAGTGGCCCATTCTTAATATTTTTCTAAACATTCTAGAAACCATAGCCAATTCTTCTATGTCCAAATCAACACCATCATCACGATCAGTCTGATCAGTTTTAGCCTATTTATCAACTGCTATTAAGGTAGTTACCCGTTTACCATTATCATCATCATCATATTATTGAAACCTTTTGAGTTTCATTTCATAGAACAAAAGAGTGCCAATTAACTCTTCAGTAGGTAAGCTATTCATCTTTTTAGATTTCTCTATGTCTAAGGTTTTTAGGTGCCAACTTTTGGCAAGGCATCAAGCAATTTTCTATTTTGTTCACCGTGGGAATAAGCGTTCCTATAAGCCTTTAGTACATTCATGATATTTTTGAATTGAGTGAACATATCAACATAGTCTCTAATTAAAAGTCTTAACTTTGATTTCTTTACTTGATTAGTCATCTCATAGGTGGCTTCAAGTAATCTCTACATTTCATGAGCTGAATCACAACCACTCACAATGTTGTTTTCATTAGAGTCAAGAGCATAGCACAATATATTCATTGCCTGAAAATTTAGAGTCATCTTCAAAATATCCTCATTGTCATATTTATCACATTGTTTCGGCATTTTTCTACCTTCAACAAATTTTGATGGGACAAATAGTCCATTTTCATTCAAATTTCACAACTCAAAATTTATTGAGCATACATGTATCTTCATTCGATATTTCCAAAATGTATAATTGCTTCTATTGAACAAAGGAGGTCTGTTTGTGGAAGACCCATTGATGTAAGGCAGAGCGGACATGTTTGCCTTATGGATCATTGCTACAAGGCTATTAAACCAAAGATAATATAGACCAATGCTCTTATACTAATTGAAAAACCTTAGAGGGGGTGAATACGGTTTTTGGCGAACAAATGCAGATTAAAATTTTTTGTCCCCTTCAAAATTCCAACAAAGTAGCATAAATGTTTTGCGGCTTTAAGATTTTAGACAGGTGTCTTTTAAATCAACACAGAATAATAAGAAAATGTTATGAGAAAAAGATGGGTATTTGAGATGTCGAGAACAAGTTTAAATTAGAATACAAAGATCATAAATGAATTATTTATTTTAGAAGAAAATATACAACATTTAAGATATGAAGATAGCGAAAAATGCAGTAAAGAATTTTGGCAGAATAGCATAAGAAAATACTCAAGAATTTATAGTGGTTCAATCCTTAAATGATCTACATCCACTATCTTAAGTTTTCACTAAAGGATTTCAACACTATTCACTAAAAACCTTTCCCCAAATCAATGGTGGTAGGTAGCACCAATCTTTCACAGGAGGATAACCACACATAGTTTTACCCCCAACCTATTTAAGCTCAACAATCAAGGCTCACCCCAACTGAGTTTTATCTCTTTAACCTTAATACAAGACAGATTTAAAAGAGAGTACATAGATAACTCACAGATTGAGTAGATTTGATCAACAAAGCACAACAACCTTTTACCTTTAGGACAATTATATTTCACTTTGAAGGACATATAAAAAAAGGGAGATTTTTGTATTCTAAAGTATAAGAGTGTTTTTGAGAAAGATAACACAAAAATCTGCTTTAAAATTGAGTTCTAAAGGCTTTTATAGGAGCCATACCCAAAGTTCTAACGGCTAGTAACGACTAGTTACTTTCTGTCATGATTTTCATGATTTTGGATTCACAAAGTGGAAAGATGTCTATCTAAAATGTAAGTCCAAAATGACACTTTTTTAAGTAGAAACATTTTGAAAAATGCTACAGACTATTGGATGGAGTTTTGGATTCAAATGACCATCCAAACTACTCAATCCAAATATCTGAAGACCTAGACTTTGAAATCATTTTATTTTTATGCTTTAAGGTAAAAGTAAATTGAATATAAGGTAGAGAGACATAGGAATTTATAAATAATACCTTAATAACAATTCCTAGTCTATAGTTCTTTCATAAAGGCTTTACGGTATGCAAGCTCTTAAGATGACATTATACTTGATCAATCACTGCTTTAAGTTCCTTTTGCTTAAGAGCTGCTTAGTAGTCTTATCTGTATGCCCTGGAAGAACTGAGGTCAAACATGTCTAATCACATGTAGATTACACAAGTTAGTCCTCATCAATATTTGTCATAAGTCAAAACACAGGAAAATGCCCATAGGGCTAACAAAATTCATCAAATTACCAAAAATCAATACATGTCGTAAATTGACAACAACATATAAATAATTAGAACATTGATCTCAACATTGTTCAATAAAAAGAAAATAAAGGATATAGAAAGAACTTATAAACAAGTCCTCTTCCTCTTCCTATAAAGACTCTTCTTGAAACAATGCTCATTTTAATGAATTCCTCTTCCAAACCTTGATTCTTGAATTTAGTTCTTGAATTCACCATGTTTTGCTTGTGTTTTCCTTGTATTTATAGCCTTTTAGGTTGCCAAAAACATTTGCCTAAGAGTTCTAGGCCGTGTACAAGTCATATACCAAAAAAACTTCATATGTAATTCCCATTTATGACCAAAATCGGATTCCATGCTAGCATTCCCTAGTGCCAGGCCATCATTGGCTCTTCTTTGTTCGTGCCCAATTCCTTTATTTTTTCCCTATTTTTCCATGTTGTTCCAGAATTAAGCAAGGGTCAATTCATACATCTTTGCACGACACTGGTTCAACACTGGAAATCAAAGTTAAGCTCTAAAATCTGCAGTTTCTGCACAAAATTCAGGGGGGGAGGGGGGGAAACCTTTCTACAACTAATTATCACAATTTTATCAAAAAGTAAAAGAATTAGCTAGCTAGAAAATTACCTCAAAGAGCTAGAAAAATAGTGGTACATTTAGGCCCTATCAATTTACTATTTATGACATTTGAGTTATTTGGAATATATTGAGTTGTTTTATCAAACATGTTGGTATTTGATAGTAAGTTGTGTTTGATTTTGGCTACCAATTTAGTAGAAATCAATTGCTGAGATTTGATGATATTGATGAGTTGTATTTGTGTTGTTTTCCATCTGCACTTTGAGGAATTGCTAATTAGTTTTTTGCTATTCTAATTGCTATTCTGCTTCAGCTTGAACTAAATTTTTTTTAGCTACATTTGATTTAATTTGTTGGATTGTTTTGTGGTTGTTGGTTTAGCTGAATTGGTTAAAGGATTTGGAGTTGTTGAATTTGGCAAGGGGGTATGTTTTGTGTTATTTAATTAGTGATTGGGAGTTGTGATTTTTGTGAGCATTGGTGGGGTATAATTGAATTAGTTTGGAGGTATTTTGAGTTGAGATTTTTGCAAGGTATATTGAGAGTGAAACCATCTTGTTCACTTTTATTTCTTTTGACTGTCAATTTCTTTTCTCTCCTTTCTTTTCCTTTCCTATTTTTCTCATCACTTTTCTCTATAGGTCCTAAGTACATTACCACCAAACTACTTTTCAAAAGCAAGAAAAGTGAGGGTTCTTCTTTCTCTTTACATTAACCCTCCAATGCCGATAGATTTGTAAGTGTTGAGTATGAAGAGTAGTTTAACAAGAGAGTGAACAGAAAAATGATTTTGGAGAAAACCTTTTACCCTACTTTAGATGATGAATTCAAGATCACTGCCATATTTGGATTAGTTGGTTGTGCTCCTATTATTGGACCAAAGGATGTTTGCTACCCCAATATGATAACGGAATTTTATGCTAACAAAAAGGATAAGAAATACCATGTTCTGAGGAACATTGATACTACTGTGAGAAAAGTACCCATCCATTTGTCTAAGAAGTTACTGGCAGACATCTTAGGCATAAGAGATGAAGGGGTGTGGGTAAATATTAACACTTACAACAATAAAGTCGTTTCTGATATAGATTAGAGTTTTAATAATGCCATAGTGGACTTATATTTGTAGTATCAGATAGCTGGTTAGGATAAGGTGCTTCATATCACCAACCTCCCTCTATATTTTCAATTGATTGTTTGCTTCCTAGCCTTTAATATGGCCCTTACAGTAAGTGTTAGTGTTGTGCCCTAGAGGCAATCACTTGTACATTGTATATGACACATTTTATTTTAATAAAAGATATTATTTATCTTACAATTTCTTTTGTTTATTTTAAGTAATATAACTATTCAATAAAGTCCTTAGTACAACACTATGTTAAGGAAATTATGATAGAGATCATAATATGAGATTCCTACTATATTGGAAGGTGTTAGTACTTAAATAGTACCTAGTTATAGTATTAATGAGACAGGACATCATTAATACGTTAAGACTAGCATGTGTTAGACTTCCTGATTTGATCAGGCGGTGGTTCTCATAACCATGAGTATTGAGATACTCAAAGTTAACACATGGATGCTTGTTAATGGAACAAGTTCATTGGATTACCTAGCTTTGAGATAATCATATGGATAACTATTTAGTGCCAGTGATATAATCTCAATATAGCAAATGTGCAAGTATCCTTAGACTTGAGATCTCCAAGGAACTTTGTTTGCTGAGCTTTGTACTTTGATTCCAATCTCCGGAGCTCGATTGAGGGCTGCATATAGGATGGATATTGGGTACATTGTGAGATAAACGAAAGTAGTTGAGATGGTCAATAAAGGATTCACCACTCCTAATAGTAGGGGCGAATATCTCACGGCCACTTGTAGGAATTACTACTCGAAAGTCCTTGGCCAAGGTGATTGTGTATTGGAAACAGTTCCAATTGATACACTTCTAGAGTAGTGGGTTCCTGGTACAAGTACTATTGTATTCGGGCCAGAATTAATTCTGGAAGGAGTTGGCACTAATTCCGTACTCCAAACCGAATGAGATATTGTATGATGAAATGAGTTAATTGCACTAAAGTTTGTTATTGAAGGGTTCGTGTCAAGCCACTTGACTTCGTGGATTCTTAGGTGGTCTAATGTGTTGCTAGATACCACTCATGATCTGGGAATATGGGTTTATTAATTGATGAATTAATAAACCAATCCTGATTAGAATTAATAGGATTAATTCTAATTAATTATGGATTATTAATCTCAAAGACGTTTAGATTAATTCATGTTCGCTACCAATTGACTGGGAAACCTAATAGGTCACACACAATAGAGGATTTATGCTCAAGGTGTTATTTGATAACATTATAGGGTTAATTGAGAGAAAGAGAAGTTGTTGTGGACAAATTATAATTAGTTATAATTTGTGGTCTAAGTTATAATTGTGAGAACTTGATGTTTCCAATTAAAATTAGGGAATTCTAATAGGATTAGAATTCTCAGTTTTAGCAGGGTTTTAGGTATATATGTATGATATAACCAAAAACCCTAGCTGAAGTTGAGTGACACGAAATCCAACCAAAAATAGCTGAACAACACACGATTCTCTCTCCTTTGTTCTCTCTTTCTCGTTTTTCTTCTTGAAAGAAAAACCCTAGCCGCCATTAATTTTTGCCAACACAGAAATTTTGGTGCTTGAGTATACCTCTGTATGGATTACTGTTAGAGATAATCACACACTATGATTATAGCGGTTTGACGTTCAACTCACGTGGAGGTTGATCACGAGGATTACTAGATCGCGCCTCAACTTGAAAAAGAAATTTTTGTTCTTCGGACGATCACGCAAAGGTAAAAGCTGTTACCTTTACCCTCATTATGTCTTGTTTTCCACACATAGATGGGTCATGGGATGGTATCTCATTTTATTTTCTGCTGCGCCGTATAGGTTACGAGCCTGAGATACCCAACAGTAAGTAGATTTAATGAAGGGAGAATGCTAGACATTTATGTGCTACACAAGTTGATGCATCCCTAGACAACCCTTTAGCCTCTTTTCTCATCTACTACATGAGAGATGTTATTTTCTCCACCCACCCTTCTAAGGCATTTGCCTTCTCTTTAGTTATCAACAAGATTCTTGAGCATTTTTAGGTGCCCAAATCTGGCGTCATTGCTGAGGAACAATATCACGAAAGATTAGATTATGTTGATTTACCCATGTTTATATATGTAAATATGTATATAAGTTCTTTATGTAGGTAGGTACCATAATTCGTTGTATTATGTATGAATTCATATGTTCATTATTATGTGAGATATATTAATTGTCCTTGTTTACATACTTGTAAATTCCCAAAAATCTTACTTTCTTCTTCTTTGTAGGGTTAAATCTAGGTACATAACCCGATGAATCTGCAAAGCTATAGTGGACTTTGATCCAGAGATTGAAAAAATATTGACATAGATTCGAGGGCACATAGAAGAAGGATTGACCAACAAAGTTCAATAGGAGAGATGGAGATAAAATAATGGTGGTAATGGTAGTAATAATAGAAGGACTATGGGCATTTTTGCTAAACCTACAATTGCGAGTATAGGTTCGAGTATTACTAGACCAATGGTAAAAGTTAACAATTTTGAAATAAAACCCAATATTATCCAAATGATTTAAAACATTGTTCAATTTGATAGGCTACCAAATAAAGACCCTAATGCCCACCTAACTAGTTTTCTAAAAATCTATGATACTTTTAAAATGAACGGTGTGCTGGAAGATGCTATTAAGTAGAGATTATTCCCTTTATCCCTTAGAAATAGAACCAAATCTGGGTTGAAATCTTTACTAGTGGGTTCTATCACTACTTAGACAGGATTAGCTGAAAAATGTTTAGCCAAATATTTTCCTCTAGCTAGGACAGCTAAACATTGAACTGATATCTTTACCTTCCTATAATTAGAGTATAAGAGTTTGTATGAGTGTTAGGAAAGGTGGAAGGAGATGCTAAGGAAATATACTCACCATGGGTTTTAGTTAGGAATGCAAATGCAGATTTACCATAGTGGTTTAAACTTTCCCGCAAATCAATTAATTGATGCATCTGCTAAAGATACCACGAATTCTAAGACTCCGAATGAGTTGTAGGAGTTGATAGAAAATATTGCAATGAACAAATACTTTTGGGGAAACTCAAGGCCTAGGGTCCTAATTCAAAGAGTTCATAAGGTGAATGCCATGGCTACTTTGGAAGCAAAGGTAGAGGCATTAGCGCAAAAGATGAAACAAATGGTGGCCCCTTGTCAAGGTTAAGTAATGAGTGCTAATTGTGGCTTTTGTAAGGAAAAGCACCCCAATAATAACTGTCAAAATATGAGTTCAACAAAAGATATCGTGGAACAAGCTACTTTTATAGGGAATGGAAGACAAGATAACAATTCTTGTAGTGCCACATATAATCCAGGTTGGAGGAACTATCCTAATTTCTCTTGGATCAATCAAAACTAACCAAGGAAAAACCCCCCAACCTTTAGTGGAAACCAAAATCCCAACCTTCTTTGTCTACTAATGCACCACCACCAAAGTCATCATCAAAGGAATTGGTTAACAAACTGGTAAGTTCTACAGATGCACACTTTCAAGGAGTTGATGCAATGACTAGGAATTTGGAGGCTTCAATGCATAATCTAGAAAATCAAATTAGTCAACTGGCTAAGACTCTTGGAGACTGTCGAGCTAGATCTCCACTTGGGAACAGGGAAAATAATCCACGAGACCAAGAGCGTGGAAAGAGATGAAGCTTATTTGCTTTCGTTTTTAATTTGGGGCAATCTTTAATTCTTGTTTGAGTTCGATTCTTGTTTATTTCTTGTTGAATTTCATCCATGTGTGTTTTAGTTAGTTATTTTCCTTTATAGTAATTAAAAAAAGTGCAAAAATTTTGAAAAACATATCTGATGAGGTGCCAATCCAACCATTTATACCAAGTGCCCATTCTTTTCAGGGAACAGGTAGAGGTGACCTAGCCCACATCTGGAGTTCGACATAAAGAACCGATTTCACTCATTTTTTTTTCAAAATTTTCTCACTTCCCTTGCCTTTTCTCTTAACCCTTTGCCGGTTTTTGAACCCTATCCACCACTATATTATTTTAAACAATCCAAAAGACCTTCCAAACATAAAAAATGCTTGATTTCTTCTTGAATCCAAGGTTTGAAACTAAAAAAATCTTAATTTTTCTTCAAAATCCAACTTTTCAATCCATCCAATTAGTGCATAATTTCTTCAACCCCTTTGCATTGGATGATTGTCCATACATTGGAGAACATTGTGGTATGATTTTTATGTTCTTTTTATGCTTTAATTTTGTGTATTAATTTCTTGTTATTTTTGGGGTATTTTATGACCAAAAGTTCAATATTCACTGTGATTGATTTGGTTTAAGTGAATGTATAAATCTTGTGTTAATAGAATAGCAAAGGTCAGTGTTTAATGAAGTTGTTTCTTTGATCCATGCTTTGATTTTCACTTGTCATGATATTGTGCTTTCTGCTGAAAAAGGAAAAATGTTTATGCTTGATTATAAATGGTTAAGGACCTTTATTGATAATGTCATTATAATTATTTTCGTTTCTCATGATGATCATAATTTCTATTATACAATGCTCTACATTCTACATTATTACATTAAAGAGTTATATTGATGTTTGCTTGGATTAGGAATTGTATTTATTTATTTATTTGTAGGCATTGTGAGGAAATTATGGTGTGGTTTTGCAGTGCTGTTGATTTGTATGGATTAGTGATGGAGTTAGGAGTTGTGGTTAATTTGTGAGCCTGGTTGAGGGTTGTGACTTGTGTTGAGAATTTGTTATTTTGATCTATTTTTCCTTTTCTTGCCTTATTCGTTTTTCTCTCATCATGTTTAGCCCAAGGGGAATGGCTCCACGAGCTAAGAGGTCTAGAGCCTCATCTTCTTCCATACTTTCTTTTGAGCCACTTCCTACCCAGCCTACCTAAATTGTTGATCCTACTTATTAGTTTTAGTTCCAAAGTCATGTAAACAACAAGATTATAGTAGAGAAAAATTTTAGAACATCCCTTGATAATTCTCTTCCGTTATCCACTATGTTCATGAGATTGGGATAGGAGGCCATTATTCGATTACAGGGGGTTTATTGTCCTATTCTAGTTAGGGAGTTCTATGCTAATATGCAACATAAGAAGAACGGCCTCGAGAGCATCTTTACTATGGTCAAGGGCATCCCCTTTGAGTTTGATAGAGCTAAATTGGCCACCATTTTTAGTGTTAATAATGGGGACCTTAGGTAGTTGTAAACAGTTATGACAAGAGGATTATTTCTAATCCTTAATGGAGAATTTTTCTACAGTCAAAGTCTAGGAATACTTACTTCTATGGCATTTTAATTAAATAACCGGAGTTGGATTTAGGTTTGACAACGCTTCCTGAACTAGTACGTCTACTTATTCCGCAGGAACACCAACTAACTGTCGGCTCCTTTACATTAAACACATACCATGCTTGCTATATTTTAACCTCCAGAGTATGCTCTAACCACTGTGGACCTCTACTGGTAAAAGAAGAACTAGGGTGAAGAAGATTGGAAGAAAAATAGAAGACCTAAATGTTAAAGAAAAAAATGAAGGAAAAATGATAAGAAAACGGTAGCTTGGTTCGTTCTCGAGGAAAGCCAAAAAGCTACTATTTTTCCTTGTGAAATTTGGTCAACCTTGTATAGGCACATGAGTTGCCTATTTAAAAACATCCAGCTTTCCTTTTCCTTCTCTAACTAAACCAACCGGGCTTCTTTTTCTTTTTAATTTCATTTTTCTCGTTTTCCTTATTTCTTCATAAGTGGTGACAAATCCCAGGTTTCTAAAACCTATTAGCCATTCCATACAAACCCTGATGGGTCAGTGCTTTTCTTAATTAATCCAAAACTAATTAATTAGCTCTTTTATTAATTAATCTACTTGGGCCCAATATGAAATTATCCAAGATAATTAATTAATAAACTAATTAAATAAATTAGCTCTTTAATTTATTAATTAATCCAATTCGGCCCAATATAAAATTATCCAAGATAATTACTTAATAAACTAATTAAATAAAATAGCTCTTTTATTAATTAATTAATCCACTTGGACACAATATAAAATTACACAAGATAATTAGTTAATAAATAAATTAATTAACTTGGCCCAATTAATTATTCTAGTCCAAATAAATAATTAATTGGACTCTTAAAAAAAATTCTAGTAATAATAAATTCACCCAATAAGCCCATATATTAAATTAAATTTACTAATGTTATTTGAGCTACTCTGGGGACTAAAAGATATATTCTTGACTCCTAAAATAACCAAAATACCCATGCTAATAAATAATTGTATTTTATGATTTTAATTATTCTATTTATCACCGTATGGAAATATTGACCCCGAGAATAATATTGCAAGTGCAGTGTCTTCGACCTACAGGTGTTATGATGAAAATACCCCTCTATGTAACATCTGTTATTGAGATAGGAAAAATGTGCTAACACATTTCTCAATGACATCTACCATCCTTTGATACCTAGTCCAATAATCCATGACTTTCAGTATGTATCCACTTAGCACAGGGAGCTACCCAAAAGTGTACATACTTAGTTACGTTTCCCAAGGCCTTAGATTATTAGATTATCCCAGACAATCACAAAGGAATGATTTCTTCACATAATAAAGCATAAAAACTCTATTATATAAGTCCGTCATAATTAACTAGAGTCATACATCCAACATACAAGGTTATTAGCCTTAAGATAAGACCCCACCCAATATACATCAAAGTGTACAAGTCCAACTTGACCAGACCACTAAATTATACTCAAATCATAGGGTACTTATCCATGCAGTGGCTGCGATAAACCAATCTTTATTTAATTTAGTAGCTTTATAAACATTGTAATCGCATAGTCCAATTCTACGTATTCTAAATACGCTTACACTATTGGTGTAAGTGGACTACTTACTGGTTAAAGGTAAACTATTCCCCATTTAGAAATCATAATGTATTGATCTAAACTTTCATGAAGTACCTATCTCTATCAATCGATGAAGAATAAATTTTTACTTATGTGTTAGTAGCTCATAATCTACACTTTACAAAAAAAGTGCGACTCAATCACGCAAATTACTTACTAACACATTTAGACCTTTAATGTGCAGCATATGTAAACAAACAACTACTAATTAATGAAACTTTTATTAATCTCTAAAATACAGAAATACATAGGCCATTTTGGGCATACATTCCAATGGTACCTAAGGCAAGTGGTTTCAATGAGGCAAGAATCATTGATATCTAGATTCTCTCTAGGATGCTAGACAGTCAGCCTATTCCCCTCACTCCTTTGCTTATCCTATCGATGAGGGATATGGTCTATTTTCGTATATCCTTTAAAGCCTTTACTTTTCATTTAGTGATTGTACATATTCTTCAGGTTTTTAGAGTGAGTTGTGAAGGGAGCTGACTGAGACTACTAGTGAAAGAGATGTAGTGATGGAGCATACCCTAGTACAGTATGGGTATAAGTATCAGGCACAAGAGTTACGACGGATGAGACCTTTTGAGGTCTAGCAACCCAGGATGAAGGAGGTGTCATCTTCAAATGAGGAAGAGCAGCCACTGCAGCCTCGAGCACATGCAAGTAATTTGAGATCACAACCTAGTGTTAGGTTTGAGGCTAAGATGCACACACAGTTAGAGTAGTTTCGACTCTAGATAGAGACCCAAACTACCATCCTTCTCCAACTTCAAGATTGCATGGTTGATATGCATAGGAGGCAGAATGCTCAAGAGCAGCGACTGACTACTTGGATGAAGTAGTTTCCTAGACTGGCCGAAGGTGCTTCCACTAGTCAAGCTAGGAGAAATGATACAGCTACTGAGAACAATGAGGATGATAATGATGAAGAGGATGATTACGCTTGCCTCTTTATACTTCTTTTTCACTATCTTTGTTTACTGGTGTATTTTTCATTTTATATTTTCATGACCATTTCTTAGGTTTTATATGTTATTTCTTGTCTTCTTTTTCTATTCCATTATTTCCTTTTCTAGTTTTATGTTTTGTTTTGCCTTTGTGTTTTCTTAGAATGACATAACATTGTCACAAATAGTGCTTCATGCTGGAATTCAAACTCTCTTGGAATATTTAGCTAGAATCAATGGATTTTGGGAGGGTATTTCCTAATTCTTTTCCTCTTCCCATCTATTTCTTTTTGGTCCATTGGATATGCTTTATTATGATATTTTAGGCTATTGAGGACAATGTCCAGTTTAAGTGTGGGGGACGAAATGAATTCAAATACTTTACCATGTGAATTTTGAATCTAAATTTGAAAATTTTTGTGGGAATGTTTTTTGAATGTAATGAAGTTGTGATTTTTTTTTTTAGCTTTAAATATGGATTTGTCGTTTTCTTTTGGTTGAATTTTAATTTTTAATTAAAATAAACTTATGTATTAAGTTAAATATTGCTAAGTCTTGAGAATTTAAGTTAACCTTAGTTATATTGTAGTATTTGAGCTCTGTTTTATTTCTTAAGTTTGAATATGGATGATTTGATGAAATATGGGTAATGTTGTTGATTAATTTTTGTGTTATGGATTTATACTTTGTTTAGTTTTGAGTTGTAAATAAGGAATGTGAGTTGAAAAGAATTGAGAAAAAAAAAGATAAAAGAATTCAGTGAAATGAAAAAATTGAATGAAGAAGAGAATGTTCTTATTTTCTAGAAAATGTTTTACTGAAAAGGGGGGGTTACTATGGAGAAAAGTAGCAAGTATTGTTCTATGCACTCTCCTGAGGTTAGCCCAAAGCTAAAAGAAAAAGAGAGAAAACAAAGATGAAAATGAGAGTAAAAGAAAAATTAGAAAAATGATTATTATAAGAGGCCAATAGGGTGCATGAAGAGGAATCCATTCATTTGAGACTATCAATTTCCTAAATCATTAAAAAAAAAAAAAGAGTGGAGTGTTTCCTTATTTTACTACTTAAAGTTGTGCATATTTAAGTTCATAATGCCTGAATTGGTTAATTAGCTTAACCTATATGATTTGTGTTGTCTATATTTTTGCTTAAGAGGGGGAATACTTTTTTTGTACTACATATGAGCTTGTTTAACTTAACTTTAATGGCCTTGGAATAATTTGGTCTAATACATGAGTTTGTAGGATTTTTGAAAGGGTTAAATGAATGACAATTTTATATTTATGGTTGGAAGAATGTTATAGCTTTGTTATGGATGAATTGAGGTTGAGAATTTGAGCTAGTTATATGAAACCCCAGTCAAAACCAACCTTAGAGTAAGGGGGTTGGAATGCATATCATATTTTATTGCATATTTAAATATATTTTTATATGATTTTATGTGCTTTGGATTTGTGTTTTCTAGTCTAGAGGGCTTGGATATGATTATTGAGTGAGAAGGGAAAAATGGTAATTTTTGCTTGAGGTGAAAATAGGGAGATAACTTGAGGTTTAAATATGAAAAATATTTTAGAGAGAAAATAAGAACAAGAGTTGTTGTGGTGTAGTGGTTAGAGCTTTGGAATTAATTCTTGAGGTCTTGGGTTCAAATTCCATTATTGGAGCTTTAGCATGATTAAATTTTATTTTTGCTTGGGAAGGGGTATTTTCGGCCTTAAGTGCTTTAGCAAAGGGTAGAGGCGTTGTCCTAGGGGAGACATGATAGGAGTACTCTAATCCTATTCTTGTGCCCTACTCAAAAATTCCTAAGGGAATTCATTCCTCCATGATCTTTAATTTTTCCTAATTCTCAAGTCATTAGATTGGACAAATTTGTTCTAGCCAATTTCGATCTAGAAATTTCAATAAAGTGCTGAGGCTTTGAAGGTTCAAAATGTCTAAGGGAAAGACATCTTATAGACCGAAAATGTGGAAGAGATGGGGAAAGTTCCAAGAGAATTAATTCCCCTAGTGAACCTTCTAAACTTCACTCTATTTAGGTTCATTTTCCTTCGTGTAATGAACTGAAATTTTTCCAGC
The DNA here is from genome assembly GCA_026120185.1 of Voacanga thouarsii. Lineage (NCBI taxonomy): Eukaryota > Viridiplantae > Streptophyta > Magnoliopsida > Gentianales > Apocynaceae > Voacanga > Voacanga thouarsii. Next base: position 1,227,571 of record JANUWF010003373.1, on the reverse strand, counting down.
TTCTTGTGCCTTCAAGGTGTCAAAATTCTCAGCCATTGTTCCCTCCCAAATGCTACCAAAAAATGGCCCTTTTGATCAGCTTAAAATCTGAAAATTTCTGGTTAATTTCGGGCTGCACAAATTCTGTGCAAAACCAGAAAAATTTCTGGTTGAAATTGCAGCTTTGGTAGTCTTCAACCAAGCCGTTTTCTTCCAGTTTTCTCCCAGCTCCTTAGCCAAGTGTTTCCTCCATGAAGCAGGCTGGAAACCAGCTGTGAAAGGCCTCTAATATCTCCTTCAAACTCTCTGCAACCTGGCTGGAAAATGGCAGCCGAAACTGCCCAGAAAAATTTCAGCAATGGCGAAATTCTATGCAGTAATTTTCCAGCTTTGTTTCCTATTCCAGCCCTGACTGAAACTTCATCTTTCTTCTACACAAACCACTCTTAAAAAGCCATGAACTGAACTCCATTGTCTTCCCCAAGCTTCTACACGAAAACCAAACATGGCTGCCCGAAAATATCTCCAACAAATCACTGCAATCATGCCTTGATTGGATACGAAAATTTCAGCAAACTTCATTTAGCAACCTTCCATAAAATGTCCCTCAAACAACTAGACCTTCCCTTCACCATTACACTCCTTTTTTGCCACCATTAACATTCTTCAACCAGCTTTCATCCAACAGAAACACAGAGCAACAATTCGGCCATAGCAGCTTCCAAAAAGCTTCCATTGAACAAAGATATTCTTGCTATATTTTGTTTCCAAATTTGATCCCCAAAAATATTCTTTTAGGATTTCAACAACCAGCCTTTCCTTTTCCTTTCAAATCAGAAAAATCATCTTCCTAAACTACACAAACAATTCGGCCACTGCACACACACAAAATTTCAGCAACCACAAACCCAAAATCCCTCTATTCTCTTCAACCTTCAAGCACACATAGAACACCATGAACACCTACTCCTTTCTTTCTCCTAATACCTCTCCAAACCACTTCAAACTTCTTCCAAAAATTTCAGATTTCATCTACTCACTGCTGTGAGTCCATCCATACCATTGTTAACATCAAACTCCAAAATCCAACTTGCTCTTTTGGATCAAAAATCAGAATTTTTGTGAAGGCTCAAGAACACCTTCAAGGTAGGTTTGTTCAATCAACTTCATCTTCACTAATCTTTGATCTTTAATGAATATATATATGAATAAACATGCTAATAGACTCTCTTCTTCTCTTTTCTCTCTCTCTATCTCTCTCTCTCTTGGCCGAATGACTTCTTCCCCAATGGCCATGCTTCCTTCATCTCTCTTAGACGGATTTGGACATCTAGGAGTTGAGATCTATTCGAAACTCCTTCAAGGTACTCATCAATCAAGTAAGCCTTTTCAACACTCCTTTTAAATTCTAGATTCATGTCTCTAGGATGATATTGGTAGGAGATGGATTATGAATAGGATTTGAGCATGTATTGTTGTGATGAGTAGAGATTGAAGCATGAATAAATGTGTGTTTATGATGGAGATGGGATTTATGCATGAGTTGATTATCTTCGTTGATTATATGGTGTTTTTAGGGTTTAATGCATGTCTCCATGTCATAGGTAGTATTTGTTATCAAGTATACTAGAGATTATGTCATCTATGATGAATAGGATTTGTATTCATGTATGATTATTGAAGCCATGATTATGTTTATGTTAGTAGAGGTTGGATCATGCCTTGATAAATTTAGATCTATGCTTTTATTCATGATTTGGATGATTTGATGAATTGAAGTGGAGTATATGTTCATGATTATAGTTAGCAAGTGGAATTATGATCATGAACTAATTGTTCCTAAGCTAAATTTTATTTCTTCAATAAAATGTTTAATATTATGAATTTTGCTAGTAATTTCGAAAAACCCTAGGAAGGGTAGATTTGGATTATTATATATATAATAAGGATATTTTAGTCAAATAAATAATAGCTTTACTAGAAAATAATATATATATATATATATATATTATATAAAATGATAATATCAAATAAAGCCTTTTATGAAAATAATCATAATAAGTAAAAATATTAATTTTGTAAGTCTTATATTCATAAATATCCTTAAAATTTATCACCTTTCAATTATTATCTTTTAAGCAAAACCTGTTAAAATTTATTTATTAGCTTTCAATCAAGACGCATTAAAATTTATTTTCAATTAATTTTAGTTATCGATTATTTTCAAATAATTAATTATTAACAAATCATTATTTTACCTAATACCACCTAGGATTCTTCATCAAACAAACTCTAAATTATTTTTAGCAAGATTTAAACCTTCAACTTATTAGTACCTATGTCCCAAAACATTAATTATTTTAAATATCAAATTAGACTTAGCTTATAAACCTTTTTATTTATTATTTGGCCTTAAAGCTTGGGACACTAGGACCATGATAGTGGTGAGTTGAGCTAGTCTTATTTGTGAAAGTGGATTTTGGCTTGAGTTTGATTGTGGTTTATATTTACCCCATGCGGGGTTGGGTCAGCAGTTGAAGATCTTTATTTTATCTCGAGCTAAGGATCAGGTAAGCTCTTGCATAAAACTTGATTGATGTAAAATGTTTATTATGGCAAGCCAAATGCAGAGTGCATGGACACTCATTTCTGTAAAGGTAATTGAGGATTGACTCCTTCCTTATTTTAGTCAAACAATTATTTGAAAATTAATAAGCAGATTTACTCAAACTCAAAACTCTTTCTAAAACTGATTTTGACAAAGACTTTGGAAATCCTTAATTGCCATTTTCAAATGGAACTGTGTTTTATTCATTTTTTCCAAGTGGGATAAGTTACGTTGAGTACTCAATAAGGGTGGACTGTTAGGGCTAGTCTTTGAGGGGTTAGGGTAAGTCTCTCAGTAAGTGACCACCTCTGAGGGGTGAGTCCTACCCGGATAAAATGCCAGTCCAGTAGGTCGTGCCGGTCCGAGCTAGCAGTTTATTTTTCAGTCAAGTGACTGTGTTTTGCCGGAATGGACAGCCGGTTGTTGTTTGGGTATAGTGAAGGAGGAGTATCTTGTCCGGTAGGGCGAACACCTACCTTTTGTCAGTTTGCACAAAGTGTCGGCATTCTGACCGGTTATGAGGCCCAACGTGTGGTAACCCATGATCATTTCTTTTGAGTGGCTGATTTTATTAATTATGTATGGTTGGAAAAGCCAAAACACCACTCTTGATTTTAACTAATGTTTATTGCTTGCCAGTATTTCTCTTATAAAGATTTATACTTTGCATTCACGAACTATTTCTACTGGACACTCAAAGCACACACGGACTTACGGAGATTATTATCTCATCATGCTTTTTACCATGATTTCAGGTTGATCCTACTGTGGGGATGAGAAGCTAGATTTTGCCTGCCTTGGAAGATTTTTTTGATAATTGAATGTGCAATGCTTTGGGGAGTTGAGAGTGGATGATTTTTATTATGGATTTGATCTTTTTGAATTCTTGGATTTAATCTTAGATTTATTCTTGGGTTGTAATAAATATTAAGTTAAAGTATTATTTTTATTCCGCTATTTATTTGTGTGACCTAGTTATAAAGACCCTTGTCCTTTGGATGGGGCGACATCCCCGGCCCTAGTGGGCCTAGGTAGTGGGGTGTTACAAGTGGTATCAGAGCAGGTAACCAGTGCCTGGTATGGGAACTAAGTGCTACACCGTGTGCGGTGGGGCCACCTCTAGAATCCTATACCTCCTGGTTGGTCATAGGTTTGGCCCCTAAAGTATGGGCCTAGCGAGGAAGCTTGGGTCTAAATGAGGGGTGAATGTGATACCCGAATCCCATATGGGATTGGGATGAGAAGTGTGTATGGTATATAAGGATGGGCCTAAGTACCCATTGTCAACTTGGGATATCCATTTTAACCCAGCGAGGATGGCGGCGGCCAAGTAGTTGATCGTGGGTGCTGCCAGGCCCATAGTCGAGTTCTTGGGTCCGCGGGCACGGTGCGTGACATTAAGTGGTATCAGAGCCTAAGTTATAGGCAAGTATTGATAGTATATATGCTATTTATTTAAGTTTAAATCTTTATCTAACCTATCTTGTTGATGCTGTAGGATAGTTAAGATGCTTAGGACCACGAGGAAAATGCAGCAATGGCACCCGCCTATCCCTATTTACTCGAAAGACCTTCCAGTTCCCCAGCCTGCCCCTCAGCCAATTATCCCTATGGAGGATAGCAGTGATGATGAGGTCCAGATTCCTGAGCCACCCCCAATCCCGGAGATAGACATAAGCTCTGACAGTGATGATGAGGTGATAGCAGTGAATCATGTATCCCACCCTCCTAGTCCCGTAGTGGACTTAGCAGCAGATAGTGATGACCTAGGGGAGATAGATGAGTCTCTACCTAAGCCCTCTTTCATTCCTTCTTTCAGCCGAGTTGAGCCCAGTTAGAGTTCTAGGCGCCCGGGGAAGGAGCCAATAGAGGGGTTTGCTAGTGGGATTCGAGTAGATTTTTCTAAAAATTCTGGGAGTTGGTTGTATGAGGCTGAAGATGAGGGTTCTGACGAGGACTAGAGGACTAAGAGTTGTTTTGAATTGGATGTTTATTTATTTGTTATTTTTCGAGATCTTTTATGTCACAAATTTTTAATTCTGGATTTTGTCAAAATTTTGGATTTTTGCAAATCAATTTTTGAAGGAGAATTTATTGGTAATTCCTTAGACAAAATTTGCATTTCAATTCTTTTACTTATAACTGTCTGTGAATGTACGTGCACCTAAAATAATTTGATTCTTGAATGTATGCATTTCTCATTTGGGGTGTGGTTTAGAATGGCACCCAAGCGTCGTGTAGCTTCAACAGGCAGAAGGGTTTCGGAAGCCGATCATATGGCACCGGAAGTCGAGACAGCTCAGATGCAATCACCCAACCGGGGTGATGGGAGTGATCTGCATATGGGAGTGAGGTCTGAAATTTCGATTGATATGACAATGGGCTAGGCATTTAGTAAGATGGCAGGGATACTACAGACTTTGACCGAGCGAAGGAACCCTAGGGGTGAAGATGAGGCTTTAGAGCGGTTTCTGATGTTTCAACTGCCCATTTTCTTGGGCGAAGCGGAACAAGATCAGAAGGCAGAGCAGTGGGTTGAGTAGATGGAGGATATATTTGCAATGCTCTAGTACATCGAGGAGTGGATGGTTAAGTTTGTGGCTTCTCGTTTGAGAGGACCAGCTCGGGTATGGTAGCAGAAAGTTCAAGATGACGGGGAAATGAGCGAGTAGGAATGGACGTGGTCCAACTTTGTTGAAGTCTTCTGAGCTGAGTACATCCCTCAGTGGATCGTGGAAAAACAGGAGGATGAATTTCAGAATTTGAAGCAGAGGAGCATGTCAGTGGCTCAATACGTGGCGCGATTCACTCAGCTGTCAAAATACTACCAGAGATTAGTGGATACCGAGCAAAATAGGACGAGGCAGTTCGTCAAATGGCTGAGGCCGGAATTGAGGGGTGTTGGCACTGTCTCCGCCAACAACCTATTCAGGGCAGTGGACGTGGCTACCCGAACAGAAAATGAGGACCATAGCAGGATGGTGGTAAGGCCTTTCCAACCACCAAGACAGCCGCAAGGGCAGCAATCTAACAAGCGCCCAGCCAATCAGTAGTGGCAGAACCAGGGAAAGCAAGCCCGGACAGCACCAGTGGGATCTGCCCAAAACCTTCCAACATGCCGACAGTATGGAAAAAAAGGCCACACCAAGAAGAACTGTTGGTCCAAGGGTGGTGAAAGGAAATGTTATCACTCCGGCGACCCGAACCACCTACGGAACGCCTGCCCCAAGTTGTATCAAGCTAGGCAAGGAGGAGTATCTTGCCAGGTAGGCCGATCACCTACCTTTTGTCAGTCTGCACAAAGTGTTGGTATTCTGACCGATTACAGGGCCCAACGTGTGGTAACCCATGATCATTTCTTTTGGGTGGTTGATTTTACTGATTATGTATGGTTGGAAAAGCCAAAATACCACTCTTGATTTTAACTAATGTTTATTGCTTGCCAGTATTTCTCTTATAAAGATTTATACTTTGCATTCACGAACTGTTTCCACTGGACACTCAAAGCACACACGAACTTATGGAGATTTTTATCTCATCACCCTTTTTACCATGATTTCAGGTCGATCTTGTTATGGGGATGAGTAGATAGATTTTACCTGCCTTTGAAGATTTTTCTAATAATTGAATGTGTAATGCTTTGGGAAGTTGAGAGTGGATGACTTTTATTATGGTTTTGATCTTTTTGAATTTTTGGATTTAATCTTGGATTTATTCTTGGGTTGTAATAAATATTAAGTTAAAGTATTATTTTTATTCCGCTATTTATTTGTATAACCTAGTTATAGAAATCCCTTATTCTTTGGACGGGGCGACATCCTCGACCCTGGCTGGCCTAGGTAGTGGGATGTTACATGTTAAGTTATTTTTGCCTTTTCTTAAGTATTTGCTTGGGGACAAGCAAATGCTTATGTATATGGGAATGTTGCTGGGATTTCATCATGCTTATCAAAGAAGAAGGTAGCGGAAACAATCATAAAATCCATGCCTAAGGATCACATTTTTGCAATTAAAATGGGAATAGAGGAAGGAAACGAATATTACCTTCTGTAGCAGAAAATAAAATTTTTCTTGCGCTAATCAAGGAACCAATTCCTTTACTTTTGATCATCCACCAACTGCCACTACAATCCAAAAATAGAATTGTCTCTAGCAGTAACCCACACAAAGTTGGATTGCTCACAAATCCTGCTCAAAACTATGCTAGCAGAAGAGGAGTGGCTAGGTTTAATTGGAAAAGAATAAGGAAGAAAAAGAAGAACAAAAAAATCCTTTCTACAGAAGGAACAAATTCCTTTATTTATAGTTTTAGGATTTATGTTAATTGCAAGTAAGTTCTCCATGATCCAATGTATATAATTGGGCTCTTGAAATTTATATAATTGCAACTAAGTCCCATGAATTATAACAAACTTATAATTCACCTATAAATATATTTTCTTGCCTCAATTAACCACACAATATTATCAAATAATAAACATTGAGCATTCAAACCTTTATTGCGTGTGACCCATTAGGTTTCCTGGTCTTGTTAGTAGTATAATATGAATTAATTCTGACATATTTAGAATTAATAACCCTAAATAAAATATAATATTAATTTATTAATTCTCTAATTAATAAATTCATATTTAGGAGATCAAGAGTGACATCTAGAAATGACTTTTGACCACCCAAAAGTCCAGAATGTCAAGTGGCTTGACATGAACCCTTCAATAACAAACTACAGTACAATAAACTCCTTTTGCCATACAATATTTCATTCAGTCTAGAGTATGGAATTAGTACTAATTCTATCCAAAATATTATTAATTCTTGCTTGAATATTTTAGTATTTATTCAAAAAATCCATTACTCGATATGTGTATCAAATTTGGAGCTATTTTCAACACATAGTCGCCTTGGCCAAGGACTTCATGAGTAATGAATTCTACAAGTGGCCTTGAGATATACTTTCCTACTATTAGGAGTAGTGAATCCTTTATCGATCCTTTCAACCACTTTCCTTTACCTCACATTGTACCCAATATCCATCCCATAGGTGGCCCTCAATCTGACTCCAGAAATTGGAATCAAAGTACAATGCTCAGCAAACAAAATACCTTAGACATCTCAAGTCTAAGGATATTTGCACGTTTGCTATAATGAGATTTTATCACTGGCACTAAATAGTTATCCAAGTGATTATCTCATAGCTAGGTCATCCAATAAACTGGTCATATAAAAAGTATTCACATAGTAATCCTGAGTATTACAATATTCACGGTTATGAGAACCATCGCTTGATCCAATCAAGAGATATAACATGTTCTGATCTTGACGTATTGATAATGTCCTATCTCATTAATACTATGTTTAGCGATTTTTCAAGCACAAACACTACATAGTGTAGTAGAAATATCACATCATGATCTTTATCATGATTTTCTTAATACTGTGTTACACTAGGGACTTTATCAAACAATTTATACGCATATTAAGATATAATAATCAAATTGAAAAATAAAAAATGCCTCTTTGATTAATTATTATACAATATATATGGTACAAGTGACTGCCTTTATGGCACAACACTAACAAATATGATATGGATAAAATGTGTTGATATTTTCGTAGATATTTAAGGTGATTGTGTGATGTTTTTAGTGTAATATCTAGTCAATTCCCTTACAATTTGATATTTTTCCCATAGAAGAGCTTCTCTATGTTTTTGTACAGAAATTGGAGACTTTGGTGTGAAAAATCCACTTCCAAAGTTGACCTAGCACTGCCTCAGAAAAGGTGAACCGGCCCTGGCTCTTATCTAGAAGAACAAAGTAAAACAAAGGAGAAAAGTAGAGAACTGGGGAATTTTCTGATTAGAACCAGTGCCAGTCCAGTCAAAGTAACCTAGCACCGGCCTTGATCTAGTTAAGATAGTTTTTTAGTCTGATTTGGTGCGGAATTGAAAAAGTTCAACAATCTTTTTTGGTATTTACCTTATACTCGGACCAAAAGTCTTGAGAAACATTTTTGGCATCTTAACAAGCTGTAAATACTCATAAATTTCAATGTGAGTGACAAGAAGAAAGGTGGATACAAAGATTAAAAAGAATAATCACTCACTAAATAGTAGAGTCCACCAAGAATAGGAGCATTGCTTGAGAAGGGTTGCAATTGGTATTTTAAAATAAAACTTGGTTGAGCTTTGGATGCATTTCTCCATTACACAAGCACACGAATACATAAATCGCGTATAGACACCATCAGTAACCCAAAAGTGTTTGAGGATATCGCCCCATCCATAGGATAGAGGTTTTTATAATATGCTAAAATAATAATAACTCTAAAGCTTATTATAAAAGCTAAATAAAATAAAATAGCTCAAATACTCGAATAATAGAGACGTAAAATGTCTCATAAAAACATTCAGATCAAAACTACATCAAATTTATTCCTTCATCTTTGACACAAATCTAGTCATCCAAAAATCATGTTAAAAGAAATGAGTGAGATATAAATCTTAGCAAGTTTTGTAGTGTGCTCATATTTCAGTTTCGAAAACTAATTCACAATGCAAGTAAAATATTGTCTTTGTAATAATTACAAGGATTAAGCCATCCCTTCAAACATTTCCATAATAAAACTTTTGAGAGAATTTATAAGATACTCTTGAAGTAGAGTAAAATCATAACATTTTGGGATAATATCACATTCAAGATAATATTAACAAAAGAAATTTGGGAATATTACCAATGATTTAAGCTTAATAGAAAATTTGTTAATGTAAATATATATATATATATATATATATATATATATATAATGCACTCCATCCCTCCAATTTGGGAAATTTGGGATAATATCACATCCAACCATTGTTAATGTTGTACCATGAAACCTTTCATTATGTACACACACACACACACACACACACACACTACGCCCTTCTCACGTTCCATCTGGCTGGATGTCCCACATCCATCGTCTAATTTCCCTTTAAAACTATGTTAATAGCTAAAGACTTAGCTCAACTTCCAAGCACTATCGCCCTGTTTGAAAAATGGCAACATTCTAAAGGTGGCCTCCTACTAGACGATGCCCTTTTTCTAACACGAGCTCATAATAAGAATCATATCCATTAAGTAGTTAATATCATTTACATTTCAAGGCAACTCAACATAATAGTTTACCTTCAAATTTAACATACCTACATTTTCTTCCAAACAATGCTTTGAAAAATTAAGCTTTCTCTCATGGTTCCAAAATATACAATTGATCAAAGAATTTTTAAACAATACAGAAGGTGTAAGATTTTCATGCTTTTCAAATCTTGTGGAAAAGACATTGATATTGGAGTCGAAGATTTTATAGCACATGCTATGAATTTCGCAAACATATAGCATTTCATGATACTCAGTACATGGTTCCAAATTCTATACTCATCAACTTTAAGAAGATTTTTTAAACAGATCATACATACAACATTTTATAAAATAAGGATTTATAGGATACATGGACTTATAATGTCCTAAAACAATTCATTCAAAAAACTTTCGTGTAATGCAAGGACATACAACTCGCATAAAAGAGTTTTTTTTTTTTAATGCAATGACTCATCTTAATACAAGCAAAATTCAAAAGCCCTCAGTTAAGTGATCGGTCCTCGCCTTTCAATATTCACCACTTCAGCCATTCAAACACTACAAGGGATAACTCCTATATCAATTCTCTCAAATGAGAAGTTCAATCCCTGTCACAGTTCCTACCAACTATATCACCATTTTACACTCATACAACCAAAATACTTAATCTCAAGCGCCAACCATAATCAACATAAGTATTCTGAACTAAGACCATATAATTCATCAGAGTATCAATCAATTAGCCTCAGCAAATTAATTATCATAGTCATTCAAATGTTCACAGTAACACTTAAGAATTCCTATAAAACCCCACCTAAACCTACCCTAGAATTGGAGGGATGGAGTGCATTTCATGACATATTGCATGACAAAATATTTTCTGGATTAATTTATGTGTTTTAGAATTATTATATGTGGACTATATGATTTATTTATGTTTAATAAGTATTCGGGGAAATTATGGAACTTTGCTTAGATATGAGAGAAGTAGAAGCTTAGGATTTAGAAGGGAAAATAATTAAGTTGGGAAAATAAAAATAAGAATTAATGTGGTTAAGTGGTTAGAGCTTTGTGGCTAATTCCTAAAGTCTTGAGTTCAAATCCCATCAAAGAAGTATTATATTTAATTATCCTAACTACTATTTGAATTTTATTTCTTGCATTCCATGAATATAGGAATTTTGATTTGAGAAGACACATTAGTAATTTTCAAACCATGTGATCTTATCCTAAAGAAAATCTAGAGGAGTTTTATCCTCTATTATTTTACCAATCCTTGTCTTAACATATTTGAATTTGAAAATAATTTATTTCATGAATTCGTTTTGTAAAATGTTCTAAATTATTATGGCCTTGGAATTTGAATAAAATTCCAGCTTTTGGAAACCTCTTGTTCGAAACATAAGAGAGCTAAAAAGAATGTTTTATTTTCCAAGATTAAATTACCAAACCGCTCTTCCAAAGAACTTCATTTTTGGTTATTCTTGCTATGGTGAAAAGTTGGAAAATATTGTGGTTCATCTCCCTAGCTAAATTTTTGAAACATGCGAGCCTTGGTACTATTTCTTCCTTTGCAAAACAAACAATCATTGTTGGGAGCAAAAGCTGGAATTCTTAGGGAATTTTGAAACACCTTTAGCTCTTTCAAAACAAGAAAATTTCTAGCAAGCAAGGAGTATTCAGCTAAGAAATTCTTGAGCATTCAACAGCATGTACTAGTTCTTCAATGGTTCTGATTTCTTCAACAAGAAGATGGCTGGAAAATCACCATTAGAGGACCTTGAAATACTCCTACTTTGAAGCTGAAAAATCTATTCAAAATACTTTGAATTTTTGCTAACAGTGTTCCAACATTTTATCATTTCTTCAAGCTAAATTGCCAGAATTTTTCCAGCCTTGCTAAACAAAAGCACATCAGTTTTTCCTCTCTACTTCACTTTCATTTTCAGCCACACTAAGAACCAAAGCTGAACATATTTTCTACCATCACCAACCATAGCCACCACAACTCCATTAAAGCACTTCAAACCTCTTCTAACTTCACTCCATTCAAAACATTTTGAGTTTGAAAATCAAATTCCTTGCATTGCTCCATCAAACACTCACCAATCAAGCATCCAACAGAATCAACAAAATGAGAATTTCTGCACACTTGCATCAAGAATTTTGGCCAACACTAAAGGCTAGAGCATTCTCCATTTTCTTCTATAACATAGGCAAACCAAATGAGCCTCCATTGAAGAGCTAGAAACCTTCAAGGAAACACCATTAGCAATCTTCTACCTCAAAAACCTCCACCACTTCCTCAACCATTTCTCAAATTCAAAACTTGAATAAGTTCCTAGAATCTCACTCTCCCTAGCAAAATCAAATCATCACCCCAAGCTAGGCCATTCAACCACCCTCAAACTAAGAACACACTCTCACCATCTTTCAATTTTCTCTCTTGTTTTCTCAAGAGCACCAACAACACACACTACTTTTCTTCGATCCTTTAGACACTTCTAATCACCCAAAACCACTCTAAAACCTTCAAATGCACTAGAGTGTAATGTATTTTCTCCTTTAACATATCTTATAACACTAAAGCAACCAGGATCCTTTACTAGGATCAAACAAGCATTTTCTTTCAAAGTCAATGAGAAATCAAAAGGTAAAATCAAGTCCAAACATCCTCTCACTTCTTCTTTTCTTTTCTTTCTTTTCTCAATCTCTCTCCCTTGGCTGAATTTGTTGGTGGCCATTGATAGATCTCTTCAACCATTGGTCTCTCAAATGAGTCACTAAGGCATTCAAGACCCCTCGATTAGCCAGTCGACATCTTCAACTTAAATCAATCATCAAACAAGTATTTTGATCTAAACTCTCTCATTTGCTATCGAACTCTAGTATAATACAAAGATGAATTATAGACGTATTGATGTGATAGTTCATGATCTAGTGGTGTTGGGGAAGATACATTCATATTTATTTGATGTGGGTGATTTTATGATATGAGGGTTGAGTCATGCTTTAGGACTGCCTTATGAATTATATTTAGATCTTGATTTGTAATGTGGGATTATGACATGTTTATTAGGAGATATGAGAATGGGTTCTATATGTCATTAAAGTATGTAATGCTATGGTTGATGTTGGAGATTAATGTTGTTATTACTATTGATTTAATAATATCAGCAATACTGTCAATAATTATTATTGTTGCGCAAATACTATTATTGCTATTATCAATGCTACTTTTGCTATGTGAAATAGTATTATTACTTCTACTTGTATGATTACTACTTTATTTATTAATAGCAAAATTATTACTACTTTTAATTATTAATAGTAATATTAGTGTTGCTTTTGATACTTAAATTTTTATCATTATTTTATTATTACTACTATTATTAGCACTGTTATTTTTAATGATATTATTATTACTCATATTACTAGTACTATTATTATTGTTATTAGCAATGTTATTTTTCATATATTATCAATGTTATTATTACCAATATTATTATTATTAAACATTATTACTTTAATAATAAAAATAATATTGTTAGTATTATTATTATTATTATTATTATTATTATTATTATTATTATTATTATTATTATTATTATTATTATTATTATTATTATTATCATTACCCCTTTTAGAAATATTATTATTATCTATAAAATTATTAAAACTCCTATTAATGCTTTAGAAAATATTATTCTTTTTGTTATACTTATTTATTAATTGTGTCACTTACTTATGATATCATTATAACAAGTTATTTTTATACTAACAATAATATTAAACTCTAGAAATATATTTATATCAATTAATTTTGGAATTCCTAAACCATTGTTGTTATTATTTGAGTGTTGTTAATGTTAGAGTCATTTAGATGGATATAAATATATAGAGTCGGGAGTTATTTATATCTATATAGTTTTTTTGCTTAGTTGTGCACCATAGTGACATATACCTTGTGTTTATCCCAGACAGGGCTAGGTTACCTTGAACAAGACTTGGAAGATTATTTTATCCATGAGATCAAGAGATCAAGTAAGTTCTTGCAAAAAACTGTTTGCTTAAACTAAAGTGCTCCTACAAGTCAAATATGATGTTTACTATAAAGTCACTCTTTGGGTTGCAATTATGGATATTTTTCACCTTCTATTCAAACAAAATGGTTTTAAGCAAGCAAAGGTTTTATAAAGTAAAATGTTAAATTTTTCTTAAATCAGATGTTACTCTTAGACTATTTGGAACTATAATTGCGATTTTTGGATAACACACTTTATTGAATTTCTCCTAAGTCGGACAAACATAATGTTAAGTACTCAATAAGGGTAGGCTGATTAGAGCTAACCTTGGAAGGCTATGGTAAGTCTCTCGGTGGAGGCTTTTATCGAGGGAGAAACTCTTTTCGGACAAGATGACAGCTTTAGTTAGTCAGGTAGGTCTGTGCTAGTAATTTTAGTCTGTGTGGATTGTTTCTTTTCTAGAATAGACAATCGATAAGTTAGGGTGTAGAAATAGAGAAGTATTTCTCCCAGTGGGCCGATAACCCACTTGTATTGTGATACAGGGTTTCACAATATACGATCATGATACAGGGTTTCATGGCCATGACGATGATGTGGGCTTTCATAGTCAAATTTATTTGAGTGGTATATTTCTTTACAAGTTGTATACTTTTATTTTACAAATGCTGATAAAATACTAGTCAATGTTAAAAGACAAATTCTAGGACTTGTAGACTTTTCATTGTGACTGGTTTAAAATTTGCATACATAAAAGGTTTACTTAAATTATCATGAGCACACAGGACTTATTGGGAAATATTTCTCATCACCCTTTTATGTCATGTTTTGAGGTCGATCTTGCTTTGAAGGCTGAATTTCTTTGTGTTGCCTTGAGTTTTGAAGATTCATTTGATTGTATTTGTTTCTTGAGAGATTTTAGTTATGATTTAATTATTTTGAGACCTGTGCAAGTATTGTTTTGGGTTGTAATAAGTCTGAAGCTTAGATTATTTCTTCTATCTTTTTATTACCTAGTTATAAAAACCTCTTATCCTAAGGATGAGGTAACATCCCCGACCCTTCTTGGGGTACGTAGGTAGTAGGGTATTACAAGTGGTATCAAAGCCTAGGCTTAGCAAACTTTTGACAATATTTGGATTTATTACACTAACTTTTAAAATCTCTAGTACAAATTTGTGTGTTCTATTTGTAGGATGGTTAGAAGATTCGTGTATGTTATCTACGATTGGTGATGTGTAAATTTTGGGTGTATAAAAATTATCTAATTTAAATCCATCCCTTAGTCAAGTTTTAATTAAAACATTAATCTAAAAAAACACATATGAGCAAGTACACTCGTCGCAAGCATAGTATAAAGAATTAACGAGTATCGATCCTCAAAGGAACAAGTACACACTAGTCACTTTTCATTCATTGTTTAACCAACCTAATAAAGTAATAAGATAATAAAAAGAAAAATAAAGAATAATATATACAACTCATGGATGAAAAAATATGTAATTAGACAAATATTGTTGAAAACATGACAATGAATCACTTAAAACATATCACAATCAATTATAATCTTGGTCTCAAGAAGGATTTAATATAGGCCCATTTCATTTGGAATTTATGGAATCACTATCTTCTAGTTAAATTAGTGAACATATTCTGTCTCTACCAATTTATCCAAAAGATGCATTAAACTCAATCCTCATATAAACCCCTATATTCTAGTTGATTTAAGCATGAAATTAGTCAATGAATCCTTATTCTTGAAATCATCAACCAATCTTTGGATACCCAAGTTCTTAATAATTAACCCTTTTTTCAAGCAAGTTAGGAGATAACAAAATATGAAATTAATTAATTGAAGTCATTATCAACCCCTTTTTCAAGCAAGTTAATAATAAAAACCAACTAATCAACTTTGTAAGAAAAATAAGTAATCAAATACTAAGGAAAATAATTAATTAGTCAAAGAACTAAATTAACTCAAAATCATAAATCCAAGAATAATATCTAAATACAATTAAAGAATAAAACTCATCATTGCTCAAGAAAAAGGAAACAAAGGAAAGAGATAAATACTCATAGACAAGCCTTTCAATTTCTAATGAAAACTTCTTCAAAACCAATGCTTCTTGAATGACAAATTTCTCTAGAGAAAATATTAATAGTGTGCACTATAAAAAATATTTTTAAGTCTCCACATTAAGCACACATCTATTTCTAATCGTGAATGGCCTTATCTATAGGCTCACAAACTTCCTAAAAATCCAAAAACAAAACAAGTAGTTTCCTATTAGGGTTCTAAAATTATTCACAAAATCCACCGCCTTAAACTGAAGTCGTTTCCTATTCTATTGAATTTAGTTCACTGGAGTTGAATTCCCTTGTCCCAAGCCAACAAGACATTTTCCATTTATTTTTTCCATTAGCCGACTTGCCCAAGCCATAGCTGATATTAAAATTTCCATGTTCCAATTGGCTTTGCCCAAGCCGCAAGCCAAGATGTAAGAGATGGCTGACCAAAATTGCTTTTCTTCTTAAATCGGCTCACCTGAGCCGATTCTTCTTTTCTTTAGCAAGCCAGCTTTAGCCAAGCCATTCTCCTTGTAGTTGCATCCTCCCCGCGATGTTTGGCATCCTCCCCATTCTCCTTGTGCCTTTCTTTTCCTTTTTCCCGTTTTACCTTCTTGTCAAGCCTCGAGCCACGGCTTCTCTATAAAAGCTTCTATTTGTCTATATTGCTCTAGACTTAGCCCAGCACCAAGTCTATCTTCTTAGCCTGGTGTCAGGTTTGCACTGGAAAATTATTCAATTAGCACCAAATTTCACCTATTTTTATATAAAATCACAAAAATTATTTTTATAAATGAAATATCAAATGTGAAGAAATATGACTAGTTATTATATAAAAAGTGTCACAAAATATAGTTAAATAACTAGGAAAACATATGATAATTTTAGCCCTATCATATTCCTACACACTTGACTCTTTGCTTGTCCCTAAGCAAAGCACTTAAAACAAAACATAAATTATCTCTTCTCAAATTATCCTAACAAAGTCATAATTTCCTTTCCAACCTTAGATTAAAATTTGTCATTCATTCAACCCTTTAAAAAAATCTTTTTAAACTCATGAATTAAATTAAATATAGCAAGACCCTAAAAATAAAGTTAAACAAGTTTATACTTTAGTCAAAGAAAATTATTTCATCCTTCAAGCCAAGACATGGATAACATAAATCATATAAGTCAAGTTGTTTAACCACTTCAAAACTCATAGAATTAAATTTGCAAAACTCTAAGTAGCAAAATCAGGAGACGCTCATGTTTTTTTTTTTCATTATTTTTTTTTCAATCACTCTCTTTTTTTTCTTTTTCTTTTTTAAACCTCAAGTGCATGAACATTATCTTCACGCACCGTATTGGCCCCTAACATTTTTTTTCTTTACTTTTTGGGAATTATCATCAAGAAAGTATGATGCTTCTTGTTTGTTCTCTTCCACTAACCGTATTTGTCCCCTTAAGCAATTTCCTAATGAGATAAGCATTTTATTTCGAAATAAAATAAAAAAATTTTTCCACTCATTTTTTTTTTCATTCTCACCAAAAGAAAAATACACTCTCTTTTGTTTTTTCAATTCTCACCATCCTTATTCACAACCCCAAGTTAAACAAACTTAGAAAACTATACATCAAAAAGTAGTAAACAACTCTTCCCATATTTCATCACATCCTCTATGTCCAAACAAAAAGAGCAAAATAACATTCAAACACTAAAATATAACCAAGATTAACTTAAATCGCCAAGAGTTAACATATTCAACTCAATACACAATTTTACGTAATACAATCCGACCAATTTGAATGACAAAAGCATATCCAAAATGAAAAAGGAAATTATAACCTTATCATAGCCTATAATTAAAATCCATTCAAAAATTAAATCCATTGAATCTCAAAAAGATGTACTTGAGAAAATATTAAATCCCTCCCCCACACTTAAATTAGACATTGTCCTCAATGGCCCAAAATATCATAATAAAATATAACCAAGGGACCGAAAATGTAAAGAGGGAAAAGAAAATAATACTCCTCAAGGCAGATTAGCTCTACAAAAAGTGAAGTTCTCCTACAAGAAGTCGAAAGAAGTAAAGTCATCAACATAGAAGAAACCTACAAAAAGAAAAAAAATAAAAAACACACACCAAGTTAAGCCTAAAAAGAAATAGAAAGAAAACAAACTAAAAGCACACTAAAAAATTAAAGAAAAAGAAAAGGAAAACGAAAAAGTTAAAGCATTTAAGAATCCCTTGAAGTAGAGCCTCTAGATGGGCCTCCAAATTGTCCTCCAAATGGTCCACCAAATAGGCCACCACGACCTCCAAATGGATCACGAGGTCCTCCTTGTCTCTCCCAGTACTATTGTCAATAATCCCCTTGAATGTCTTGGTTGAGCATTAAATTGCGCAAAATATCCTCATGATGTCGTTGAGTATGCTAATCCTATCAAACTTTTGGTCATTCATCACCCTCACATCAGCTATGTCTACCATCAATCCAGCCATTTCGTCCCTCAAATGCTCTAGAGAAGTATGAATATTAGCTAGAATGTTATCATTAACACTTGATGGTCGCCCAGAATACCTTTGTGGTTTGGAAGGATCCTCTTCTTGCTCAACTAGAAGATTAGGAATGCTAGGTTAGGGAACCTCCCTTGGTCTTAACCATGTAGATGTCGTATCATGAAACTTAAAACTACAACGAGTCAAGACTTGTTCAGTGACTATATTGCGTGAGATAGTAGGTTCCACAAGTTCATTCTCCATAGAAATATCAAAAGCATTCAAAACATATGAAATCAGCAAAGGAAGAACAAATGCTTTGGTAGCAAGGCCAAAAGTTACAACCTCTTGCATAGATGTTAGTAACAAAGGCGCAAGGGGAATTGGTTCTCCACGGAGCATTTTAGAGAGTATATAAACTCAATGATTCTAACTTCATGCAAACTACTCAATCGAGGGAAAACATTGAAATACAAGACATATAAAATAACCCTCCGTTAAGCAGAAAGATTATTACTGGGGAGAAAAGAAGAACCATGTGGAGAAGCTTTTAGTTCTAAGCCTAACTGTCGATAAGCAATATTAACATTCCAAGTTGGTTTAGAAGAGATCATTTTATTGTGGTAGTCAATTTCAACCCAAGGGGAACTATCATCTAGTCCTAAAATGGCAGCTAGTTGAGTCCTAGTCAAAATTATAGAGATGTTTTTCATATAAATATATAAACATGGTTAAATCAACAAAATCTAAGATTTCATGATATTGTTCTTGGCAGCGGCGCCAAAAACTTGATGCGTAAAATTTGGGTATATAAAAATTATCAAATTTAAATCCATCCCTTAGTTAAGTTTTAATTAAAACATTAATCCTAAAATATACATACGACCAAGTATACTTATTGCAAGTAAGTGTAGGGAATTAACGAGTATCGATCCTCAAAGAAACAACTACACATTAGTCATTTTTCATTCATTGTTTAACCGGCCTAATAAAGTATATGATAGTAAAAAGAAAAATATGTAGAACTCAAGGATGAAAGAATATGTAATTAGACAAATGTTCTTGAAAACATGACAATGAATCACTTAACACATATCACAATCAATTATCATCTTGATCTCATAAAGAATTTAATATAGACTACTTCATTTGCAATCCATAGAATCACTATCTTCTAATTAAATTAGAGAAAAAAATTCTATCTTAATCAATTTATCCAAAAGATGCATTAAACTCAATACTTATATAAACCTATAGATTCTAGGTGATTTAAATAATAAATTAGTCAATGAATCCATATTCTAGTAATCATCAACCAACATTTGATTACGAAAGTTGTTAATAATTAACCCATTTTTTAAGCAAGTTAAGAGATAACAAAATATAAAATTAATTAATTGAAGTCATTAATTGCCTCTTTTTCAAGAAATTTAATAACAAAAATCAACCAATAAACTTCGTATGAAAAACAAGTAACCAAATACCAAGGAAAATAATTAATTAGTCAAGGAACTAAATTAACTCAAAATCATAAATCCAAGAATAATATCTAAATACAATTAAAGAATTAAATTCATCATTGTTCAAGAAAAAGAAAACAAATAAAAGATATAAATACTCAATTTCCAAAGAAAACTTCTTCAAAATCAATGCTCCTTAAATGACAAATTTCTCTAGAGAAAATATTAATTGTGCACTCAAAAAAATATTTATAAGTCTCCCCATTAAGTACACATCTATTTCTAATCAAGAATGGCCTTATTTATAGGCTTACAGACTTCCTAGAAATCCAAAAACAAAAGTAGTTTCCTATTAGGCTTCTAAATTTGTTCACACAATCCACCGCCTTAAACTGAATCCGTTTCCTTTTCTATTGAATTTGGCTCACCCGAGCCAAATTCCCTTGTCCCAAGCCAATGAGCCATTTTCTATTTTTTTTTCTTCCGCTAGCTGACTTGCCCAAGCCATAGCTAACTGAAATTTCCTTGTTGCAATTGGCCTCACCCGAGCTACAAACCAAGCCGTCAGCCATGGCTGACTGAAATTACTTTTCTTCTTGAATCAACTCACCTGAGTCGATTCTTCTTTTCTTTTCCTTTTTTCCGTGTTGTCTTCTTGTGAAGCCACGAGACGTGGCTTCTCTATTAAAGTTTCTTCATAGATTCAATTAATCCTCCCATGATTTCACTTGCTATTTCCTTTTCTTTTTCCAATTTTGGATTTCAGCTCCTCTGTTTCATCTTCCATTTGTCTGCTTTGCTCCAGACTTAGCCTAGCACCAGGTCCATCTTCTTGTCCTGGCGTTGGGTCTACATTGAAAAATTATTCAATTAGCTCCAAATTTCACCTATTTTTATATAAAATCACAGAAAAATATTTTTATAAGTGAAATATTAAATAGGAAGGAATATGACTAGCTATTGTATAAAAAGGGTCACGAAATATACTTAAATAACTTGAAAAATATATGATAATTTAGGCCCTATCTATTGGCTGTTCATGTGTGGTAAATCACCTGTTCCAATTTCTGTGGTAGACCTATCCTCCTCTAACACGGAACCTTAACCTCGGTGATAGCGGCGAAATTCAGCTATATTTTCCTCATTATTTTGCGAGTGTTTTGTGATACATTTGTTGTAATAAGTGGGTATATACCTTCATATTTGATATTTTACCATTGGAAATGTGTTTTCGAATTTTCTTGCAGAAAACGTTGAAAAATGATAGAACCATCACCGTTGCAGTGCACGGCCGGAGCCGGCCATGACCCTAGAAGCTAGCACTGGTTCCATGCTGCTCAATGTCGGCTAGTTTTCCAGTTATGCATGGATTTGGTAATTTCTCAAGAGTTTTGATATTTTATAATCTCTACTTGGCCCAAGACTCTTAGGGAATGAATTTTAGCCTCTTAGAAGCCTATTTGAACAAGAAAAACACAAGACAAATGTGTGATTTGAAGGATCCAAACTAGATACTTAAAAAACTTGATGCTCATTTTTAATGTAGAAAATATTACCAACAAATTACACAATTAATCAAGTTTTAATTAAAATGCCAACTACTAAAACCACACATATGGGCAAGTATACCCATCGTATAGTATAGGGACTAGCAAGTATCGAATCCATGAGAATTTAGGCTCTCACCTTACTTTACCTAAATCTTTATTGTTTAGTTAATAAAATAAGAAGAGAATAAAAAGGAATATAAGTTAAGATAAAAATAGATATAACTCAATGATGTAATTTTGTGTAATTAGATAAATATCTTGAAAACATAATATTGAATCACTTAGAATTCATTACATTCAATTGTCATCTTCACATCATGAAGGAACTTAAGTAAAATTCAGTCGTTTCCCCAGTCAAAAACTTACTTATGTCGATTCCACTTCTTTCCCAATCAATGGAATCACTATCCCTTGATTAATTTAGCAAATTTCCCAATTAAACCAAATCAACCAAAAGATGCATTAAACTTATACCTTATAAACATGAGCCAATGACCCTATGCTCTAGGTGAAATCAACCAATCTTTGATCACTTTAGTTCTTTAATCTTAACATCATTTCCCAAGTCCATTAAGATCTAACAAATATGAAATCAATGCAATGAACTTGTAACATCATTTCCCAAGTTAATTAGAAGAAAATGAATCAATAACCAACGATAACAAGTAATCAAATGCCAATGATAACAATAAATTGATCTAAAATTCCAATTAACTCAAAATCATAATCTCCAACATAATATCCAATTACAAGCAAAATAATAAGCACATCATTGTTCTACAAAAGTATACAAAAGATAAAATATAGAACTCATAGACAAGCCCTTCTTCTTCTCTTAAAAACCTTCAATGAACAATGCCCCTTTGAGTAGTGATTTTGCCTTTGAATAATAAGTAGCTAGTTTGGGTCCTTCAAATCACGCTTTTTTCTTGTGTATTTATTGTTTAAATAGGCTTCTCCGAGGCTAAAAGTTTTTTCCTAAGAGTCTTGGGTCGAATAGAGATTGAAAAATACTAAAACTCTTACGAAATTTTCAAATCAGCGTATAATTGGAAAACTCGCCGACATTGGGCAACATGGAACCGGTATTAGCTTGGAGGATAATAGCCGGCGCCAACGGTGCTCTAGATGGCCCGACGTGCTTAGTTTTTCTTGACATTTTCTTCCCTTCCAGAATGGGGCCGGTGCCAATCATGTAATGCAATGGCAACGGTTCTGTCGTTTTTTCAATGCTTTTTGCTATAAAATTCCAAAATGTCTTTCCAATGGTAAAATATCAAATATGAAGGTATATGCCTAGTTATTACAACAAATGTATCACAAAACACCCTCAAATAACTAGAAAAATACAGATGAATTTTACCCCTATCATATATCCCCACACTTGAACTTTTGCTTGTCCTCAAGCAAAGAAGAATTAGGCACTAAGCAAATGGCTTAAGACAAAACAACTTTTCAACTTATCCTTAGAAATTTATCAATAATAAAGGAATAAACATGTTCTAACCTCAAATACAAACTTACCGTTCATTTAACCCTTTTAAAACCATTCAAACTCATGTATTAAATCAAACAATCCTAAGGCCATCAAAGTTAAGTTAAAAAAGATTATATCTAGTACAAGAAAATTATCCTACTCCTCAAGCAAAAATATAGATAACATAAATTATACAAGTCAAGCCATTTAACCAATTCAAGCATTATAAACTCAAATTTACACAACTCAAGTTAATGAAGTTATGAAAACATTCTACTCTTTTTTTTCAATGACTTAGGAAATTGATAACCTCAAGTGAATGTATTTTTCTTCACACACTGTATTAGCCCTTTATAGTCCTCATAATTTTTTAAGCAATTTTCGCTCTTTCACTTGGGGCTATCTGTTAGTGTTGTTCCATAAAGGCAATCACTTGTACATTGTATATGACACATTTTATTTTAATATAAGGCATTATTTATCTTACAGTTTCTTTTGTTTACTTTAAGTAATATAATTGTTCGATAAAGTCCCTAGTACAACACTGTGTTAAGGAAATCATGATAGAGATCATGATATGAGATTCCTACTACACTGTATAGTGTTCATACTTAAATAGCCCCTAGTCATAGTATTAATGAGACAGGACATCATTAATGCGTTAAGACTAGCATGTGTTAAACTTTTTGATTTGATCAGGCGGTGGTTCTCATATCTGTGAGTATTAAGATACTCAAAGTTAACACATGGATGCCTGTTATTAGAACAAGTTCATTAGATGACCTAGCTTTGAGATAATCACATGGATAACTATTTAGTGCCAGTGATATAATCTCAATATAGCAAACGTGTAACTATCCTTAGACTTGATATCTCCAAGGTACTTTGTTTGTTGAGCATTGTACTTTGATTCCAATCTTTGGAGCTCGATCGAGGGACACCTATGGGATGGATATTGGGTACATTGTGAGATAAACGAAAGTAGTTGAGAGGGTCAATAAAGGATTCACCACTCCTAATAGTAGGGGCGAATATCTCACGACCACTTGTAGGAATTACTACTCGAGAAGTTCTTGGCCATAGAAATAGTTTTAATTACACATCTAGAGTAGTGGGTTCCTGGTACAAGTACTATTGTATTCAGGCCAGAATTATTTCTGGAGGGAGTTGGCACTAATTTCATACTCCAAACTGAATAAGATATTGTATGGTAAAAGGTGTTAATTGCACTGAAGTTTGTTATTGAAGGGTTCATGTCAAGCCACTTGACTTCCTGGACTCTTGGGTGGTCATGATGTGTTGCTAGATACTGCTCATGATCTGGAAATATGGGTTTATTAATTGATGAATTAATAAACCAATCCTGATTAGAATTAATTGGATTAATTCTAATTAATTATGGATTATTAATCTCAAAGACGTTTGGATTAATTCATGTTCGCTACCAATTAACTGGGAAATCTAATAGGTCACACACAATAGATGATTATATACTCAAGATGTTATTTGATAACATAGCGGGGTTGATTGAGAGAAAGAGAAGTTCCTGTGGACAAATTATAATTAGTTATAATTTGTGGTCTAAGTTATTATTGTGAGAACTTGATGTTTCCAAATACAATTAGCGAATTTTAATAGGATTAGAATTCTCAATTTTGGTAAGGAATTTTCGTGTAATATATATTATATGTACACACAAAAAACCCTAGCTGAACAACACATAAAAAAAAAAAACAACGGCCACAAACGTCTCTTCTCTTTCACTCTTCCATTGATCTTGATCAAAGAACCCTAGCCGCCATATTGTTTCTCCTAGCACATGAAAGTTTGGTGCTTGAGTATTCCTCTGTGTGGATTACTGTTAGAGATAATCACACACTATGACTAAAGTGGTTAGACGTCCAACTCTCGTGGAATTTGCACAAGAGGATTGCTAGATCGTGCCTCGACTTGAAGAAGAAATTTTTAATTTTCGGACGATCACCCGAAGGAAAAAAGCTGTTATCTTTACTCTTTTTATGTCTTGTTTTCCACACATAGACGGGTCCTGGGAAGGTATCTCGTTTTATTTTCCGCTATGCTGTATATGATACGAGCCTAAGATACCCAACAGTGGTATCAGAGCTATGCTATGTGCGGTCTACGGATATTATTTTTGCATAAAAAACTATTTTCATGTCTTTGTGCTAGTCTTTGTTCACTGTGAAAATCGTTTTCACTCGAGTCGAAATCGTTTCGAGATTTGTGGGTTGGGTCCGTAGCACAATATGATTGTGTAAAAGTTATAACATATTTCGAAAAGTGCTTTCTTTATGTGCTGAAAATTTTTCAATGGGCTTAGGAAAGCTTTATAACATATTGGTCCATTAGGAAAGCTTCCAACGGGCTTTCCTAAATCAATAGTGGGGGCTATTGGTTTAAGTAAAATAGTGGAGTAAAAATGTGCTTAATTAAAGTCCTAATTATTTGCATATCATGTGCATATACAAGTAGCTAATGCTTTCTATCTTTACATCTAGGTAACTTGCATCATGTCAACAAACCTAAACTTACGTAGCATCTTGAAAACCAACAAGTTAACCGAATCAAACTATCTCGACTGGTATAGAAATTTGAGAATCGTTCTCAAATCGGAAAAGTTGCTCTACGTGCTAAATGCTCCTATTCCACCACCACCAGCCCAAGATGCTCATGCTGATGAGCATGCTGTCCACAAGAGGCATAAGAAGGATAGTGATACAGCATCATGTATTATGCTGGCATCCTTGACTCTTGAGTTGCAAAAATAGCACGAGCATATGCATGCTCAATCAATCATTTTACATCTTCGAGAGCTGTTTGATGCCCAAGCCAGAACTGAGAGAAATGAGATCTCGAAGCAACTATTTCATTGCAAAATGGCAGAGGATTCTTCTGTAGCCACTCATGGGCTGAAGATGCTAGGTTTAATAGAGAAGCTTGGATCTCTCGGGTTTGCAATGGATCATGACTTAAGTGTTAACTTAATTCTACAGTCTTTGCCTAATATTTTCTCACTATTTTTGATTAACTATCAGATGAACAAGATTGAGTCCACCATTCCTGAGTTGATCAATCTTCTTAAAACTATGGAGTCTTCCATGAAGAAGGATTCCAATGCAGTTTTAATGGTAGAATCTTCCTTTTCTAAGAAGAAAGTTCAAAAGAAGAAGAAGAAGGCTCCCATGAAGCTTAAAGGTGGTATGAACAAGAAAGACACAGCAACCAAGGGCCCATGCCATCATTGTGGGAAGATGGGCCACTGAAAGCGCAATTGCAAAGCTTACTTGGAGACCATTAAGGACAAGAAGCAGAAGGAGAAGCTTAGAAGCACTTCTACTTCTCCAAATATATTTACAATTGAGATAAATACTGCCTTTAGAAATGAGATATGGGTATTAAATATCGGATGTGGATATCATTTGTGCAATAACTTGCAGGGACTAAAGAGCAGTAAAAGGCTAGAGAAAGGCGACGTGGACCTACGTACTTCAAATGGGGTAAAGGTTTGTGTACTTGTTGTGGGGACATATGAGCTGAACCTGCCTTCGGGATTAATTCTAGAACTGCAAGACTGTTATTATGCACCAGTTTAAATGAAAAACATTATCTCAGTTGCGTATTTAGACTTATGTGGATTTTATTTAATATTTAAGAATAAATGTTGTTCTTTTTCTTTGAATGATATTCACTACGGTTCAGTAACTTTGGTTAGTGGTTTATATGTCTACACTTGGATAATCCAGTTCTCAATATAAATAATAAGAAACTTAAAATGGATAACTCTAACACCTCTCACTTACGGCATTGTCGTTTGGGCCATGTAAACGAAAATCATGTTTATAAGTTACACAAGCTTGGTGACTTAGGGTCATTTGATTATGATTCATATGGCACTTGTGAATCTTGTTTACTAGGCAAAATGACTAAAACTCCTTTTCCAAGAAAAGGAGAATAGGCCAAGGAGTTATTAGAACTCATACATTTTGATTATTGTGGCCTAATGTCAATACAAGCAAGAGGAGGTTATAACTATTTCATAACATTTATTGATCACTTCTCACGATACGGGTATTTGTATTTAATGAAATACAAATTTGAAGCCTTTGAAAGGTTCAAAGACCTCAAGAATGAAATAAAGAAATAACTTGGCAAAAGTATTAAGACTCTAAGATCTGATCGAGGAGTGGAATACTTGAGCTAAGTGTTTCTGAGTTATCTTAGAGATAATGAGATATTATCTCAATGGACTCCACCACATACACCTCAACATAACGGTGTATCTAAGAGAAGGAATTAAACCCTTCTAGATATGGTACGGACCATGATAGCTTCTGCAAACCTACCAAAATCGTTTTGGGGGCATGTACTAGAAACTTCTGTTTATATATTAAATAGAGTTCCAACAAAATCGGTTAATACTACCCTATTTGAGATGTTCTTTGGTAAGAGACCAAAGTTATCTCACTTGCGAGTATAGGGTTGTCCTGCCTTTGTTAAAAGGCCACAGTCAAACAAACATGATAGTGAGTCTGACAAGTTTTTGTTTGTGGGATATCTGAAAGAATCTTTCGGATATTACTTCTACCTACCCTCCAAAAATAAATTGTTTGTTTCAAAGCACGTCGTCTTCTTTGAGAAGGAGCATATGCTCAAGGGGGACAGTGGGAGTAAGATTGAACTTAGTGAAGTTCATGAAGACTAAACAAACGAGGATCAACGGTCTAACCCCACGTCTATTGAGAGAATAGATGTACCTTCTAATACGCAAGAACCTTATAGATCTAGTAGGATACGTGTGGCACCTAAGAGATATGGATTTCTCATTAATGACCACAATGACGTATTGCTCATAGATGAAGATAAGCCTACTACCTACAAGGATGTTCTGAATAGTTTAGAATCTGGCAAATGGCTTGAGGCCATGAAGTTAGAGATAAATTCCATGTATGACAACCAAGTATGGACTTTGGTTGATCCACCTAAAGGAATTAAACCTATTAGGTGCAAGTGGGTTTTCAAGAAGAAAACGGACATGGATGGTAACATAGTTACCTATAAAGCACAACTAGTGGCAAAGGGTTATCGTCAACAACATCGTAATGACTATGATGAAACCTTCTCGCTAGTAGCCTGTTGAAATCCATCAGGATACTCCTAGTCATTGCTGCTCATCATGATTATGAGATTTGGCAAATGGATGTGAAAACAGTTTTCCTAAATGGAAATCTGACTGACGAAGTGTATATGACACAACCTGAGGGTTTTACATCCAATGATAGCATAAAGGTGTGCAAGCTGCAAAAGTCCATTTATGGACTTAAGCAGACTTCTAAGAGTTGGAACAACTATTTTAATGAAACAATCAAAGAGTTAGGTTTCATTCAAAACATGGATTACCCTTGTGTATACAAGAAGGTTAGTGGGTGATATGACTTCTTGTGTGGCTTTTCTTGATGTTGTGGTATTTTAGGAGGCTATGTGTTTAACTCAAACAAAGGGAACTAAAAATAGGGACTTTTCTTGTAACAAAAGAATAAAGTAACCTAACTACCTATACTCTTTCAAACCCTTCAAGAACAAAGCCTCAAAGACCTTCAAGATGAGTAGAAAGTTCTACTATATTCTCACCCTAATATCCTTGAAGCAACAAAGGCAAGCAAGAATAAATAGAATAGAGAAGATAGTCACCCAAATATTAAATTTCAAACAAACCTTAAAAGAACAAAGCAATTAAAACCCATTCAAAGAAAACAACATTAGATTATCCAAAAGATTTATGAACTCTTACAAAAGGAGGACTAACCCTTAAGCTTGGTCTTGAACAAGGAGGCTAGGGCCTCTCAAGATTCTCTCTCAAATTTGAATTAAAGTGAAGTGTGTTGTCAATTCAAATGACTAATATTCTATTTATACTATCCTAAGCTTAGCTAAGTAAATCCTGAAGTTCTATTATAGTCTTGGGTCATAATAAGTCTTTACAAGCAATTAAAAGTGAAGAAAACCGGAGAAAAGCATTAAAAAGCAGAACAGTCGACGGCTACCCAGGGCCAAGCCAGCGCCGGTTTGGAACATCAGAACCGGCGCCGATTTAGTTCTATCTTCGACCGATTCTCATTTGCTTAAGTGTTGGTTTTAGACAGAATGGAGCCGACGCCGGCTTGGCCGACGCCGGTTGTCCTCTGGATGCCTCCCTTGTCAAATTTCATCCCATTTTTGCTGACGGCTTAAGTTCTTGTTGGGGACCTTCGTTGATGGCCATCAACATAAACTCTTGGCTCGCTTCCTCAACCGTCCAATCCTCTTTCATCCTCAAGCACTGTTTGATGATCAATTAAAATCATCTTGAAGCTTCTTGGTCCTCGCTCTAATCATAGGTCCTTGACCTCCATGATGAAGTGGAGGCTCATCATCTCCC
Source organism: Voacanga thouarsii (assembly GCA_026120185.1). Taxonomy (NCBI): domain Eukaryota; kingdom Viridiplantae; phylum Streptophyta; class Magnoliopsida; order Gentianales; family Apocynaceae; genus Voacanga; species Voacanga thouarsii. Next base: position 1,198,356 of record JANUWF010003373.1, on the reverse strand, counting down.
CCTCCTTGAAAGGATTCGTCTTCGAATCATTGCCATCATCTACATCAAAATGAGAGAGGTCACTAACATTAAAGGTGGCACTAACATAATACTCACCCGGTAGATCTATCTTGTAAGCATTATCGCCAACTTTGGCAAGAACTTGAAATGGGCCATCCCCCCTTAGATCAAGTTTTCTTCGGCATTGCGTGGGGAATCTCTCCTTGTGAAGGTGCACCCATGCCCAATCGCCCGGCTCAAAAGACACCTTTTTCCTTCCTTGATTGCGCTTATGGGCGATCTCTTCGTTGCGTTTTGCAATGGTTTCCTTCACCCTCTCATGGAGTGCCTTCACCATTTCTACCTTCCTAGCTCCATCAAGGTTGAATCATTCACCTATAGGCAAAAGAACCAAATCTAAATGAGTTAGAGGATTAAAACCATATACAATTTCAAAAGGAGAATAAGAAGTGGTAGAGTAAATAGCCCTATTGTATGCAAACTCAATGTGAGGCAAGCACTCCTCCTAATTCTTCAAGTTCTTCTTGATTATGACCCGCAAGAGTTGGGTGAGTGTGCGATTGACCACCTCGGTTTGTCCGTCCGTTTGGGGATGACAAGCTGTGGAAAATAAAATGTTAGTTCCAATTTTGTTCCATAAAACTCTCCAAAAGTGGCTAAGGAATTTTGTATCCCTATCTGAGACAATAGTCTTTGGAATCCCGTGCATTCTCACCACTTCCTTAAAGAATAAATCTGCAATATAGGACGTATCATTAGTCTTGGAACAAGCCACAAAATGAGCCATTTTCAAAAATCTTTCAATAATTACAAATATAAAATCCTTGCCCCCCTTAGACCTAGGCAATCCTAAAATGAAGTCCATTGATATATCAACCCAAGGCACATTAGGTGTGGGCAAAGGAGTATAAAGACCATGTGGAAGAGCTTTAGACTTAGCTCACCTACAAGTAATGCATTGAGAACAATGTCTCTCCACATCCTTTTTCATTTTTGGCCAAAAGAAACATTCCTTAAGGATGCCTAAGGTTTTGGCAACACTAAAATGCCCCATTAGACCCCTACTATGGGCTTCCCGAACTAGCAACACCCAAATGGAACCCTTTGGCACATAAAGCCTTACCTCCCTAAACAAGAAACTATCATGCCTATAATATTTATCAAATGCACCTTTCTCACAAGCATGGAAAATATCCCCAAACTCCTCATCATCAACATACAAATCTTTCACAAATTCAAAACCAAGAAGTTTATCATCCAAAAAGGTGAGGAGCGCGTACCTTCCAGATAGTGCATCCGCTACCACATTTTCCTTACCCTTCTTGTATTGAATGACATATGGAAATGTCCCAATAAACTCCATCCACCTTGCATGCCTTTTGTTCAAATTTTGTTGGCTCTTGAGGTGTTTAAGGGTCTCATGATCGGAATGAATGACAAACTCCCTTGGCAATAGGTAGTGTTGCCAATACTCTAAGGTCCTCACCAAAGTAAAAAGTTCTTTGTCATAGGTAGAATAGTTAAGGTCTGCCCCGAACAATTTTTCACTAAAGTATGCAATGGGTTTTCTATCTTGGGTCAAGACTGCACCTATTCCCACTCCATTTGCATCACACTCTATCTCAAAAGCCTTCTCAAAATTGGGAAGAATAAGAATGGGAGCTTGGCTCAATTTGTCTTTGAGGGTTTGAAAGGCTTGTTGTTGGGCTTCCTCCCACCTAAATCCCACATTTTTCTTTACCTCTTCTATTAGAGGGGCTACTAGAGTGCTAAAATTTTGGATAAACCTCCTATAGAAGCTAGCTTACTCATGGAAACTACGGACTTGGGTAAGGGTGGTAGGGGTTGGCCAATCTTGGATGGCTTTCGCTTTTCTCTCATCAATCTCAATCCTTTTGGCACTCACAACATACACAAGGAACGTAATCGTTTCCAAACAAAATGAGCATTTCTTAATATTAGCATACAATCTCTCCCTTTGGAGGGCAATAAACACACTTTAAATATAATTTAAATAATCCACATATGATTTGCTGTAAATTAATATATCATCAAAGTACACAACAACAAATTTTCTAATAAATTCCCTCAAAACATGGTGCATTAATCGCATAAAAGTACTAGTAGTATTGGACAACTCAAAGGGCATGACAAGCCATTCATACAACCCTTGTTTAGTTTTAAAAGTTGTTTTCCATTCATCTACTTCCCTTATTCTAATTTGGTGGTAACCAAATTTCAAATCAATTTTTGAGAAAATGCATGCACCAAATAGCTCATCAAGCAACTCATCTAACCTAAGAATAGGATAGCGGTATTTTACCGTTATGTTGTTGATAGAGCGACAATCCACACACATACGCCATGTCCCATCCTTTTTTAGCACCAAGAGAATCGGAAACGCACAGGGGCTTAGGCTCTCTCTCACATGTCCCTTCTTAAGTAATACCTCCACTTGCTTTTGCAATTCCTTGGATTCCTCCGGGTTGCTTCTATATGCCGGTCGGTTGGGGATGACGACTCCAAGCACAAAGTCGATTTGATGCTCAATTCCTCTCAATGGTGGTAGTCCTCCGGGCACCTCATTTGGGAAAACATCTTCAAACTCTTGAAGGATAGCTGCAATTTCATGAGGTAAAGATAATGTGGAATCGTTAGTAGAAACATAAGAACCTTTGCATAGAAGAAGAATAATCGGTTCCCTAACTTCTATAGCCTCTATGACCTCACTCTCTTTTGCAAAGAAATTCAGTCTCTTTTTACCTCCCCTCCCTTGTCCTTGCTCACCCATATCCTTAATTATCAGTGGCATTTGTTTGTTCATTCTCTCTCTCAATTCTTTTTCTTGCCTCTCTTTTTCTCTTCTCTCAATTTCTTTTGCTTAACTTCTTGCACTCACTTCTTCTTCTCTTTTTCCTTCATAATTCTTTGGTCTTTGCTCACCTCACTAGGGGCCATGGGGGTGAGGGTGAACTTAGTTCCCTCCTTGAGTAGGGAATACGAATTCTTCCTCCCATTATGTTTTACATGCCTATCATATTGCCGAGGCCTTCCTAGTAGTAAGTGACCCGCTTGCATGGGTACTACATCATATAGCACTTCATCCTTATACTTCCCTATTTCAAAAAACACCAACGCTTGCTTGTTTACTCACATTTCCCCACTATCATTCTCCCACTATCCACAATGACACTACAAGGGGTCTTGTTGACTAGACATCTAATGTAGAAAATGTTCTCTCTTTGTTGGTGGTCTTGATCCTCAATGGCCTGTGAACTCAAAGACCTCCTAGTGACTCCCACCAAGGAATATTCTTGTCCAACAACTTCTCCTTCATCACTTTCCTCATCTCCATTTCCCTCTTAGTTTTTTTGGTTCCTTTCTTCCTCTTCTTCTTCGTCTGTAGAAACCTCACCATAGGGATTGGTATACATCACTCTCTTACTTGGACACTCATGGAAAGTATGTCCATATCCAAGGCACTTAAAGCATTGGATGTCCCTATTCCTTTGTGGCCTCTCCATGGTTTTTCCTTTGTCTTTGTTCCATCCTTTCCTAGGTTTCCAATCCTCCCTAGGCTTCCATTCTTCTCTAGGTTTCCAAGCTTCCCTAGGTTTGTTGAAGTCCCTTTGAAATGGCTTAGGGGCTTCATCCTTCTTAGTTGGCACCTTGCTAGTTGTGTTGGGGTTTGGAAGCGATGGTCTAGTGAATGCCCTCCTCTTTAATTGCCTTTTAATTTTCACAGTAGCATGTACTTTATCCTCCAAATGATCGTAGGGGTGCAATTCCATCAAATTAGCAATCTCCCTATTTAAGCCTCCCAAAAACCTTGCTCTTGTTGCTCTTGGATCCTCATAGATTTGAACTCTCATTAACATAACCTCCATCTCCTTATGGTAATCCTCTACACTCTTGTTCCTTTACTTGAGTGATTGGAGCCTTTGGTAAAAATCATTATAGTAATGGTGTGGTATAAACCTTGCTCTCATCATGTCTTTCAACAAATTCCAATTTGCCACGATTTCCACTCCCATTTACCTTCGTTGAGCACTAACTTGATCCCACCATACCAAAGCATACTCCGAGAATCCTAAAATAGCCAACCTCACTTTTGACCTTTTACTATAGTTATGGCTCTCTAGGAATTTCTCCATCTTGCTTTCCCACTCAAAATAAGCTTCGGGGTCACTCTTGCCATAGAATGTAGGCACTTTCAATTTAATATGGCCCAACTCCCTCTCCACATCATTTCCTTCTCTCCTTCCTCCTTTTTGGCCCCATCCTTTATATTGTTCCCCAAAGGCCTCAACTCGTTCCCCTTTATACCACTCATCAACTCCCTCAAATTCTTTCTCTAGCCCCCTTATATTGATCCCTCCATTCCTTCCTTGGCCCTTTTCTCATCCTCCTCTCATGCCATGCCTTTCTCCTCTCATTGGAGCTTGTTGGAAACCCCCAATAGAGTATTCATCCTATTCTTCCCCTTGAAGGGCATGTAGCAGAGGAGTGTGGGCATTACCATCCCTCATCCTTGGAATAGGCACTTCAAACCGCTCTTGGCCTCTCCTTTGTGCAACAATAGAAGACTGTCCAAGATGGTTTATCAACTCCCTTGTTAAGTTTTGAAACTCGCTTTGCATTGTCCTCATCATAGCTTGCATGTCTTCATGTAATCCCCCAGTATCAAATTGTTCTTCTTGAGGTCTACTAGGTCTACTCGGGTTAGGCCTAGAGATCTCTTATTCATGGGCCATGGTGTTGGAATATTTAATTACACCTGCGAAACAAAGAGTTTAGAAGAAAAAAAATAGGTCCTCACTCACTTTCTTGCGTGATGGCTCTCAAGATTGATCACTCCATGCTCGTGTTTGCTCTCTTAAGCTCTTGTAATAATAAGCTCACCCTCTTACCTTTTTCTCAACACTCAAGCCTTCTTGTTCGATCCCAATTCTCCCCAATAGTTGAAGATTTAGTCCAGCTAAGTGAATCACACAAATCAAGAGAATTTTCCAATTAGGGGGTCTTAAGGAAATTTCAACAAACACTTGTTGGGCAACTCAAACAAATAAGCTTCAAGTCAAGAATTTCAAGAAAAAAAGTGAACTTAATTAACTCAAGAACAAGCACTAAATGCACAAGAAACAATTCCAAGCAAGAAACAAACAAGAATTAGTAAGAACAAAGAGACAAGATCAACTAAAACTAGGATGACGAAGAACAAGATGGTCACAAATGTGCAATAGTAAAATTGAGTTCAACGAACATGGAATATCAACAATAGAATGATATACTAAGTTTCAAAAACCCAAGAAATGAAAATCAAGATTCAAAGTTCCCAACTATAGCCAAAAACACTTTTATGGAATATTTATCAAATACCTTGGCTGCAACTCATTGATACCAAACTCTGTGATACGACTTCTTGTGTGGCTTTTCTTGATGTTGTGGTATTTTTAGTGGCTATGCGTTCAGCTCAAATAAAGGGAACTAAAAACAAGGACTTTTCTTGTGACAAAAGGATAAAGCAACCTAACTACCTACACTCTTTCAAACCCTTGAAGAATAAAGCCTCAAAGACCCTCAAGATAAGTAGAAAGTTCTATTATATTCTCACCCTAATATCCCTGAAGCAACAAAGGCAAGCAAGAACAAATAGAATAGAGAAGATAGACACCCAAATATTGAATTTCAAATAAACCATAGAAGAACAAAGCAATTAAGACCCATTCAAAGAAAACAATATTAGATTATCCAAAAGATTTATAGATTCTTACAAAAGGATGACTAACCCTTAAGCTTGGTCTTGAACAAGATGAACAAGCAGGCTAGGGCCTCTCAAGATTCTCTCTCAAATTTGAAATAAAGTGAAGTGTGTTGTCAATTCAAATGACTAAGGTTCTATTTATACTATCCTAACCCTAGCTAAGTAAACCCTAATGTTCTCTAACAGTTTTGGGTCATAATAAGTCTTTACAAGCAATAAAAAGTGAAGAAAATCGGAGAAAAGCATTAAAAAGAAGAACAGTCGACGGCTGCCCAGGGCCAAGCCGGCGCCGGTTTGGTTCTGTCTTCGACCGGTTCTCGTTTTCTTGAGTGTTGGTTTTGGACAGAATAGAGTCGGCGCCGGTTTGGCTGCATAGAGCTGGCGCCGATTGTCCTCTAGAAGCTTCCTTTGTCAAATTTCATCCCCTTTTGCTGACGGCTTAAGTTCTTGTTGGGGTCCTTCGCGGATGGCCATCAACTCGAACTCTTGGCTCGCTTCCTCAACCCTCCAATCCTCCTTTATCCTCAAGCATTGTTTGATGATCAATTAAAAATCATCTTGAAGCTTCTTGGTCCTCGTTCTAGTCATCGGTCCTTGACCTCCATGATGAAGTGGAGTCTCATCAGTGGGAGTGCTGTCGTATTCATACTGCTTTATGTAGATGACATATTATTAATAGGAAACGATATACCTGTCTTGCAAATGGTTAAAATTTAGTTGTCCAAACAATTCTCCCTGAAAGACCTTGGAGAAGCAACCTATATTCTAAGAATAAGGATCTATAGACATAGATCCAAAAGGTTGCTTGGTCTTTTACAGTCTACATACATAGATAAAGTGCTAAAGAGGTTTAGCATGGATCAATCCAAAAAGAGATTTTTACCCATGTCACATGGTGTAAGCCCTTCAAAGTCGATGTCTCCCAATACACATGTTGAAATAGATCACATGAGTAATATTCCATATGCCTCGACAGTTAGATCTATCATGTATGCTATGATATGTACTAGGCCCGATGTATCTTGTGCTCTCAGTTTGATGAGCAGATACCAATCTGACCCTAGTGAGGATTATTAGGCAGCTGTAAAGAATATTCTTAAGTACTTATGAAGGACTAAGGATATGTTCTTAGTATATGGAGAAGATGATTTGAAAATAAACGGGTATACTGATGCCAGTTTTCAATCTGACAAAGATGATTTCAAATCACAATCCGGTTACGTGTTTACATTGTGCGGAGGGGCAATAAGTTGAAAAAGTACTATTACCGACTCTACGACAGAAGCTGAGTATATAGCTGCTTCTGAAGCAGCTAAGGAAATAAAGATAGAGAGAGTTCCCACGTATGAGAACATAGCTGACCCGCTTACGAAAGTACTATCCCAAAAGAAACATGATTATCATGTTGAGTCATTTAGTATTAGATACATGAATGATTAGCTCTAGTGCAAGTGAGAGTTTGTTAGTGTTGTGCCCTAGAGGCAATCACTTGTACGTTGTATATGACACATTTTATTTTAATATAAAGCATTATTTATCTAACAGTTTCTTTTGTTTACTTTAAGTAATAGAACTGTTCGATAAAGTCCCTAGTATAACACTCTGTTAAGGAAAACATGATATAGATCATGATATGAGATTCCTACTACAGTGTATGGTGTTCGTACTTAAATAGTCCCTAGTCATAGTATTAATGAGACAGGACATCATTAATGCATTAAAACTAGCATGTGTTAGACTTCCTAATTTGATCAGCCGGTGGTTCTCATATCCGTGAGTATTAAGATACTTAAAGTTAATACATAGATACTTGTTAATGGAACAAGTTCATTGGATGACCTAGCTTTGAGATAATCACATGGATAACTATTTAGTGCCAGTGATATAATCTCAATACAGCAAACGTGCAAGTATCCTTAGACTTGATATCTCTAAAGTACTTTGTTTGCTGAGCGTTGTACTTTAATTCCAATCTTCGGAGCTCGATTGAGGGCCGCCTATGGGATGGATATTGGGTACATTTTGAGGTAAACGAAAGTAGTTGAGAGGGTCAATAAAGGATTCACCACTCCTAATAGTAGGGGCGAATATCTCACGGCCACTTGTAGGAATTACTACTCGAGAAGTCCTTGGCCAAGGCAATTGTGTATTGGAAATAGTTTCAATTGATACACATCTAGAGTAGTGGGCTCCTGGTACAAGTACTATTGTATTCAGGCCAGAATTATTTATGGAGGGAGTTGGTACTAATTCCGTACTCCAATCCGAATGAGATATTGTATGGTGAAATGAGTTAATTGCACTGAAACTTATTATTGAAGGGTTCATATCAAGTCACTTGACTTCCTGAACTCTTGGGTGGTCATGATGTGTTGCTAGATACCGCTATGATATGGGAATATGGGTTTATTAATTGATAAATTAATAAACCAATCCTGATTAGAATTAATATGATTAATTTTAATTAATTATGGATTATTAATCTCAAAGACGTTTAGATTAATTCATGTTCGCTACCAATTAACTGGGAAATCTAATAGGTCACACACAATAGAGGATTATATACTCAAGATATTATTTGATAACATAGTGGGGTTGATTGAGAGAAAGAGAAGTTGTTGTGGACAAATTATAATTAGTTATAATTTGTGGTCTAAGTTGTAATTGTGAGAACTTGATATTTCTAATTACAATTAGGGAATTCTAATAGGATTAGAATTCTCGATTTTGGGAGGGAAATTTTGTGTAATATGTAGTATATGTAATACACGAAAAACCTTAGGTGAACAACACATAAAAAAACAAAAGCCACAGACGACTCTTCTCTTTCACTCTTTCGTTGATCTTGATCAAAGAACCCTAGCCGCCATATTGTTTCTGCTAGCACAGGAAAGTTTGGTGCTTGAGTATTCCTTTGTATGGATTACTCTTAGAGATAATCACATACTGTGATTATAGTGGTTAGACGTCCAACTCTCGTGAAATTTGCACAAGATGATTGCTTGATTGCGCCTCGACTTGAAGAAGAAATTTTTGTTCTTCGGGCATCACCCACTGGTAAAAAGTTGTTACCTTTACTCTCTTTATGTCTTATTTTCCACACATAGACGGGTCCTGGGAGGATATCTCGTATTGTTTTCCACTACGCCGTATAGGATACGAGCTTAAGATACCTAACACTATTAATTTCCTAATTCATTGAAAAAAAGAAGAGTAGAATGTTTTCCTTATTTCATTAACTTGATTTGTGTAAATTTGAGTTTATAATGCTTGAATTGGTTAAATGGCTTCACTTGTATGTTTTATGTTCTTTATGTTTTTGCTTAAGGAGTAGGATAATTTTTTTGCACTAGATATAAGCATGTTTAACTTATCTTTGATGGCCTTGGGATTGCTTGATTTAATACATGAGTTTGAAAGGTTTTAAAATGATAAAATGAATGACAAGTATGTATTTGAGGTTGGAAGATGCTTATTCCTTTATTATAGACGAATTTACTAAGGATAAGTTGAAAAGTTATTTTGTTTTAAGCCAATTGCTTAGTGTCTAATTCTTATTTGCGTGAGGACAAGTAAAAGTTAAAGTGTGGGGGTATGTGAATGGGGCAAAATTCATCTATATTTTTGTAGTTATTTGAGGGTGTTTTGTGATACATTTGTTATAATAACTAGGCATATACCTTTATATTTAATATTTTACCATTTGAATGGCGTTTTGAAATTTTATTGCATGAAACGTTGAAAAAACGACAAAACCATCGATGTTGCAGTGTACAGTTGGTGCCAACCGTGCAGAACACTGTAGGCGTTGCCCCATTCTGGGAGGGAGGAAAAAGTCATGAAAAATAGAGCACATCGGGCCGAGCAGAGTACGGTCGGCGCCGGCTGTGACCTTCCAAGCCAGCACCAGTTCCATGCTGCCCAATATTGGCGAGTTTTCTAATTATAAGCGGATTTGGTAATTTCTGAATAGGTTTGGTATTTTCCAATCTCTATTCAGCCCAAGACTCTTAGGGAATGAATTTTAGCCTCTTAGAAGTCTATTTAAACAAGAAAAATAGAAGACAAAGGTGTGATTTGAAAGATCCAAACTAGCCACTTATTATTCAAACCTAAAATCACCACTCAAAAGGGCATTATTCAATGGAGGTTTTCTAGAGAAGAATGAGTTTTATGTTTTATTCCTTGTTTAGTTTTTTAGAACAATGATGTGCTTAATATTTTAATTGTAATTGGATATTATTTTGGAGGTTATGATTTTGAGTTAATTGGGATTTTTTATCAATCTATTGTTATCTTTGGTATTTGATTACTTGTTATCATTAGTTATTAATGTGTTTTCTTCTAATTGACTTAGGAAATGATGTTAGAAGTTCATTGCATTGATTTAATATTTGTTAGATCTTAATAGACTTGGGAAATGAAGCTAAGATGAAAGAAATAAAGTGATCAAAGATTGATTGATTTCATCTAGAGCATAGGGTCATTGGCTAATTTCTTATTTAGAAGGTATGAATTTAATGTATTCTTTAGTTGCTTTGGTTTAATTGAGAAATCTGGTAAATTAATCAAGGGATAATGATTCCATAGATTGGGAAAGAAATGAAATCGACAGAAGTAAGTTCATGACTTAGGAAATGATTGAATTTTACTTAAGTGCCTTCATGATGCCAAGATGACCATTGATTGTGATGAATGTTAAGTGATTCAATATTATGTTTCAAGATAATTGTCTAATTACAAGAAATTGCATACTTGAGTTATATCTATTTTTATCTTTATTTATTTTCCTCTTTATTCTCTTCTTATTTTATTGGCTAAACAATACAGATTTGGGTAAAGTAAGATGGGAGCCTAAGTTCTCGTAGATTCGATACTTGCTAGTCCCTATACTATACGATGGGTATACTTGTCTATATGTGTAGTTTTAGTGGTTGGCATTTTAATTAAATTTTGATTAATTGTGCAATTTGTTGGTAATATTTTCTACACTAAAAAACACGCATCACTGGGTCGATTGGTTTGAGTTAGAGAGCAGTGACAGTGAGATGGAGATTGAGGTTTCCAACCTTATTGTGCCAAATGATGGTAAGGAAGAGAAGATGGAGGTTGAGGTTGCTGAACTAAAGTTACCCGAGCAGGAGGGAGGTGTTGTGGATGTGTAGGCGGTGGACCCTCCCATACCAATAGTTGAATTAGTCTCAGATAGTGAGGCTAAGAAGGAAGCTCCTGATCTTGACTTAGGTGGTGTTGGAAGAAAGGAGATGGGTGATGTTGATAGTAAGGGAGGTAAGGAACTGAGTGATACTGACGATGAGGGAGAAGAAGGGATAGATGATACTGATAGTGAAGTAGAAGGGGGGATGAAAGAGTCTGATAAGGAGGAGAATGAGGTGGTTGTGCCTCCTCGGACTCCACCAATAGGAGAGTTTAATATTACCCCTTTTGGCTTTGACTTTTAGGAGCCCAGCGATAAGGGACCCAATCAGAGAGATAGACTCACCCATGGTATAAGATCACTTAGGGAGTCAATCTTAGTGGTGAAAGATAAGGGAAAAGGAAATGTGGATGATAGTCCTAGGAAGAAAGGAAATCATAGTAGTACACTTGGGTTTGGATCGAGATTAGACTTTCGGAAATGTAGAGGAGGATGGTTTGAAGAATCTATTTCCAACTACTCGAGCGACGACTAGAGCAGCGAGAAGACTTAGTAGATTTATGATGCAATTTATTAATTAGGGAATCCGTTTATTGAGTTCATGGCCTTATTTACTTTCTTGCTTATGAGTATCTAATTCCTATAAAGATATTGTCTATGATATTCAATTTCTTTGTGTTAAAGTATGAATTATTTGGAATAAAACTTTTAAATATTTCACTTCTTTCAAAAACATACTCTCATATGTTCAATAAGTGAGAAAAAATTATATATATTATCTTTGCACTATATGTTTGCATGCATATGTAAGCATTTGTCGACCTATAATTATGGCGATGATGACTGAAGATGGCACCTAGACGTAAAAGTATAATAAAAGGCAGAACTAGTCAGGACAAAAAATCTTCAACACTTGAATACGAGCCAGCAAAGCACTTATAGCCAAACGTGGGAGAAGAGCACGAAGAAGAACAAGAGACATAACCTAAGGGATCTACTATGGTGATAGTTGGACAGGCCTAATTAAGACCCCACCACCGAATTCAGCTAGCTGAAGAAATGTAGTTATTGGAGAAAATAAGTTAAAGCCATAGGTGATGACCAAAGTGGTTGAGCAGAGAGGACGTGAGATCAGATGCAGCTATAGTGCCAGGTTAATTCTCTATTTTTCCTGAAAGAATATGCTCTTTAACATTTGTTCTGCATAACCTATATATATTATGTAGTGAACTATTCATTTGAGTAGTGATAAGCTAGACCATAAGAGTCGAATCCATCAACTATGAATAGTTATGAATTTTTTTATTAATTGATTAAGATCCTTCATCATGCAAGGAAGTAAGGATCTATAGGTTTGACCGAAGAAATGAAATTTGGCTGGAGAAATAAAATTTATCAAAAATCTAACTGGTTTTTCTTTTCAGGATTATGGTAGCATATTAGACATGAAATGGTTGTCGAAGCACAGAGTTAAGTTGGTTATAGAGATAGAATAATGCATTTTGGTGGATCAGATGAGTATGATTAAATTTTAGAAGAGGTAAGATGAAGGAAGTGTGGTGCAAAATACTAGAGCGGAGGTTTGTAAACTATTATTGAAGGAATACTAAGGATATCCAGTCTGTGATGCTGCCTACGAGACCCAGTAGTAATAGTATAAGAAAAGGGTAGAATTTTAAAGCTATGTATAGACCAGAGAATATTGAACAGTTTGGTCATCAAGAATATATATGGTTACTCCTAAGTTAGACTTGAGATATGGATATCATTAAGTGGGAATTTGAGAAGGGATATACTTGAGATTGCGACTAACATTGGGGATAGGTACTAAGGACGGGTGGTGATGTCATACTAATTGATAAATGCTCTAATGCTTATGGAGTAGATGCATAGGATTTTTATCCTACTTTGATAATTTTATGGTAACGCTTTAGATAATACCTAATGTATTTTGAATGCCATTAAAGACATGAAACAATTGAAATTAGTGTTAGAAAGTGGAAGTACTATAAATTTTCGTTAAGTTTAGTTGTGCATAACTCTATTTCTAGAATAAGAGTTAATAAAGGATGGTTTTAAGGTAGATCTAGCCAAGGTAGAGGCTACATGGGATGTCATCAAGTATTGTATCCAATTAGGGTCCTAGGTTCACTACAAGATTTTAGACTAAGTCCCAAGAGATAATAGGATCAACTTAGAAGTTCTGTACTACAACATATCCTCAGAATTGATAGCCAGTCAGAGAGACTTATTTAGATACTAGAGGACATGTTGAGGGCATATATATTAGACTTTATTGATAAATGGTATGGATGCGTGCCATATGCAAATATGCCTACAATAACAATTACCGATCTTCTTTTAGTTTGGCCTTAAATGAAGCGTTACAAAGCCATAAATGTCAAGTACCATTATATTAGGGATGAATAGAAGATAGGCAGATTAACAAATCCAGTAAAGTTTGTGTTCAAGAAACGGCAAACAAGGTAAAAGTAACAAGAGAAAGACTGAAGGTGACTCAGAGTCGGTAGGAGAGCTATGTGGATGATAGGAGGAGAATGTTGGAACTATCACATATAGATTGGATTTACCAAACATTTTCATGGAATTACAAGACGTGTTTCATATATGTTAGCTGAAGATGTATGATCCTAATCTGGAACATGGTTTAACGATGAGCCTTTGCTATTGCCACCTGATTTGAGTAACATGGAGAAACCGGTTGAGATTCTAAATTGAAGCATCAAGACTCTTTGGAATAAGTAGATACTAAAGGTGAGGGTGTTATGGAAGCATCACGATACACAATAAGTCAACTGGATTATTGCCACCACTGTCAATACCAAAATGGAAATGGGAGGAGGTAACGATGGACTTCGTCACCAGCTTGCGAATGTCAAAAACCCAAAAGGATGCCATTTTGGTAGTGGTTAATCGACTATAAGTGTAAGGGACTTTATTGAAAAGCTAGCTCAAACATATGTACGAGAAATAGTAAGGTTGCATGGAGTGCCCTCAAGTATCATTTCTGATCGAGACCCGAGGTCTAAATTGCAATTTTAAGCAAAGTTCTAAGCAACAATAGGTTCTAATTTGAAGTTCAGCATGCCCGCGCACAAGATGCCGCGTAGGAAGTGGAGAAATAGATGAAACGGAAGTATCCCAACTTGATGTAAAGGCACAGACTGAATTTCGGGATGAAATTTTTCTAAGAATGGGAGGATGTAAAACCCCACCTAAACCTCCCCTAGAATTAGAGGGATGGGTTGCATTTCATAACATAATGCATGACAAAATATTTTCTAGATAAATTTGTGTGTTTTAGAATTATTATATGTGGATTATATGATTTATTTATGTTTGATGAGTATTGGGAGAAATTAGGAAATTTTGCTTAGAGATGAGATAAGGAGAAGCTTAGGATTTAGTAGGGAAGAGAATTAAGTTGGTAAAATAAAAATAAGAATTAATGTGTTTAAGTAGTTAGAGCTTTGTGGTTAATTCCTAGAGTCATAAGTTCAAATCTCATCAACTAAGTATTATTTTTAATTACCCTAACTACTATTTGAATTTTATTTATTCCATTTCACGAAACTAGGAATGTTGATTTGAGAAGACACATTGGTAATTTTCTGGACATGTGATTTTGTCGTAAAAAAAATCTTGAGAAGTTTTATCCTCTATTATTTTAGCAATACTTGTCTTAACATATTTAAATTTGAAAATATTTTATTTCATGAATTCTTTTTGTAAAATGTTCTAAATTATTATGGCCTTGGAATTTAAATAAAATTCCAGCTTTTGGAAACCTCTTGGCCAAAACATAGGAGAGTTAAAAAGAATGTTTTATCTTCCAAGATAAAATCAACAAAACTACTATCCTAAAGAACTTCATTTTTTGTTATTCTTGTTATGGTGAAAAGATTGAAAATTTTGTGGTTCATCTCCTTAGCTAAATTTTCAAAACTTGGGAGCCTTGGTACCTTTTCTTCTTTTACAAAACAAGCAATCATTGTTGGGAGCAAAAGCTATAATTCTTGGTGAATTTCGAAACACCTTTAGCTCTTTCAAAGCCAAAAAATTTACAGCAAGCAAGGAGTCATTTAGCTAAGAAATTCTTGAGCATTCAATAGCATGGACTAGTTCTTCAATGGTTCCTCTTCTTCAACAACAAGATGACTGGAAAATCACCATTAAAGGACTTTGAAATACTCCTACTTTGAAACTGCAAAATCTATTTAAAATACTTTGAATTTTTGCTAACAACTTCACAACATTTTATCATTTCTTCTAGCTAAATTACCAGTATCTTTCCAGCCTTGCTAAACAAAAGTAAATCAGTTTTTCCTCTCTACTTCACTCTTCTTTTCGGCCACACTAAGTACCAAAGCTGAACTTTTTTTCTACCTTTACCAACCATAGCCACCAAAACTCCATTAAAGCACCTCAAACCTCTCCTAGCTTCACTCCATTCAAAATATTTTGAGTTTGAAAATCAAATTCCTTGCATTACTCCATTAAACACTCACTAATAAAGCATCCAACTCCATCAACTAAACTAGAATTTCTACACACATGCATCAAGAATTTCGGCTAGCTCTAAAGGCTAGAGCATTCTCCATTTTCTTCTATAACATAGGCAAACCAAGTAAGCCTCCATTGAGGAGCTAGAAACCTTCAAGGATAAAACACCATTAGCAATCTTCTGCCTCAAAAACCTCCACCAATTCCTCAACCATTTCTCAAATTCAAAACCTAAATAGGTTCCTAGAATCTCTCTCTCCCTAGCAAAACCGAATCATCATCCCAAGCTAGGCCATTCGACAACTCTCAAACCAAGAACACACTCTCACCTTCTTTCAATTTTCTCTCTTGTTCTCTTAAGAACACCAAGAACACACCCTACTTTTCTTCGATCCTTTAGCCACTTCTTATCATCCCAAAACACTCTAAAACCTTCAAATGCACTAGAGTGCAACCTATGTTCTCCTTTAACATATCTTATAACACCAAATCAACCAGAGTCCTTCCTTCACTCGGATCAAACAAGCATTTTTCTTTCCAAGTCAAGAAGAACCCAAAAGGTAAAATCATGTCCAAATATCATCTCACCTCTTCTTTTCTTTACTTTCTTTTCTCCTTATTCTTATTCTTTTCTCAATCTCTCTCCTTTGGCCAAATTTTTTGGCGGCCATGGACGAATCTCTTCAACCATTGGTCTCTTAAATAACTCACCATTCAAGACTCCTCATTTATCTAATCGACATCTTCAACTTAAATCGATCATCAAATCAGTATTTTGAATTAAACTCTCTCATTTACTAACGAACTTAAGTATAATAGGAAGATGACTTATAGAAATATTGATGTAATAGTTGATGATCTACTGGTGTGGGGGAAGATATATGCATATTTATATGATGGGGGTGATTTTATGATATATGGGTTATGCTTTAGGACTGCTTTATGAATTATATTTGGATCTTGATTTGTAATGTGGGATTATGTCATGTTTGTTAGGAGATATCAGAATGGGGTCTCTATGTCATTAAAGCATGTGATGATATGGTTGATATTTGAGATTAATGTTGTTATTACTATTTCTTTTATATTATCGACAATACCGTCAATAACTATTATTGCTATACAAATACTATTATTGTTGTTATGAATGCTACTTTTCTTGTGTTAAATAGTATTATTACTTCTACTTGTATGATTACTACTTTATTTATTAATAACAAAATTATTACTACTTTTACTCATTATTATTGCTTTTGATACTTAATTTGTTATCATTATTTTACTATTACTACTATTATTAACACTATTCTTTTTAATGATATTAGTATTATTATTACTCATATTACTAGCACTATTATTGTTGTTATTAGCAATGTTATTTTTAATGTTATTATTAATATTATTATTAAACATTATTACTTTAAAATAATAATAATATTATTAGTATTATTAGTATTATTATCAGTATCCTTTTTAGAAATATTATTACTATCTATAAAATTACTAAAACTCTGATTAATGCTTTTGACAATATTATTCTTTTTGTTATACTTATTTATTACTTGTGTCACTTACTTATGATATTATTATAACAAGTTATTTTTATACTAATAATAATATTAAACTCTAGAAATATATTTATATCAATTAATTTTAGAATTCGTAAACCATTGTTGTTATTATTTGAGTGTTGTTAATATTAGAGTCGTTTAGATGGATATGAATATTTAGAGTCAGGAGTTATTTGTATCTATTCAATTTTGCTACTTAGTTGTGCACCAATAGTGACAAATACCCTGTGTTTATCCCAAACGAGGCTAAGTTGCATTGAACAAGACTTGGAAGAATATTTTCTTTGTAAAAGCAAGAGATCAAGTAAGTCCTTGCATAAAATAGTTTGCTAAACTAAAGTGCACTTGGAAGTCAAAAGTGATGTTTACTATAAAGATACTCTTTGGGTTTCAATTATGGATATTTTTTACCTTCTGTTAAAACAAAATGCTTTTAAGAAAGCAAAGGTTTTTATGGTTTTAAGCAAGCAAAAGTTTTCCAAAGCAAAATGTTAAATTTTTCTTAAACCATATTTTAATCTTAGACTATTTGGAACCATAATTGCGATTTTTAGGTAACACACTTTGTTGAATTTCTCTCAAGTAGGACAAACATAACGTTATGTCTAACACCCTCCTACCTACATACCCCAAAAATGGCGGGGATATCGCCCCATCTTCAGGACAATGCGTCATTATAACCAAGTAATAGAAAATATAGAAAGAAATAACTCAATAATAAACTTATTACAATCCCAAAACAATGCTTATACAAGCTTTAAAACAAATAGAAGGTAACTAAACTCTCCAACAAATAAATACATCAAAATAAATCTTCCAAGCCATGGAAACATATTTAAATCAAACTTTGAAACAGGATCGACCTAAAGGCATGATATAAAAATGTGGTGAGAAACATTTCTCAGTAAGTCACGTGTGTGCTTCTGACAGCTTAAGAAAGCATTTCATGTATGAAAATTTTGAACAAGTCACAACAAAAAGTTTACAAGTCCAAAAAGTTATCTTTGAACATTGAGTGGTGTTTTATCAGCATTTGTAGAATAAAAGTACTCAACTTGTAAAGAAATAAACCACTCTAATAAAGTTAACTATAAAACCTTGCATCATAGCTATGGCCATGAAACCCTGCATTATAACTGTGTACTGTGAAACCTTGCATCACAATAAAGGTGGGTGATCGGCCCATTGGATGAGATACTCCTCCATCGCTATACCCAAACTTACTAGCTCTCCACTATGAAAATAAACAGTTCACCTAAACTATACTACAAGCTTAGACCGGCCTAACCAACCAGAACTGGCTCTTGCTAGGCAGAGCTCACCCCTTTAGAGGTGGCCACCTACTGAAAGACTTACCCAACCCTTCAAAGATTAGTCCTAATAGTCTATCCTTACTAAGTACTCAACTTTATGTTTATCCCACTTGGGAAATGTAAAATCAATAAAGTGTTTTCTTTGCAGTAGCATTTATGATTTTCAGACAATCTTAGGTAAAAATTGGTTTAAGAAAAATAAATTGTTTTGCTTGGGAAAATATTTTCTTGACTAAAAATTATTTTATTTTAGTAGAAAGAATAAATTGTCCGTAATTGCATCATAAAGTACATCTTCCACGATAATCTATACATTTGACTTGCAGAAGCGCTTTTGTTCAACAAAAACCTTTATGTAAGGACTTACTTTGATCTCTTGATTTCACTAACAAAATAATCCTCGAAGACTTGCTCAAGGCAACCTAATCTTGTCCAGGGTAAACAAAGGGTATATGTCACTCTTGGTGCACAACTAAGCAACAAAATTGCATAGGTACAAATAACTTCCAAATTTAGTTACACATGACTGTCTAACCAACACTCAAATATGATATAAATGGTTTAGGAGTTCAGAAATTAACTGATAAAATATTTTAGAGGTTAAACATTAATATGAGAATAATTTTGATACTATAGTAACATAAATAAATAACATAAGTATTAATTGAGTACAACCAAAAATAATAACATAGTCAAAAGTATTGATAAAAAATATTGATAATTTTATAAATAATAATATTGCCATAAGGATAATAAAAATAATAATATAAATAGTATAGATGATATTAATATGCATATATTTATAAATATATATATATATATATTAAGAAAATAATAAGAATAATATTTATTATATTAATATATTTAAATAAAATAACATGGATAATGATGATAATAATAGTAATAATAATTATTTTATTAATATTTCTCTAAAATAATGATGTTTAGTAGTAGTAGTAATAATAATAATAATAATAATAATAATAATAATAATAATAATAATAATAATAATAATAATAATAATAATAATAATAATAATAATATCGGTGAAACTTAAAAATAGAAATACTAATAATAATACAAATAATATTATTATTAAAAATAATATTATTATTGGTAATGTTAGTAATAAAAATAATGATAATGATTTAAGTATCAAAAGTAATAATAATATTACTATTAATGATTAGAAGTAGCAATAATTTTGCTATTAATAAGTGGAATAATAATTATACAAGTGGAGTAACAATAATATTTTTTTTCATAGCAAAAGTAGCATAATTAGCAATATAAATGCTTGCTTGATAATTAATAGCAAGATTAGCCATATTAAAGCATTCGCAAAAATAATAATAGCAACAATCTCCATTATCGACCATATCATCTCATGCTAGTGTCATATAGAACCAATTCTCAAATGCACCAACATACATATCATAACCTCATATTAAAATCAAAATCCAAATTTACTTTATAGAATAGTCCTAATGCACATCTCAACCTACATATCATAAAATCATCCACACCATATTTAAATACGTATTTATCTACCCAAATGTTACTAGATCATCAACCATCACATCAATACTTCTATAAGTCATCATCCTATTAGTCTTAAGTTCGAAAATAAATGTAGGAGTTTAGGAAATCAACCATATTTAAGTTGACGATGTTGTTTTGGCAATCGAAGAGCATTAAATGACTTGATGAGTCCTTTGAGATACCAAGGTTTGAAGAAGTCCAACATTGGCGCCCAATGAATTTAGCCAAGAGAGAGAGAGAGATTGAAAAGAGAGTAAGAAGAAATTAAGGTAAATAAAAGAAGAAGAAAGAAGATGTTTGGACTTAATTTACCTTTTTGGTGTTCTTCTTGACTTGGTAAGAAAAGTGCTTGTTTAATCCGAATAAAGGTGGCACTTTAGTCATTTTAGTGTTATAAAGTCTACCAAAGGAAAGAATAGGATGCACTCTAGTTGATTTGAAGGTTTTAGAGTGGCTTGGGATGTTTAAAAGTGACTAAATGGTTGACGGAAAGTAGTGAGTGTTCTTGGTGTTCTTGGAAGAGTAGAAGAGTAAATTACAAGAAGTGGGAGAGAGTTCCTGGTGGGGTTGGCCGAAATTCTTTGTGGAATGAGTGAAGAATTTTTGGTTTGGTTTGATAGAATTGGTTGCTAGATAGGTGAGTGTTTGATGGAGCAAAAGGTGAAATTTAATTTTCAAATTCAAAGTATTTTGAATGGAGAGAAACTAGGAGAGGTTTAAGGTGCTTTAATGGAGTTTTGTTGGCCATGGTTGGTGAAGAAGAATGATGTTCAGCTATGTTCCTAGTATGGCCGAAAATAACGATGAAGAAGAATTGAAGAGAAATGCTAGCTAATTGAAAATTTGAAAAGCTGGAAAAAAATTTGATTATCTAGCTAGAAGAAATGATAAGATTTAGGAGGTTTGTTAGTTAGAATTCAAAATATTTTAAATTGGATTTCAGCTATTAAATAGGAATCTCTAAAGGTCCTTTAATGGTGATTTTTCTAGCTACCACCTTGGAGAAGAACAAAAACCATGAACGAACTAATTCATGGTGTTGAATACCCAAAGTTTCTTGGCTAAGCTATTTACTAGTTTGTTGGAAATTTTCTAGTTTAAACAAGCTATGAAGGGTCCGAAATCTCCATGCTTGCTTCCAGCTTTTGCACACACAAAAGTGTGCTTGATTTGCAAAGAAATAAATGATGCTCAAGCTGCCCATTTTCGAAAACAAGCTAGGAAGAAGAACTAGAGTTAATTTCTAGCTTTTACCATAACAAGAACAACCAAAATGTAGTTCTTTAGGTAGATAATTTGGTGATTTAATTTGAAAAACAAACCACACTATTAATCCACCTATGTTTCGACCAAATGATATCTAAGAGCTGGAATTTTTCATTTAAAATTTCAAGTCCAAGATTATCTAAAATAATTTATAATGAAATTAAAAGAATTCAAGAAACAAGAATATTTTAAATTTAACTATGCTAGGACATGCGTTACTAAAATAATAGGGATTAAAACTCCTCCAGACTTTCTTTTAGGACAAAATCACATGGTTAAAATATTACCATTGTCTCTCCCCAGGACAACATTCCTAGTTTCATGGAATGCAAGAAATAAAATTCAAACATTAGTTAGGATAGTTAAAAATAATACTTTGTTAATAGGATTTGAACTTAAGACCTTAGGAATTAACCCCAAAGCTCTAACCACTTAACCACATTAATTCTTATTATTATTTTCCCAACCTAATTTTCTTTCCTTGTACAACCCAAGTTTCTTCTTCTCTCATCTCTAAGCAAAAATTCCCTAATTGCCCCCAACACTCACTAGCAATAATAAGTTATAAATACCACATATAGCAATTTAAAAATGCACAAATTCACCCAGAAAGAATATATTCATGCAATATGCCATGGAATGCAACCTTTCCCTCTAATTCTAGGGTAGTCTTAGGTGGGGTTTTACATTATCCTATTCTTAGAAACATTTCGTCCCGAAATTCAGAGTGTACCATATTTCAAGTCGGGATATTTTCGCTTCAACCACTTCTTAGTCTCCCACATGGCATCTTGAAAGCCAAGATGCTCCCATAACACTTTTACCATCGGTATCTGCTTATTCTGAAGGGTCTTGATACTTCGATCAAGAATCTTCAACTGGTTTCTCCACGTAGCTCAAGTCAAGTTGCAACAGCAAAGGCTCGCCATTCGACATATGTCTTGGGTCAAAGTTGTACGTCTTCAGTTGGGATACATGAAATATATCATGTATTCCAGACAATCCGTCTACAAATCCCATATATAAGCCATGGGTCCAATTCTCTCAATGATTGGGAATGGACCCAAATATCTCGAACTCAATTTCCCACCTTTCGGATGCTTCAAAATTCCCTTACTATGAGTCAATTTCAAAAATACACAGTCTCCTACTTAGAATTCCAACTCTCTCTGCCTATTATTTGCATAGCTCCTCCATCGACTCTAGGATGCCTTTAGCCTTTTTCTTATTATCTTCATCTTATCTGTCATTTCTTGTATACAAACTTTCCCAGACTTGCTTATATAACCATCTTCTATCCAACTCTAGTACAATGGTACTTAACATTTGAGTCCATACAGTGCTTCATACGAAGCCATACCAATCGAAGATTGGTAATTATTATTATAAGCCAATTCAACATATGGTACACATTCAATCCATTTATCTCTGAAATCCAGTATGCATGCTATCTTCGAGTATTTGAATAACTCTTTCTGACTGGCCATCAGTTTGTAGATGCGCCGACATGGTGAACTTCAAATTAGAACCTATCGATTCTTAGAATATAGCCCAAAACCACGATGTAAACATCAGGTCTCGATCAAACACGATATTTGAAGGTACTCCATGCAATCTTACTATCTCCCATACATATATATGTGCTAATTTTTCCATAGAGTTCCTTACATTTACTGGAATAAAGTGCATTGTCTTTGTCAATCTATCAACCACTACCCAAATGCAATCCTTTTAGGTCTTCAACATAGGCAACCTAGTGACGAAGTCCATTGTCACCTCCTCTCATTTTCATTCCGACATCAGCAATGGCTGTAATAATCCAGCTGACTTCTTATTTCTGCCTTGACTTTCTAAAAATTTAGGCATGTAGGAACAAATCATACCACATCTTTCTTCATACTGGGCTGTCAAAAAGCTTTCTTCAGATCCTGGTACATCTTCACTTCTCCCAAATGAATGGCATACTTACTCCTATGTGCCTCTTCCAAGATCTTCTTCCTCAATTCTTACTCATTAGGCACACACATGCGATCCTAAAAGTACAACACTCCTGCCTCGTCTTATCGAAAGTCACCACCCCCTTGCTTTAGCTCTTTGTCTCTAAAAAACTAATACTCCGCATCATGTTGCTATGCTTTGATAATTTCCTACGTTAGATCTAGTATTAACCTCAGATTGCTAATGGAAATTCTTCCTTCTTGTACCTCCTCTAAGATTTCTTGCACTACTTAAACTTATTGTTCTCTTAACCTTACCATTTTGACCTTTCGGCTCAAAGCATCTGCAACTACATTAGCTTTACCCAAATGACAGTTGATTGGATATCGGTATTCCTCTAAGAATTTCATCCACCTTTGCTGTCTCAAATTTAGGTCCTTCTGAGTAAAAATATATTTTAGACTTTTGTGATCTGTGAACACTTCATACTCAGCTCCATACAAGTAGTGCTGCAACTTCTTCGATGCAAAAAAATTACAGCTAATTCCAAATCATGTGTTTGATAATTGATTTCATGAGGCTTCAATTTTCATGAGGCATAAGCTAACACTTGCTATCCTACATTAACACTACTCCTAATCCTTCATTAGATGCATTGGTATACATAGCATAGGGTTTATCTTGTTCTGGCAAACTCAGTACCGGAGTTGTCATCAATCTCTGCTTTAGCTCCTGAAAACTTTTCTTGCACTTTGCATTCCAGACAAACAGAACATCTTTCCTCAATAATCGCATCATTGGCAATGCCAGCGTTGAAAAACCCTTAATAAATTACGGTAGTACCCGACTAGTCCCAAAAAGCTTCGAATCTTAGTAATATTCTCAGGCTACATCTAATTCGAAATCGCTTTAACCTTGACTGGGTCCACCTTATTGCCATCCTTTGAAACCACATGGCCAAGAATTGACACATTGTCTAGCCAAAACTCGTACTTGCTAAATTTAGCGTAGGGCTTATGCTCCTTCAGTTTTTCCAATACCATCCTCAAATGTTCTACATGGTCTTCCAGGCTTTTAGTTGTAAATGAGTATGTCGTCGATGAACACTAACATGAATTTGCCCAAGTACAGCTGGAAAACGTGATGCATCAAATCCATAAATACTGTCATAGCATTAATCACCCCAAAAGGCATTACCACGAACTTGTAATGACCATATTTGGTATTAAAGGCTGTTTTGGGATTATCCTCCTCTTTAATCTACAGTTGGAAGTAGCCTTGCCTCAAATCTAGTTTGAAGTAGCAACTAGATGTAGCTGGTCAAACAGTTCATCAATTAATGGTAAGGGATATTTGTTCTTAATGGTCAAGTTGTTCAACCCCTGATAGTCGATGCAAAGCCTCAACGTTCCATTTTTTTTCTTCATAAACAGCACAGGGGCTCCTCATGGTGAAGTACTGGACCTTATATATCCTTGCTTCACCAACTCTTCTAATTGCTCCTTTAGTTCTTTCAATTCCGTATGAGCCATCCGGTATGGGGTTCGTGATACAAGTTCTGCTCCCGGAATTAGATCTATAGTGAACGCAACTTTTCAAGTGGGAAGAAGAGAAATGAGTTCAACTAGAAACACATCAAGAATCTCTTTCACTACTTCAGTGCTTTCCAGGGTGCACTGATCCATTGGCTTGTTTATCAAGTAGGGTAGGTATCCTTGATATCCTTATCTCAGCAACTTCCGATCCTTAGCTCTAGCAATCAGAAACTTCAACTCTTTTACCCACGTACCATTAAATTCAAGCACATCATAGTCGGGTCTAATAAACAACACAGACTTATTCTTACAATCTACTTTAGCCCCATGCTTAGCTTGCCAATCCATCCCTAAGATTACATTATAACCATCAATAGTTAAAACTATAATATCTCCTCCTAACTTCTCTTTCCCAACTCCAATCTCATAATTCTGAACATATTTGTCCGCTTGCACCATTTTTCCCAGAGGAGTGCTCACCAACAAGGTATATGGTAGTTCAATTAAATCCTAACCCAAATTATATGCACCGGTCTTGTTTAGATAAGAATTGGTGGATCTAGGATCTATTAAAACTTTAACAGAATGACCTTAAATAGTGAGCATACCTTCCACTACTGCTGCATCTGCTTTAACCTCTTCTAGACTTAAAGCAAAGATCTTTGCCTTCACTTGAGGCTTCTGTGATCCACTTCCCAAGGGCCCTGGGTTATCTATTCTATTGACTCCAGTGATCTGTGTTGGGACTCCTTGCCCAATTCATAGTGATTTGGGATAGGTATTTCAAAGATGGTTTGGGTCCCCACAGTTATAGCATTTCTTTACATCTCCCTTAGACTAGCAATCTTTCTCCACATATCCTCTCTTACCACAGTATTGTTATATTGGCAAGTTTTGAGCAGGGCTAGCTGATGTAGTACATGTTTGCTTTCTTTTGTTCTGCCATTGCTGATTGGCAGGTTGACTTTGTGGTTATCTCGGTGGGAAGGTTCTTTGCACCATTCTATTCTTATCCTCATTCTCAGTTCAGGTGGCCACATCCACTGCTACTGAGTACGTCATTGGTAGGAAAGGTGCCAAAGCCCTTCTCAGCTGCCTACCAATGATGTACTATTCTGCTCGGTGTCCATCAATCTCTTGCAATACTTTTACAATTGATTGAAACAAGCAGCATACTAAGCCACAAACATGTTCCCCTGCTTCAAATTTTGAAACTCGTCCTCCTTTTTCTCCACAATCTGCTGGGGTATATACTCGGTCCTGAAGGCCTCTACAAAATTTTCCTAAGTCCAATCCTACTCTAACAGCTCCCAATCTTCTTGGACTTGCTGCCACCATGTACAAATCGGCCCTTGTAGTCTGAAAGTGGCAAATTTGACCATCCTTTTTTTTCGTGTACTAGAGTGTAGCAAAAATATCCTCTATTTGTTCCTCCCATTACTTTGCCTGACCAGGAAAGTAGGAGGTTGAAATTTCAAGAACCTCTCCAGAACGTCATCCTCCCCTCTTGGATTTCTTCATTCTATCAAGGTTTGCAATGTTTCTATCATCTTATTAAAAGCTTGCCCATGGTTAGCTCAGTGGGTACCTTAGACTCCACTTCATGGTCTGGATCGTTCTCACCTCCTTGATTTGGTGTAGATAGCTGAGTAGCATCATGCTCAAGAGCCATAAGTTTTGGCTCAGGAACTCTCCTACTGGTTGCAGCAATTCGGCATTTTGGTGCCATTCTATAACATCGCTCCCAAAATAATGAGTTCTACCTCATAGTTTAAGTATATCAAAAATGCACAAACAATCACTATATAAACATAAATGTAACATAAAAGTTTTGTATAAAAGAAAATATCTTATAAAGAATAGGTACACTATGATACCCTGATTTGAGGAAACTTTTAAAAGAAAGAAATAATTCGAAAATAGAGAGATTTATTGAAAGTAATAAACACACAGACTTCCAAGCACGCAAAAACTCCAAAACTCTGCTTCTCATCAAAATCTTTAGTGTTAGCTTCATATAGCCAACCCCCAAAGTTTGTAGAGAATTTTATTCCCACACCACTTACAAACTCAAAGATCATGGGTTCTTTCCCTAGTCTCATGCAACTTTCCCCAGTTTCAACACAAATTTGTTGAGGTATAAAAGAAGGTCTAGGTGGAGACTCATAGTCTATTTTCCCTGGGTTATCACTGTTGGAGATATGCCCTAGAGTCAATTTGTACTTATACTATTGTTGTTATGTTTTATATAATAATATGAGGCTTTCCTTTCCATGAATAGTACGTTTTGTTTTGTAGTCATCAAGTACGTGACTTGATAGTAAAACCCAACAATGAATACAATGACTATTCTAAATTTGTCCCTGATCGTTTATTATTATTGAAATAATATTAAATTAAGATTAGTATGTTTGTGACTAGATGGCTATGTTTTACTGGCCATAGATATTTGTGATATCAAGTCAAAACATAAATAAATGTTAGAGAACATTGTATTGGATATGACCCACTGTGAGAGTACTTCATGGAACATGTCATAAGTACTTTCTAGCCATAATAATATTAAAAGTCCTTTGACCTAAATCCATCATAGTTTCCTACTTGATAAATTCTATATTTTGACATTGTCTAAAGTTGTCCTTAATTAGATAATAAATTAGACTACTGTTGGATATAGAATGAATCGAGGAGAGGAATATGATTGATTGTGAAGGAATCTGTCCCTCTCAATTATGGGAGAGATATCTATGGGCCCCTTGATAAGTTATACTGTTAAAATGCATGGTCGTGCTCAAATATATCAATCTAAGATATTGATATCATTTGTTTGAACAGTCTACTATGAAATCAAGAAATAATTGATTGAAGTTAATAAGGATGACATGATCCGTGCCTTATGCTTAATCTGGATATCATGTGACAAAAGGACTAAATATAAAATTATGTTTTTGTTCAAAGAGATCACCGATCTTCATTTAACCTGGATAGTTATAATGTTGCTAGAAACCGCTTATAACTTGTGGGTCATTTAAATATGATTTGGGCACACTGCCAATATTAAATGAACCTATAGGGTCACACAATAAGCGAACTTGTTAGGTTATTTTTTGGTAACCGGATTCGATGAATCTGGAAACATGTCTAAGTTAATCGAACTTAGAAAATCTACCAGATATAATGAATCTGGAAATATGTCCACATTCGATGTATCTGAATGATGTCCAGATTATAAGAATTTGACTCGGTAAATTAATTAGTTAAATTATCGAGATAATGACAGAATCTTATTGTATTAGTTTTAATTTAATTTGAATTTAAATTAAAATACGATAAGATATTATTAGGGTTGGGCTCGAAGAGGTTCGGAGTGGGTTTTTAATAAAACCCTAGCCGTCTTCTTATGGATGCCAATTCTGTTGTAAAAATCCGTGCCTTCATCCACCAAAAAATAAGCCTCTCAAAAACCCTAGGCGCTAGCACTCCCCGGGTGACGAGTGAGTTTGCGGTGTGTATCCGATAGAGGACGTTCACACAACTACAGCGTCTGGTGATTGTTCGGGTTGCACGCACAGCAGCACAATCGAAACTGAAGGATATCGATTACACATAACAGAGGTAAATCTGCAAACCTACGATCTTCTTAATCGTTTTCTTGGATCATCAGAAGGGATTCGTGGATGTTTTCCACGTTTAGGAGTCTACGAGTTCTAACAATCACTGTCTACTTTCAAGTCAATCACTAGAATAGGTGGGTTTAGCTCATACTCCATAGTATACATCTCATTCTCACTATCAGTGATCAAGTCTACTTTAGGTACAGGTGGTGGCTCAATATTTTGAACCTCATCCTCACTGCTCTCTTCCATGGGTATTTTTGGTTGAGGTACGAGTTGTGGTACAGGTTCTAGTGCAAATAAGTCTTCTGGCTAGATATGAATTGGTTGGTGCCATCGCTGCCCACTCATGGCCTTCCTTGCTGTTATATGCATCCTAAATATCATAAGTTAGTGTTATGCCCTAGAGACAATCATATATATTTTGTATATTATGTATTATCAAATAAAATAAAGCATTCTTTTTCTTTCAGATTGTTTTATTTATGCTTTCGTGTAAAATAATTGTTAGATAAAGTCCCAAGTGCAATACTGTGTTAAGAAAATCACGATAGAGATCATGATGTGGGGTTCCTACTATACTGGATAGTGGTCATATTTAAATTATCCCTAGTCATAATATTAATGAGATATGACACCATTAATACGCTAAGACTAGCACATATTATACTTCCTGATTTGATCAGGCTGTGGTTCTTACATCCTTGAGTATTGTGATACTCAAAGTTAACATGTGGATGCTTGTTACTTGAACAAGTACATTGGATGACCTGACTATGAGATAATTATATGGATAACTATTTAGTGCCAGTGATAGAATCACGTCATAGCAAATGTGCAAGTATCCTTAGACTTGGGATCTCTAAGGTGATTTATTTGTCAAGTGTTGGACTTTGATTCCAATCTCTACAGTCCTAACAAAACTACCTATGTGATAGATATTAGGTACAACATGAAATAAATGAAAGTAGTTGAAAGGATCAATAAAAGATTCACCACTCATAATAGTAAGAGCGAATATCTCACGGCCATTTGTAGGAATCACTACTCAAGAAGTCCTTAGCCAAGGCGATTATATATTAGAAATGGTTCCAATTGATACATATATTGAATAGTAGATTCCGAAAACAAGTACTAAAATATTTGGGCCATAATTAATTTATTATTCTAGAAAAAGTTGGTACTAATTCTGTACTCCAAACCGAATAAGATATTGTATGGTAAAACGAGTTTTATTGCACTATTATTTGCTATTGGAAGGTTCATGTCATGCCACATGACTTTCTGGACTTTTGGGTTGTCATGATATGTTGCTAGATACCACTCATGATCTGCTGAATATGAATTTATTAATTAGAGAATTAATAAATCAATCCTTATTAGAATTAATAAGTTAATATTAAAATTATTAAGGATTATTAATCTTACAGATGTTTGGATTAATTCATGTTTTGCTACCAATAGATTGAGAAACCTAATAGGTCACATATAATAGAGAATTAAGTTCTCAATCTGTTATTCGATAACATTATAGGGTTGATTGTGAAAAGAAGAAGTTATTGTGGTCAAATTATAATTAGTTATAATTTGTGGGCTACATTATAATTAACTATAATCATAATAATTATTGATAATTAAGAATCCATATACGTAATGGATTCTAATTACCAAATACATAAGGAAGATATATATCGATATACATACTCCGAGGGATTATCATTGAATTACAAACAGAGAGTTTTTTACGAGAAACTAAGAGGTACGTCTTCTTCTTCTTTTTCTAAAAATCACACAAAACCTAGCCGCCAGTTGAGTTTTACTAGCACACATAACTATAGTGATTCTTTAGCACCATTTGGTGTGGACTATATTGGAGACAATCCTACACTTAGATTATGCTACTTTGACGGAACAACGGAGAAGATATTCTCTGTGTTTGCTGGATCAAGCCTTAGAGCAGAGGAATTTTTTTTTGAACTACAGAGACACCATAAGATAATTTTTCTCTCCTATTCTGATTCCATTAATGCTTAATTTTATCCTCGTTGTGGAATTCTCGTTTTCTTTCCACTTGCACAAATCTGGTTTTTCATGCAGAATTCCTACAGTGGCATCAGAGACAAGTTTTATGCATTAATGGGTTGTGTCTTTGGCCATGAAATATGTTTTATTATAGTCTTTGTGTCCTCTGTGAAAAATTGTGTTTTCGCGTGAGTAGTTTAACTAAAAGAAAAAATTTGATTCTGTGGGCTTTGGTTGCAACGGGCATGCTTCTGTAAAAGTTACAAGAAATTTTTTATGACAAGAATTAATGATGTGTTATTTCTTTGCGAAGAAAAACTTTTTCTGGGTGATAATGTTCTATAGCTATAAAAGAAAATCGGTTTTTTGTGAAACTGTCATTTTTCTTGAACAAATTTTGATATGCTCTATTTTTGTTTTTCTAAAAAGATTTGAATGAGTTCATACAAGAAAAAAAATTTAGAATGTCTCAGAGAATTGTTGTCTAAAATTGTTGGAGAATTCTTTGCAGAATTTTTCCAAAAATTGTTTCTGGGAAGAGGAAGAAGAGAAAATAAATCAAAAAATGATTTTTGCCCCAAGTCGTGGCTCACTAGGACCTAAACCATGGCTTAAGGCACAAGATTTCCATGCCACGGCTTGAAGCCGCAGCTTGCATGGATTTAGCTCCCAGAAATTGCGGTTCATGTGGATTGTCTCTTGCAATCCTTGGGAGGCTTATATAAAGCCTCCCTAGGATGCAACTTGTTGTTATAAATATAAAAAATATATATATTTTTTCATCGTTTCATATTCTTGTGCAGACATATGATTCGGTTTTGTTTATTTTCAGTTGATGCCCACATTTTCCTAAAGTTTCTACTTTGGGACTAACATAATTATTTTTCCAAAAAAAAATCTTGTTTTTGGAAAATAATATATTTTCTAAAATAATAATTTTAGATTATATATTATTTTAATTCCTAAAATATGTCTTTAGCAATTAATATATTTTCTAAAATATTGATTTTACATTATATATTATTTTAATTCCTAAAATATAATTTTAGCAATTAATATAATTTCTAAAATATTGATTTTAGAATTTTTCCTATTTTTTTCAAAATAGTGTTTTAGAATTAATTTTAGGAATTAATATACATTCTAAAATTTTAATTTTAGAATTTATTCTATTTTTTGAAAATAGTATTTTTGGAATTATTTGCTATGTTTAATTTTATTTTGAGCATAAAATTAGCATGATGGTTTGGTTATAGACTATGGACCCAATTATATTGTTCATGCATTTTATCGCTTTGGTTTTAAATTAAATAGGACCTATAAGTCCTGCCTTCTCTATTTTTCTTGTGTAAATTTCTCTTCTTATTTAACTCCCCTCGAATGTACCTCGTGATTTCTTTATTATAATTTTATGTAATTAGATTACATAGTTTTAGATTAGAATAGAATTTATTACATGTTCAGGACAAAGATTATCAAGACCAATAGGAGGACGGTAAGTTTTTCTTCCTATATCACTCATGAACACTTAGGATTGGCCAAATTAATTTCCTTTGTGGCTCAAGGAAATTAATATAGTAAAGTCTATAACCAAACTACGTTATTATTGTGCAATGTATGGATATGATGATATTATGCATGCTATCTATAAGACACTAATATAACAAATCCTTCAATTAACATTAACCCTAATATCTTCCATTAATATAGTAAGAACAAGAGTCTTTTTTTTTTTCGAGACCAGGTTGTTGGGCTAACTTGAGCCTACTTGGCATTGGGCATGTTCAAGCTATGAAAGTTTAAATTCTTGATCAATGGATCAAGTTTAGCTAATTTCTTTGTCCTGGTTGGGCTAACTCAAGCATAAAGAAAATTGGAGGCAAGATTGGGTTAGCTTAAAAGCTTTAAGATTAAAAGATGTTAATCACTCAAAGATTTTGTAATTACATACGATGTAATTGGTATTAAATACCAACCATTGAACTTAAGGATGGCTTGTTGGGCTAACCCAAGGCCATTCTTGAGGAATTTGGATACCGATCCACTAGGAAATCTTCAAACGAGCTTTTCTAAATCAATAGCGGGGGCTATTAGTTTGAGTGAAATATTGAAATAACCGTATGCTTAATTGAAGACCTAATTATTTGCATTACATGTACATATACAGTTAGCTAATTTTCTCTATCTTTACATCTAGGTCATTTGCATCATGTCGACCAACCAAAACCTACATAGCATCTTAGAAACTAACAAACTAACTGAAACAAACTTTCACAACTGGTATAGAAACTTAAGAATTGTAATAAAGTTACTCTACGTATTAAAGTCTCTTATTTCGCCATTACTAGCTCAAGATGCTTATACTGATGAGCATGTTGTCCACAAGAAGCATAAAGAGAACAGTTACATGGCATTTTGTGTGATGCTAGCACCAATGACCCCTGAACTACAAAAGTAGCATGAGCATATAGATGCTTCCTTGATTATTTTACATCTTCAAGAGCTAATTAATACCCAAGCCAGAATAGAAAGATATGAGATATCAAAACAACTGTTTTGTTCCAAGATGGCTGAGGGTACTTCTGTGGCCACTCATGGGTTGAAAATGTGGGGCTTAATTAAGGAGCTCGAGTCTCTTGATTTTAAAATGGACAATGAATTATGTATCAACATAATTCTGCAACCTTTACCAAGTAGTTTTTCACAATTTGTGATTAATTACCAGATAAACAAGATTGAGTCCACCATACTCAAGTTAATCAATCTATTCAAAACTATGGAGTCCTCCATGAAGAATGAACCCAATGCAATTATATTAGTAGAATCTTTCTGTTCTTAGAAAAAGGCTCCTAAGAAGAAGAAGAAGGCTTCTACAAAGCCCAAATGTGGTGTGAAAAAGAAAGAAGCAGCCATCGAAGCCCATGACATTATTATGGAAAGATGGGTCATTAGAGGTGCAACTGTAGAGACTAATTGGAGACTGTCAAAGAAAAGAAGCAGAATGAGAAGCTTACGGACACTTCTACTTTTACTCCTGGTATGTTTATGATTGAGGTTAATACTGCCTTTAGAAATAAGATATGGGTATTAGATATCAGATGTGAATCTCATTTGTGCAATAACTTGTAGGGACTAAAGGACAGTAGAAGGCTTAAGAAGGGTGACGTGGACCAACGTACTGCAAATGGAGCAAAGGTTGCTATACTTGTTGTGGGGACTTACGAGCTACACTTGCCTTTAGGAATAGTTTTAGAGCTTTAAAAATATTATTTTGTACTAGTTTTATTAAAAAATATTATCTCACTTATGTGTTTAGACTTATGTGGATTTCATTAAATTTTTAAGAATAAATGTTGTTCTTTTTCATTGAATGATATTCATTATGGTTCCACAACTTTGGTTAAAGATTTATATGTTCTAAACAAGGATAATCCAATCCTTAGTATAAACAATAAGAAACCAAGGATAGCTAATTAAATGTCATCTTAATTATGGCATTGTCATTTAGGCCATATAAATAAGAATTGTGTTTCTAAGTTACACAAGCTAGGCGACTGATGCATATAGATTTGGGGTATAAAAATCATACAAAAATAAACACATTCCCAATCAAGTTTAAATTAATACGTTAACCCTAAATTACACATATGAACAAGTGTACTCAAACGAGTGTCGATCCTCAAGGAACAAATATGCATTAATCACTTTTCTCTCATTGTTTAACTGACTCAATAAAGTGAAAAAGAAATAAAAATAAAAATAAAATAAAATAAAAAAACAGAATATATACATGTCAATTATGGAGAATTAAGTAACTCAAACCATTATTTTGACAAACATGATCATAAAGTACTCAATCATTATCATAATTAATTATTCTCTTGGCATCATGAAGGATTAAGATAGATTCACTTCTTTTCCAATCCACGAAATCATTATCTTCTAGACAAATTAGCATCACATATTCTGTCTCAATTAATTCACCCAAAAGATGCATTAAACACAATCCTTGATTAAATTTTCATGTTCTGGCAAACTTAAAACATGAAATTAACCAATGAATCCATATTCTGGTAGACATCAATTAACCTTCAATTACCTAGTTCTTCGCAATTAACTTCTTTTTCAAGCAAGTTAATAGACAACAAATATGAAACTAATGAATTGAAACCACCATCAACCCCTTTTTCAAGCAAGTTAATAGAAAAAACAACCAATTAATCTCTTAATTAGCACAAGCAATTAAACACCAAGAATAATAATCAATTAATTAAATGATCAAAGTAACTCTAAAAATCATGAATACCTAAAACAATGTCAAATTACAATAAAACAATTAATGCATTATTGTTCAAGAAAGAAAGAAACAAAGGAAAGAGATAGATACTCATAGGCAAGCCTTTCAATCTCCAGTGAAAACTCCTCCAAGAATCAATGCTCCTTGAATCATTTCTCTAGAGAAAATAGTGGTGATGCACTATAAAATACATCTAAGTCTCTACATTGTGCACCTCCCTTTTTCTAGGGTAAATTGGCCTTTATTTATAGGCTCACAAAGTTCCTAAAAGAATCCTAAGTAAATAAGAAGTAATTACCTAAAAATAATCCAAAACCAAAAAGGATTAATAAAAGCCAAAATAAAAACCTACGAAAAATAATTGAGAAATAATCACACCGCCTTGACTTTGTGAATTGAGAAATAATTGGTCTTCAATTTTGACTCTATCGTTTTGTGCTGAAGACAATTCGTTTGAATAGGAATTGTCATTTTCTGCTGAACACAAGTCTTGTTGAATTGGAATTATGCTGAGAATTGGTGAATTTAGCTGTAAATAAGCCGTGCGAAATTCTATCCAGCCAACGAAATTCTTTCTCTTGTAGTGTCGGCTTGATTTGAGCCATTTACCAAACCACCGAAGCTGTTTTCTTTTTTGTTGTTGCATTGCTCGGTTGAGCCATCAAATTGAAGACCGAATTCCTTTGTTTTCCTTCATTTTGCTTTTGTCTTTTGCAGCCCCTTTTGTTGACTTTGCTTTTCACCTTGGTCCCATCGAAATTATTTCCTTTCTTTGTTGCTATTGCCTTGTCTTGCTATCGGCTCAATTGAGCCATGAAGCTGCCAAAAATTTCCTTTTCCTCTTTTCCAATTCCAATTGCAATTTCATTCCCCTGTTCCTTTGTTTTTTTTTTCTACACTTTTCTCTGTTCTTTCCCGTGGAAGACCGATGCCAGCTGTCCTTCTTGGGTTGGTGCTGGTCTTGTTCTGGAAAATCACACAATTAGCTCTAATTTTTCTTTATTTTTACATAAAATTACAGAAAAGTATTTTTATAAGGGAAATATCAAATAGGAAGGAATATGACTAGTTATTGCATAAAAAGTGTCTTAATTTAGCCACAAATAACTAGGAAAAATATGACTAATTTAGGCCCTATCATATTCCCCCACACTTGAATCTTTACTTGTCCTCAAGTAAATACTTAAGCAAAGCACTCAAAATAATTTATTTCTTTCATATTCATCCATAACAAAGCCATAATTTCCTTCCAACCTTAGATACAAAATTATCATTCATTCAACCCTTTAAAAACCTTTGTAAACTCCTACATTAAATCAAATAATCCTAAGGCCATCAAAGTTAAGTTAGACAGGCTTATATCTAGTACATGAAAATTATTCCACTTCTCAAGCAAAAACATAGATAACAAAAATCATACAAGTCAAGTCATTTAACCAATTTAATCATTCTAAACTCAAATTTACCAAACTCAAGTTAGTGAAATAAGGAAAACACTCCACTCTTGTTTTTTTTTTTTTCTATGACTTTGGGAATTGATAGCCTCAAGTGCATGTATTTCTCTTCACACACCGTATTGGCCCCCTTTACAAACATCACTCATCATTTTTTTTCTACATATTTTTTTTTCTTTGTTCTTTCTTTTCATTTTTCCTTTTCGCCTTTGGGATAACCTCAAGAGAGTGCACTGAATACACTTGCTACTTCTCCCCATATTGACCCCCTTTTTAGCTAAAGGTCTTCAACGATCATTAATAAGAGCATTTTTTCTTTTTTTCAACTCAATTTTCTTTTCATATTTTTTTCAACTAAAAAAATTTTTTCGTATTCCTTATTCAAAACTCAAAATTAAGCAAATTCTAAATCCATAATACAAGAATTAATCCACAACTCTTCTCATATTTCATCATATCATCCATATTTAAACTCAAAGAATAAAATAAAACTCAAATACCAAATATAACCAATGTTAACTTAAATTCTCAAGACCTAGCAAAATCTAACTTAATACACAAGTTTACATTTTTAATAAAATCCTACCATACTAAACGACAAATCCATATCCAAAGTTAAAAAGAAAATCATATCTTCATTATAAACAAATAAACTCAATTTAGCTCCAAATCATCAAACTTTCAAAATTTTAAAGATATTAAATTTTCTCCAAGATGATTTTGTTTTCCAAAAGATGATTTTTGATTTTTTTCCAAGATGGCAAAATGGTTTCGAAAGTAACTCAACAACAAGAAATCAAACTTGGACCAACAATATCACCAAACCACTCCCCCACATTTAAACTGGACATTGTCCTCAATTGACAAAAATAAACATAATAAAGCATCTCCAATGGGACCAAAATTGAAAAAGGGGTAGAAAGTTTAAGCAATACTTCCCCAGTATAGATTAGCTCCAAGATATGAGAAGTTCATTCTTCAAGAAGTTGCCTTTGTAGTGAGGAATTTCTCCAAATTTTTTATACTCAAGAAAAACAAGAATAATTTCCAATGTAGATAGAAAAAGCACAATGGCAATCAATCTTCAATCATTGCAACAAAATACCACAAGAAGGTCAAGATTTCCATATTTGCAAAAATTTCAGAAAAATGCATAGCTAATGTTTAGAAGCAATCACAAGAAGCACAATTCATTCTATGCATTTTTTTTTTCTACCACCAAATAAACTCAACAATGATTTGTCCATGTCTAGTAAATTTTTCCTCAAAAACACATATACACAATGCCAAGAATTTCAAGAGGATAAAATCGAGAAAGTTTTACTATGTGGCCCAACATATAAGTTTTAAAAATTTTTAATCCATGGGGGATAATTAGAAGTATAAGATAAGTAATGTGAAGAAGAAGAAGGGGAAAATGAAGATGAAGGGAAGAAATAAAAGTATCATTCTAGGGGGATAGAAAAAAAATAAAATAAGAAAGAAAAATAGAAGAACAAGACAAATAAGAAAAACAAACAAGGAAATCAAAGAAAAAGAAAACAAGAAGAAAAAGACAAAATAAGAAAAATTTGGGAAGAAAAGAAAAAGGGTAACAGAATAAACGAAAAAGGGAAAAAAGAAAAAGATTTTTTTTCTGATAACTTCTCCTGACAGGGGCCGGCCGGTGCCGGTTCTGGGCCTCAACTGGTGCCAATCCTGGCCTGATTTTTTTTTATATATAATTAAAAACTATCCTAAATGCATGACCAAAAATTCATAAATTAAATATTAAACTAATATTAAAAATTATTAAAAAAATAAACAAATAATAAAATAAAATAACTTTAGTCTGTCTAAAATATCGTGTTAACAAAAGTCCAAACCTGAAAATAAGAAGAGTTAGTATTGACTCGAAATTATAGACATAAAAATCATCTAATTCAAAATATAAAGATTACACATATTCCACATTAACATTAGGGTAGTAAAATTAAATAACTAAATATACCATATATACAAACATACAAAGATAAATTAGTTATTATAAACATGTATCTACCTATTTACATATTTACAACATATAGTGAAATTAAAATACAATTATACAAACAACAAAATAGGGTACCTTATTGCAAAATGAACAATTGTACAAATTTACATATTTACATATTTAGCTATTTACATATTCACATAGTTAAATCAACAAAGTCCAAGCTTTCATGATATTGTTCCCCGGCAACGGCGCCAAAAACATAATGTCAAATAAAGTTTTTCAAAAACACCTCTATGATGAAATAGAAAAATATCCTAGTCCCTGGCAACAGCACCAAAAAGCTAATGCAAATAGATTTGTGGTAGAAAAATCATATAAAAATAAGCACATTCTCAATCAAGTTTAAATTAAAACGTTAACCCCAAATTACACATATGAGCAAGCGTACTCATCATTAACATACCATAGAGTTCAAACAAATGTCGATCATCAAGGAACAAGTATGCATTAATCACTTTTCTCTCATTGTTTAACCGACTTGGTAAAGTGAAAAAGAAATAAAAAGGAAAATAAAATAATATAATATAATATATACATGTCCATATATTAACTTAAGCAAGCTTCTAGGAGTTAGAACATCTGTTTTGATGAAATAATCAGAAACTTTGATTTCATTCAAAATATGGATGAATCTTGTGTATATAAGAAGATTAGTGGTAGTGCAGTAGTTTTCTTATTACTTTATATAGATGACATATTGCTAATAGGAAATTATGTACCTATCCTTTTGTCAGTAAAAGGTTGGTTGTCCAAGAAATTCTCCATGAAAGGCCTTGGAGATGCAACCTATATTCTTGGAATTAGGATCTATAGAGATAGGTCAGAAAGATTGCTAGGTCTTTCACAGTCTACATACATTGACAAAGTGCTAAAGAGGTTTAGCATGGATTAATTCAACAGAGGATTCTTACCCATATCTCTTAGGATAAGCCTTTCAAAGTCGATGTCTCCAAAGACATAAGTTGAAAGGGATCACATGAGTAGGATTCTATATACTTTAGTAGTTGGATCCATCATGTATGCTACGATATGTACCAAGACCAATGTATCATGTTCTCTCAATTTAACGAGCAGATACCAATCTGACCCTGGTAAGGGTCATTAGGAAGTTGTGAAGAATATTCTTAAGTACTGGCGAATGACTAATGATGTATTATTGGTATATAGAGGAGGTGATTTGAAAAAAAAAATGGGTATATTGATGCCAGTTTTCAATTAAGAAAGATGATTTCAAATCACAGTTTGGCTACGTATTTACGTTGTGTGGAAGGGCAATAAGTTGGAAGAGTTCCAAATAAGATACTATTGCTGACTCAACGACTGAAACTGAGTACATAGATACTTCTGAAGCAGCTAAGGAAGTTGTTTGGATCAAGAAGTTCGTGACGGAGCTTGAAGTGGTTACCAGTGTTGCTGAACCAATATCTCTATATTGTGACAACAATAGAGCTATTGCACAAGCAAAAGAGTCAAGGTCTCACCAGCGATCTAAGCATGCACTTAGACATTTTCATTTGATTGGGGAAATCCTAGATAGATAAGATATAAATATAGAAAGAGTTCCTACTTATGAGAACATAGTCGACGCGCTTACAAAAACACTATCCCAAAAGAAACATGACAGACATGTTAAGTCCTTCAATATTAGATACATCAATGATTGGATTTAGTACAAGTGGGAGTTTTTAAGTATTATGCCCTAGAGGCAATCATATGTATTTTGTATATTGTTCATTATCAAATAAAACAAGGCATTCTTTATCTTTCAGTTTGTTTTATTTATGCTTTCGTATAAAATAACTGTTAGACAAAGTCCCCAAGTTCAACACTATGTTAAGAAAATCATGATAGAGATCGTGATGTGGGGTTCCTACTACACCGGATAGTGTTCGTTCGTACTTAAATTATCTCTAGTCGTAGTATTAATGAGACGGGACATCACTAATAAGCTAGGACTAGCACGTGTTGTATTTTCTAATTGCTCATATCCGTGAATATTGTGATACTCAAAGTTAACGCATGGATATTGTTACTTGAACAAATACATTGAATGACCTGACTATGAGATAAATTAAAACGTTAACCCCAAATTACACATATGAGCAAGTGTACTCATCATTAACATACCATAGGGTTCAAACAAATGTCGATCATCAAGGAACGCATTAATCACTTTTCTCTCATTGTTTAACCGACTTGATAAAGTGAAAAGGAAATAAAAAGGAAAATAAAATAATATAATATAATATATACATGTCAAGGATGGAGAATTATGTAACTCAAACCATTATTTTGACAAACATGATCTTAAAGTACTCAATCATTATCATAATTAATTATTCTCTTGGCATCATGAAGGATTAAGATAGATTCACTTCTTTTTCAATCCATGAAATCACTATCTTCTAAACAAATTAGCATCACATATTTTGTCTCAACTAATTCACCCAAAAGATGCATTAAACACAATCCTTTATTAAATTTCCATATTCTGGCAAACTTAAAACATGAAATTAACCAATGAATCCATATTCTAGCAGACATCAATTAACATTCAATTACCTAGTTCTTTGCAATTAACCTCTTTTTTAAGCAAGTTAATAGACAACAAATATGAAACTAATGAATTGAAACCACCATCAACCCCCTTTTCAAGCAAGTTAATAGAAGAAACAACCAATTAATCTCTTAATTAGCACAAGTAATTAAACACCAAGAATAATAATCAATTAATTAAGAGATCAAAGTAACTCTAAAAATCATGAATATCTAAAACAATGTCAAATTACAATAAAACAATTAATACATCATTGTTCAAGAAAAAGAAAACAAAGGAAAGAGATTGATGCTCATAGGCAAGCATTTCAATCTCCAGTGAAAACTCCTCCAAGAATCAATGCTCCTTGAATTATTTCTCTAGAGAAAATAGTGGTGATGCACTCTAAAAAACATCTCAGTCTCTACATTGTGCACCTCCCTTTTTCTAGGGTAAATTGGCATTTATTTATAGGCTCACAAAGTTCCTAAAAGAATCCTAAGTAAATAAGGAGTAATTGCCTTAAAATAATCCAAAATCAAAAAGGATTAATAAAAGCTAAAATAAAAACCTAAGAAAAATTAATGGAATCACACCGCCTTGACTTTGTGAATTGAGAAATAATTGGTCTTCAATTTTGACTCTATCATTTTGTACTGAAGACAATTCGTTTGAATTGGAATTGTTGTTTTCTGCTGAACACAAATCTTGTTGAATTGGAATTATGTTGAAACATAGTGAATTTAGCTGTACATAAGCTATGCTAAATTCTGTCCTACCAACGAAATTCTTTCTTTTATAGTGTTGGCTCGATTTGAGCCGTTTACCATACCACCGCAACTGTTTTCTTTTTCTGTTGCTGCTTTGCTCTGTTGAGCCATCAAATTGAAGACCGTATTCCTTTGTTTTCCTTCCTTCTGCTTTTGTCTTTTGCAACCCCTTTTGTTGACTTTGCTTTTCACCTTGGTCCTACCGAAATTATTTCCTTTCTTTGTTGTTGTTACCTTGTCTTGCTGTCGGCTCAATTGAGCCACGAAGTTGCTAAAAATTTCCTTTTCCTCTATTCCAATTCCAATTTCATTCCCTTGTTCCTTTGTTTTTTTTCCTGCGCTTTTCTCTATTCTTTCAAGTGGAAGACCAGCGCCGGCTGTCCTTCCTGGGTTGATGCTGGTCTTGTTCTGGAAAATCACACAATTAGCTCCAATTTTTTCTTATTTTTGCATAAAATTATAGAAAAGTATTTTCATAAGGGAAATATCAAATACGAAGGAATATGACTAGTTATTGTATAAAAAGTGTCTTAATTTAGCCTCAAATAACTAGAAAAATATGCCCAATTTAGGCCCTATCAGTGACATAGGGTCATTTGATTACGAATCATATAGCACATGTGAATCTTGTTTACTTGGTGAAATGGCTAAAACTCCTATTTCTGGAAAAGGAGAAAGGGCCAAAGATTCTTTAGCACTTATATATTTTGATGTATATGGCCTAATGTCATACAATCAAGATGAGGTTATCACTATTTCTTAACCTTTATCGATGATTATTCACGATATGGGTATTTGTATTTAATGAAATTCAAATCTAAAGCTTTTGAAAAGTTCAAAGACTTTAAGAATGAAGTAGAGAAACAACTTGGGAAAAATATTTAAGACTTTAAGATCTGATTGAAGAGGTTAACACTTATGCTAATAATTTCAAGTTTATCTAAGAGATAATGGGGTATTATATCAATGGAATCCACCATATACACCTCAACATAATTGTATATCTGAGAGAGGAAATCGAAACCTTTTAGACATGGTACGGTCCATGATGGCTTTTGCAGACTTATCAAAATCATTTTGGGGGTACGCACTAGAGACTTCTGTTTATGTTGTAAACAGAGTTCCATCAAAACAGTTGATACTACCCTATTTGAGATGTTCTTTGGCAAGAAACCAAAGTTATCTCGCTTAAGAGTATGGGATTGCCCTGCCTTTGTTAAAAGGCCACAGTCAGACAAATTTAATAGTAAATCCGACTAGTGTTTGTTTCTGAGTTATCCTAAAGAATCTTTTGGATATTACTTCTATTTCCCTTTTGAAAATAAACTGTTTGTTTCGAAACATGTTGTCTTTTTCAACAGGGATCACATACGTAAAGGGGAACAGTGGGAGTAATATTGAACTTAGTGAATTTCAAGAAGAACAAACAAACAAGGATCAACCGTCTGATCGCAATTTATTGAGAGAATAGATGAACCGTCAACTACACAAGAACCTCATAAGGCAATTAGGATATGTATGGCACTTGAGAGATATGGATTTCGTATTAGTTACTATAATGACGTATTGCTCACAGATGATAATAAGCCTACCACTTACAAGGAAGTTCTGAATAGTTCAAAATTTGACAAATGGCTTGAAGTTATAAAATTAGAGATGGATTTTATATATGACAACCAAGTATATACTTTGGTTGATCTACCCAAAGGAATTAAACCTATTGGGTGCAAAGGTTTTCAAGAAGAAAACTGATATAGAAGGTAACTTGGTTACCTATAAAGCACGATTGGGGGCTAAAGGTTATTGCCAACAGCATGCTATTGACTATAATGAAACCATCTCACTAGTTACTATGCTAAAATCCATCAAAATACCCCTAGCCATTACCGTTCATTATGTTTATGAGATCTAGCAAATGGATGTGAAAATAACTTTCCTAAATGGAAACCTAATTAAGGAAGTGTATATGACACAACCTGAGGGTTTCACATCCAATGATAGCACAAAAGTGTGTAAACTACAAATGTCCATATATTAACTTAAGCAAGCTTCTAGGAGTTAGAACATCTGTTTTGATGAAATAATCAGAAACTTTGATTTCATTCAAAATATGGATGAATCTTGTGTATATAAGAAGATTAGTGGTAGTGCAGTAGTTTTCTTATTACTTTATATAGATGACATATTGCTAATAGGAAATTATGTACCTATCCTTTTGTCAGTAAAAGGTTGGTTGTCCAAGAAATTCTCCATGAAAGGCCTTGGAGATGCAACCTATATTCTTGGAATTAGGATCTATAGAGACAGGTCAGAAATATTGCTAGGTCTTTCACAGTCTACATACATTGACAAAGTGCTAAAGAGGTTTAGCATGGATTAATTCAACAGAGGATTCTTACCCATATCTCTTAGGATAAGCCTTTCAAAGTCGATGTCTCCAAAGACATAAGTTGAAAGGGATCACATGAGTAGGATTCTATATACTTTAGTAGTTGGATCCATCATGTATGCTACGATATGTACCAAGACCAATGTATCATGTTCTCTCAATTTAACGAGCAGATACCAATCTGACCCTGGTAAGGGTCATTAGGAAGT
Source organism: Voacanga thouarsii (assembly GCA_026120185.1). Taxonomy (NCBI): domain Eukaryota; kingdom Viridiplantae; phylum Streptophyta; class Magnoliopsida; order Gentianales; family Apocynaceae; genus Voacanga; species Voacanga thouarsii. The sequence goes on along the minus strand of JANUWF010003373.1, from coordinate 1,154,419 downwards.
TGTGAAGAATATTCTTAAGTACTGACGAATGACTAATGATGTATTATTGGTATATAGAGGAGGTGATTTGAAAAAAAAAAATGGGTATATTGATGCCAGTTTTCAATTAAGAAAGATGATTTCAAATCACAGTTTGGCTACATATTTACGTTGTGTGGAAGGGCAATAAGTTGGAAGAGTTCCAAATAAGATACTATTGCTGACTCAACGACTGAAACTGAGTACATAGATACTTCTGAAGCAGCTAAGGAAGTTGTTTGGATCAAGAAGTTTGTGACGGAGCTTGAAGTGGTTACCAGTGTTGCTGAACCAATATCTCTATATTGTTACAACAATAGAGCTATTGCACAAGCAAAAGAGTCAAGGTCTCACCAGCGATCTAAGCATGCACTTAGACATTTTCATTTGATTGGGGAAATCCTAGATAGATAAGATATAAATATAGAAAGAGTTCCTACTTATGAGAACATAGTCGACGCGCTTACAAAAACACTATCCCAAAAGAAACATGACAGACATGTTAAGTCCTTCAATATTAGATACATCAATGATTGGATTTAGTACAAGTGGGAGTTTTTAAGTATTATGCCCTAGAGGCAATCATATGTATTTTGTATATTGTTCATTATCAAATAAAACAAGGCATTCTTTATCTTTCAGTTTGTTTTATTTATGCTTTCGTATAAAATAACTGTTAGACAAAGTCCCCAAGTTCAACACTATGTTAAGAAAATCATGATAGAGATCGTGATGTGGGGTTCCTACTACACCGGATAGTGTTCGTACTTAAATTATCTCTAGTCGTAGTATTAATGAGATGGGACATCACTAATAAGCTAGGACTAGCACGTGTTGTATTTTCTAATTGCTCATATCCGTGAATATTGTGATACTCAAAGTTAACGCATGGATATTGTTACTTGAACAAATACATTGAATGACCTAACTATGAGATAATCACATGCATAATTATTTAGTATCAGTGATAGAACGTCGTCATAACAAATGTGCAAGTATCCTTTGACTTGAGATCTCCGAGGTACTTTATTTGTTAAGTGTTGGACATTGATTCTAATCTCTGGAGTCCTAACAAGACTACCTATTAGATGGATATTGGGTACAACATGAAGCAAAGGAAAGTAGTTGAGAGAATCAATAAAGGATTCACCGCTCGAAATAGTAAGAGCGAATATCTTACGGCCACTTGTAGGAATCACTACTCGAGAAGTTCTTGGCCAAGGGGATTGTATATTGCAAATGGTTCCAATTAATAAATATGTTAAATAGTAGATTTCAGGAACAAGTACTAAAATATTCGTGCCAGAATTAATATATTATTCTGGAAGGAGTTGGCACTAATTCCGTACTCCAAACTGAATGAGTTATTGTATAGTGAATGGAGTTTATTGCACTATTATTTTCTATTGTAAGGTTCATGTCAAGCCACTTGATTTTCTAGACTTTTGGGTGGTCATGATGTGTTGCTAGATACCGCTCATGATCTGCTAAATATGGATTTATTAATTAGAGAATTAATAAATCAATTATTATTAGAATTAATAAGTTAATTCTAAAATTATAAAGATCATTAATCTTAAATATGTTTGGATTAATTCATGTTTTGCTACCAATATACTGAAAAACCTAATAGGTCACTTGCAATAAAGAATTGAGTGTTCAATATGTTATTTGGTAATATTATAGGGTTGATTGCAAAAAAAAAAAAAGAAGAAGTTATTGTGGTCAAATTATAATTAGTTATAATTTGTGAGCCACATTGTTTAACTATAATCATAATAATTATTGGTAATTAAGAATTCGTATACATAATAGATTCTAATTACCAAATATATACGGACAATATATATCATATACATACTCTGGGGGATTATGATTGAATTACAGATAGAGAGTTTTTTAAGAAAAATAGAGAGCTACGTCTTCTTTTTCTGTTTCTGAAAATCACACAAAACCTAGCCGCCAGTTGAGTTTTGCTATCACAAAACTATAGTGATTCTTGAGCACCATTCTCGTGTGGACTATATTGGAGACAATCCTATACTTGGATTGTAACACCCTCTACCTAGGCCCAACAGGGCCGGGGATATCGCCTCATCCAAAGGACAAATGGTCTTTATAACTAAGACACACAACAAAAATTTAAACAATACTTTGAAATTAAAACTTATTACAACCCAAAAATTCAAGAACAAATCCAAAATAAAAATTGTTCACTCTCAACTCCCAAAGCATTGCATAAAATAAATAACAGAATATCTTCCAACCAGGTAACAACTAGCTACTCATCCCCACAGCAGGATAGACCTGAAATCATGGAAAAAAGGGTGATGAGATAAAAATCTTAGTAAGTCCGTGTGTGCTTGGTGGGTTCAGTGAAAACAGTTCATGTATGCAAGATGTAAGAACTTCATAAGAAAAAGCACTAGCAAGCAATAAACAATGTTAAAATCAAGAGTGGCGTTTTGGCTTTTCAACCATACATGTACAATAAAATCAACCACTCAGAAGGGCGGCCATAGGTTACCACACATTGGGCCCCACAACCATACAACGGTCAGAATGCCACACTTTTTGCAGACTAACAAAAAGGAAGGTGATCGGCATACCAGGTAAGATACTCCTCCTTCTCTACACCCAAATAAATTGGTTGTCTACTCCGGCAACACATAGTCCCCATGACTGAAACTTGCTAGCGCGGACTGGCATGACTAAGTAGTACTAACGTTTCTCTAAGTTCTTCTGGAGGTGGCCTCCTACTAGAAGACTTCCTCTTGCTCTTCAAAACTAGTACTACTAGCCTATCCTTATTGAGTACTCAGCGATGGTTGTCCCACTTAGGAGAAAACTGGTAAAATATAGCTTTACTTGAAAATGGCAATTAAGGGTTTCTAAAGTCCATGTCAAAATTAGTTTTAGAAACAGTTTGTTGTTTGAGTAAAACTACTTGTTGATTTTCAAATAATTGATTTGATTGCAACAAGAAAGGAAACAGTCCTTAATTGCCTTTACCAAATCAGTGTTCACATACTTCTTGTTTAGCTTGCCATGGTAACCTTTTACAACAAATAAGTTTTAAGTAGGAGCTTACCTGATCCGTTGATCGAGATAAATCAAAGATCTCCAAAAGCTGACCTAACCCCACTAGAGGTGAAGATAAGCCATAATTAAACTCAAGCCAAAATTTACTTTCATAAATAATTCTAACTCCACTTACTACAATCATGACCCTAGTGTTCCAGACATTAAGGTACGATAATCAAAAGGATTTTATAAAATAAATCTAGCTTGATAATAAAATAACTAGAGTTTGTGAAATAGTTACTAATAAGTTGTAGGTTTAAATCTTGTTATAAATAAACTAGGATTCATTTGATGAAGGGTCCTAGGTCCTTGATGATATTATTTAAAATAATAATCCATTAATGATTACAAAATAATTGGTAAATAAAATTAATAATAAGTAAATCTTAATATGTTTTGATTAAAAGATAAAAATAAATTTTATTAGTATTTATGAATATAGGACTTACAAGATTAATATTTTACCTACTATGATTATTTATATAAAAGGTCTTATTTAATGTTATTAGTATATATAATATTTTCATATTTTAATTTTAATAAAAGATATCATTTATTTGGTTAAAATATCATTACTTCATATAACAATCCAAATCCACATTTCCTAGGGTTTTCGAAATTTCTAGAAGAAAATATAGTATTAACTTTTATTAATGAAATAAAATTGGCTAACTTAAATATATTAGGAAGAACAAGGTCATGATCATAATTCTTTTTGCTAACCATAATCATGAACATACACTCTACACCAATCAACAAACCATCCAAATCATGAATAACAGTATAGATCCAAATCTACCAACACATGATCCAAACACCACTAAACATAATCATATTCATGGCTTCAATCAAGAATACATGAACATAAAATCTTATTCACCAAATGTGACATAATATCTATCATGCTTAATCATTCATACTACTCACGACATGAAGACATGCAACAAACCCTAAAACATAATAAAATTCAACCAAGACAAGTCATCCTCATGCATCAATCCCAACTCCATCATATAAACACATTCATTCTCATACTTCAATCCCAACTCTATCATATATACGCATACTCAATCTCCAAACATAATCCATCCTTCTCCAACAACATCCAAAAGACATGAATCTTGAATTTAAAGAGAAGATTGAAGAGGCTTACTTGAATGATTACTACCTTGAAGAAGTTTCAAAATAATCCTCACGCTTGAAAAGCTTGATCCGTCCAAGGAGGAAGAAGAAAAAATGGCCATGGTTGGAGTAACCAATCGGCCGAGAGAGAGAGAGAGAGAGAGAGAGAGAGAGAGAGAGAGAGAGAGAGAGAGAGAGTTTATTAGTATATTCATTAAGGTCGAAGATGAAAGGAGATGGAGATAATCGATCATGTTTACCTTGAGAATGTTCTTGAGTCTTCAAGAAAATTCTGATTTTTTATCCGAAAGTGGAACTTTGATTTCAGCATTTGATGTTATAAATTTTAGAAATGGATTCAAGAGAAAGAGTAGATGTGATCTGGAGTTTTTTTTTTTTTTTTTTGAGAAGATTGAAGAGGTTTAGAGTGGTCCTTGGCGAGGAGAATGGTGGTGTGTGTTCTTGGAGGTTTGGAGAGAATGGAGAGTATGGAGGAAAGCTGGCCGAAATTTTGCTTGGGAATGGTGGCTGAATGGATTGGAGTATTTTGGTAAATTGATTTTCAGATTTGGGAGAAGAAGAAAAGCTAGTTGCTTGAAATTCAAAAATAATAATTTAGGGAGTGAGTTATGGTAGCTAGTATGGTAAGAATATCTTGGTTGAATGGGGTCTGTTGTGAGCTTCAATGGCCAACTAGTTTAGCTGGAATGTTACTGAGATGAATGATGTTTGAATGAGCTTTAGGGTGGTCGAATTATGGAGTGTAAGGGTGAGAAAACATTCTGGATAGTTGAGGTTTAATCCATGGAAGTTTGATGAAATAATTTGCTGGAATTTTGGACTCTAAATGAAGGGTTGATTGCGGCGATTGATGGAGTGATTTAAGGGGTAGCCATGGAGCTCTTTTGGTGCAGAACAACGATAAAGATGATGAAGTTCAATTCATGGCTGACCAAGGTGGGTTTTACAGAAAGATGGAGTGTGTTTCGGACAAGGGTGAGAAGGGAAACAAAGCTAGAATTTTTTGTTGGTCTTTCGCATGACTTGCTTGAATTTCTGTGCAGATATTTCTGCCACATTTCAGCCAATTTGCAGAAGGTTTGAAGGGGTTTTAGATGGTCCTTTAAGGCTAGTTTATAGCCTTCTTTATGGAGGAAAGATAGGGTTGAATTGCTAGTTGAAAAGGGTGGAAGAAATAGCTTGGTTCTTGGCTTACCAAGCTGCGAAAACTGCCCAGGAATTTTCCTGGTTTGCACAGCTTTTGTGCAGTCTGATTTTGGCTAAAGTTTTTAGTCTTCAAGTTGAATGAATTGGTTATTTTTCTGGCAGTATTTTAGAGGAAAATATCTCTGAAGATTTCGACAATTGGACTAATCAAGAAGTTGGAAAAAATTTTAGATTACTACATGAAGAAGATGAATACCTATAGGTTGGAGTTTGAAGGTTCAACCATGGAGATTAATTTTCTCGGGAACCTTCCTTAACACTTGCCCATTTTTAGATAAAATTCCATCCTCCAAGAGGCATTTTCGAAGCTTCACAATCACAGAACCTTGCTACAATTTTTTAGAAATAAAAATGGCTTAGATAATTGAGCAACTTCATTGATTAAGAATTAAGGGAAGCTAGAGATAAAAAAGGGTATGAATCCCTTAGAAATTTTTGTAGAGCACAAGAGTAGGGTTAGGTCATTCCTTTCATATCTCCCTTAGGACAACATTCCTACTCCTTCCTATGGCATGCAAGACCGAAAATAGCCTTCCTAACGAAAATAAAAGTTAATCATGCTAAAACTCAAATGATGGACTTTGAACTCAAGACCTCAAAGATTAATTCCAAAGCTCTAACCACTAAACCACAACAACTCTTGTTCTTGTTTTCTCTTCCAAATATTGTTCCTATTTAACCCTCAAGCTATCTCCCTATTTCCACCTCAAGCAAAATTACCATTTTGCCCTTCTTACTCAATAAGCATAATTAAGCCTTCTAGTCTACAAATCACAAATCCAATGCACATAAAATCATACAAAAATATATTCATGCATGCAAGAAAATATGATATGCATCCCGCCCCGCCCCCCCCCCCTTTACTTTATGGTTGGTTTTAATTGGGGTTTCACATCCTCCCCTCCTTAGGAGAATTTCGACCCCAAATTCAAGCATACCTCTATCTCAGATCGAGATACTTCTGCTTTACCCACTCTTCTAATTCTCATGTGGCATCTTGCGTGCCATGATGCTCCCACAAAACTTTTACCATCGGTATCTATTTGTTCCGGAGATTCTTAATACTGCGGTCCAATATTCGAGCAGGTTTTCCACATAGCTCAGATCGGGTTGCAACACCAACAACTCATCATTCAGAATATGACCGGGATCGGCATTGTACTTCTTCAACTGTGACACATGAAACACATCATGAATTCCCGTCAATCCATTTGGCAAGTCCAATCAATATGCTACCGGTCCAATCCTTTCCTTTATCGGGAGCGGTCCCAAGTACCTCAGATTCAGCTTTCCACCTTTCGGATGCTTCAAGATACCTCTATTCAGCGTCAATCTCAGAAATATACTGTCACCTACTTGAATCTCCAACTCTCTCCACCTATTGTCTGCATAGCTCTTTTGTCGGCTCTGAGCTACCTTCAACCTTTCCCTGATTAACTTAACTTTGTCCAACATTTCCTGAACACAGACTTATCCGGTTTTGCTTATGTGTCCATCTTATCACCAACTCTAGTATAGCGTTACTTGACACTTGCGTCCATACAGTGCCTCATACGGAGCCATTCCAATCGAAGCCTGATAACTGTTATTATAGGATAACTCCGCATACGGCACACATTCAATCCATTTATCTCCAAAATCCAGAACACACGCTCTTAGCATATCCTCTAATATCTGAATAACCCTTTCTGACTGCCCATTGGTCTACGGATGCATAGTCTACTGAACTTCAGACTTAACCCCATTGATTCTTGAAACTTGCCCCAAAATAGAGATGCAAACCTTGAGTCTCGGTCAAACACAATACTTGAAGGCACTTCATGGAGACGGACTATTTCTTGCACATAGGTCTGAGCCAACTTCTCCATGGAATCTCTTACATTCATTGGTATGAAATGTGCTGATTTGGTCAGTCAATCCACTACCACCCATATGGCATCCTTCTGGGTCCTTGACATAGGAAGTCCAGTGACAAAATCCATGGTCACTTCCTCCCACTTTCATTCAAGTACTGGCAACGGTTGCAACAGTCCTGCTGACTTCTTATGCTCCGCTTTGACCTTCTAATAGGTGAGACATGTCGAGACATATTTAACCACATCTCGCTTCATTTCGGGCCACTAATACGCCCTTTTCAGATCCTGGTATATTTTGTCTTCTCCCGGATGAATGGCATAGTTCAGGCTCTTGTGGTCAGTGAACACTTCATATTCCGCCCCGTACAGATATTGTCACCATTTCTTGAGAGCAAACACAATTGCTGCCAACTCTAGATCATACGTAGGGTAGTTGACTTCATGAGGCCTCAACTTCCAAGAAGCATAAGCGATCACTTTCTGGTCTTGCATCAAAACTGCTCCTAATCCTTCCTTTGAAGCATCGGTATATAGAGCGTAAGGCTTATCTCCCTCTAGCAGACTCAACACAGGTGCTGTCATCAATCTTCACTTCAGTTCTTGGAAACTCTTCTCACGTTTTTCACTCCAAACTAATGGGACATCTTTTCTCAACAGTCGGGTCATAGGCAATGCGAGCATTGAAAATCCTTTAATGAACCTCCTGTAGTAACCAGCCAATCCCAAAAAGCTTCGAATCTCAATGATGCTCTCCAGTTGCTTCCAGTCTGACACTGCTTCAACCTTTGCTGGTCTACCTTGATTCCCTCCTTGGTCACCACGTGGCCAAGAAATGCTACACTATCCAGCCAGAACTCACAGTTGCTAAACTTGGCGAAAAGCTTGTGCTCCCGCAACTTCTCTAATATGAGCTTCAGATGTTCTACATGCTCGCCCGAACTCTTGGAATAAATTAGAATATCGCCAATAAAGACCATCACGAACTTGTCCAAATAAATTCGGAACACTCGATGCATCAAATCCATGAATACTGCTGGAGCATTAGTCACCCCGAACGGCATTACCACGAACTCATAGTGTCTATATTTGGTGTTGAAGGCCGTCTTAGGGATATCCTCCTGTTTTATCCACACTTGATAGTGTCCTTACCTCAGGTCCAATTTGGAGTAGCAACTGGATCCTTGTAACTAATCAAACAGCTCATCAATCAGTGGTAGGGGATACTTGTTCTTGATTGTCAGATTGTTCAAGCCCTGATAGTCGATACACAGCCTCAGAGTCCCGTCCTTCTTCTTCACAAACAGTACGGGTGCTCCCCAGGGCGACGTGCTAGGTCTGATGTAGCCTTACTTTACTAACTCTTCTAACTGCTCCTTCAGCTCTTTCAACTCTGCCAGTGCCATCCGATACAGAGTCCAAGATGCTGGTTCGGCTCTCGAAACTAGTTCAATGGTGAATTCAACTTCTCGGCTAGGAGGTAAAGAGGTAAGTTCCACTGGGAACACATCGGGAAAGTCCTTCACTACCTCGGTGTCCTCCAAAGTGCACTGGTCCTTTAGCTTGTTTATCACATACGCTAAGTATCCTTGACATCCTTGCTTCAACAATTTCCCAGCCTTAGCCCCTGCTATCAAATACTTCAATTCTTTCACTCTCTTGCCATCAAATTCCAACACATCACAACCCGGTCTAATGAACTAGATTGATTTATTCTTACAGTCTATTCTAGCCCCATGCTTTGCTAGCTAATCCATTCCCAATATCAAATCATAATCATCAATATCTAACACTATCAAATCTCCCTCCAAGCTTTCTCTCCCCACATCAATTTTGCAATTTCGCACATACCGATCTACTTGCACCATCTTTCCCAAAGGTGTACTTACCAATAAGGTAAAAGGTAACTCCACTCCATCCCAACCCAAATGACCTACATAGATCTTGTTTAAATAGGAATGAGTAGAGCCAAGATCTATCAATGCATTAACGGAACATCCTTGGATAGTAAACGTACCTTCCACTACTGCTGCATCGGTCCCAACCTCCTCTCTGTTGAGAGCGAATACCTTAGCTTTCTCTTAAGGCTTTAGTGCTCCACTCCCAGATGCTCCCATGGCATTGGCTCTATTGGGTCCCGGATTCTGAGTTGGATTTCCTTGCCCGACTCGGTGTGGTTTAGGGCAGGCGTTCCGCAGGTGGTTCGGCTCACCGCAGTGATAACATTTCTGTTCACCTCCTTTGGACCAATAGTTCTTCTCTGTGTGGCCTCTTTTCCCACACTGCCAGCATAACGGAAGGTTTTGCGCAGGTCCAACTGGTGCGGTCCGGGCTTGCTTTCCCCGATTCTACCACTGCTGGTTGGCGGGGAGCTTGTTGGATTGCTGTCTCTGGAAGTGTCCCTGAGGTTGCCTTGGCGACTGGAAAGGCCTCGACGCTATTCTGCTATAGTCCTCATTTTCTGTTTGGATAGCCGCATCTACGGCCCCCAAATAGGTTATTGGAGGAGTAGATGCCAACACCCTCCTCAATTTCTATCTCAATCCCTTGACAAACTACCTCGTCCTATTCTGCTTGGTGTCTACTAGCCTCTTGCAGTACTTCGATAGCTGAGTGAACCATGCTGCGTACTGGGCTACTGTCATGCCTCCCTGCTTTAAATTCTGGAACTCGTCCTCCTGCTTTTCCACTATCCACTGGGGAATATACTCAGCTCTAAAGGCTTCAACAAAATTAGACCATGTCCATTCCTGATCAACCATCTTCTAGTCGTCCTAAAGCCGCTACCACCATACCTAAGCTGGGCCCCTCAAATAGAATGAAGCAAACTTAACCATTCGCTCTTCAGTGTACTGGAGCATTACAAATATGTCTTCCATCTACTCGATCCATTGCTCAGCTTCGCCCAAGAAGACGGGTGGTTGAAATTTCAAAAACCGTTCCAATGCCTCATCTTCTCCCTTGGGGTTTCTCCGCTTAGTTAGGGTTTGCAGAATCTCTGCCATCTTACTGAATGCTTGCCCTATCATCACATTAACCGGTGTTTCAGACCCTACTCCCATATCTGGTTCACTCTCATTACCCTGGTTGGGTGATTGTATCTGGGTTGTCTCAACTTCTGATGCCACAAGATCTGCTTTCGGAATTCTCCTGCTTGATGAAGCTACACGGCACTTGGGTGCCATTCTAAACCATACCCAAATGATAAGTTTATGCATTCAATGATTAAATCATTTTAGTTGAGCATGCATTCACAGTTAGATATAAGTAAAAGAAAATCAGATGCAAGTTTTTTACTAAAGAATTGCTCATAAATTTTCTCTCAAATCTTAGAGTACTCAGGTACTCTTATTTGCATAAATTTGAATTTAAACAGAAAACAGAGATAAAACTCCTTAACATAGAAGTTTACGAAAAATAATAAATAAACAACCTGATCGTAATAACTCTCAACCCTCTAGTCCTCATCAGAATCTTTAGGATCAACCTCATACAACCATCCTCCAGAGTTCTTAGAGAAATCTATCCCAGCCCCACTTGTAAACCCCTCCATTGGCTCTTTCCTGGGTTGCCTAGAACTCTCCCCAGTCTCAACCTGGTTGGGTGGAGGAAAGAAGGAAGGCCTAGGTAGAGATTCATAATCTATCTCTCCTAGGTCATCACTATCTGCTGATAAATCAACTATGGGGCTAGGAGGGTGGGAAACATACTCCACGTCTATCTCCTCATCTTCACTGTCAGAACTCAATTCTATCACAGGTATTGGGGGTGGCTCATTGATCAGAACCTTATCATCACTGCTATCTTCCAAAGGAATAACTGGCTAAGGAGCAGGCTGAGGTACTGGAAGGTCTTCTGGGTAGATGGGGATTGGAGGATGCCATTGCTACCCCTTCCTCGCGGTTCTAAGCATTCTAACCATCCTACAGCATAAACAAGACAGGTTAGATAAAGATTTGAACTTAAATAAATAGAACATTTACTATCAATATTTGCCAAAACCTAGTCTCTGATACCACTTCTAACACCCCTCTACCTAGGCCCAACAGTGCCGGGGATGTCGTCCCGTCCAAAGGACAAGGGGTCTTTATAACTAGGACACACAACAAAAATTTAAACAATACTTTGAAATTAAAACTTATTACAACCCAAAATTTCAAAAATAAATCCAAAATAAAATTTGTTCACTCTCAACTCCCAAAGCATTACATAAAATAAATAACAGAATGTCTTCCAAGTAGGCAACAACTAGTTACTCATCCTCATAGCAGGATCGACCTGAAATCATGGTAAAAAGGGTGATAAGATAAAAATCTCAGTAAGTCCTTGTGTGCTTGGAGTGTTCAGTGAAAACAGTTCATGTATGCAAGATGTAAGAACTTCATAAGAAAAAGTACTGACAAGCAATAAATAATGTTAAAATCAAGAGTGGCGTTTTGGCTTTCCAACCATACATGTACAATAAAATCAACCACTCAGAAGGGCGACAATGGGTTACCACACGTTGGGCCCCATAACCATACAACGGTCAGAATGCCATACTTTGTGCAGACTGACAAAAAGGTAGGTGATCGGCATATCGGGTATGATACTCCTCCTTCTCTACGCCCAAACAAAACCGGTTGTCCACTCCGACAACACACAGTCCCCATGAATGAAACTTGCTCGCTCGGACCGGCATGACCAAGTAGTACTGACATTTCTCTAAGTTGAGTTCATCTTTTGGAGGTGGCCTCCTGCTAAAAGACTCCCTCTTACTCTTCAAAACTACTACTACTAGCCTACTCTTATTGAGTACTCAACAATGATTGTCCCACTTGGGAGAAAGTTGGTAAAACATAGCTTAACTTGAAAATGGCAATCAAAGGTTTCTAAAGTCCTGGTCAAAATTAGTTTTAGAAATAGTTTGCTATTTGAGTAAAACTACTTGTTGATTTTCAAATAATTGGTTTGACTGAAACAAGAAAGGAAACAGTCATTACTTGCCTTTACCAAATCAGTGTTCACATACTTCTTGTTTAGCTTGCCATGGTAACCTTTTATAACAAACAAGTTTTATGCAGGAACTTACCTGATCCTTTGCTCGAGATAAATCAAAGATCTCCAAAAGCTGACCTAACCCCACCAGAGGTGAAGATAAGCCATAATTAAACTCAAGCCAAAATTTACTTTCATAAATAATTCTAACTCCACTTACTACAATCATGACCCTAGTGTTCCAGACATTAAGGCACGATAATCAAAAGGATTTTATAAAATAAATCTAGCTTGATAATAAAATAACTAGAGTTTGTGAAATAGTTACTAATAAGTTGTAGGTTTAAATCTTGTTATAAATAAACTAGGATTCATTTGATGAAGGGTCCTAGGTCCTTGATGATATTATTTAAAATAATAATCCATTAATGATTACAAAATAATTGGTAAATAAAATTAATAATAAGTAAATCTTAATATGTTTTGATTAAAAGATAAAAATAAATTTTATTAGTATTTATGAATATAGGACTTACAAGATTAATATTTTACCTACTATGATTATTTATATAAAAGGTCTTATTTAATGTTATTATTATATATAATATTTTCATATTTTAATTTTAATAAAAGATATCATTTATTTGGTTAAAATATCATTACTTCATATAACAATCCAAATCCACATTTTCCTTGGGTTTTCGAAATCTCTAGAAGAAAATATAGTATTAACTTTTATTAATGAAATAAAATTGGCTAACTTAAATAGATTAGGAACAACAAGGTCATGATCATAATTCCTATTGCTAACCATAGTCATGAACATACACTCTACACCAATCAACAAACCATCCAAATCATGAATAACAGCATAGATCCAAATCTACCAACACATGATCCAAACTCCAGTAAACATAATCATATTCATGGCTTCAATTAAGGATACATGAACATAAAACCCTATTCACCAAAGGTGATATAATATCTATCATGCTTAATCATTCATACTACTCACGACATGAAGACATGCAACAAACCCTTAAACATAATAAAATTCAACCAAGACAAGTCATCCTCATGCATCAATCCCAACTCCATCATATAAACACATTCATTCTCATACTTCAATCCCAACTCCATCATATATACGCATACTCAATCTCCAAACATAATCCATCCTTCTCCAACAACATCCAAAAGACATGAATCTAGAATTTAAAGAGAAGATTGAAGAGGCTTACTTGAATGATTATTACCTTGAAGAAGTTTCAAAAGAATCCTCACGCTTGGAAAGCTTGATCCGTCCAAGGAGGAAGAAGAAAAAATGGCCATGGTTAGAGTAACCAATCGGCCTAGAGAGAGAGAGAGAGAGATAGAGAGTTTATTAGTGTATTCATTAAGGTCGAAGATGAAAGGAGATTGAGATAATCGACCATGTTTACCTTGAGAGTGTTCTTGAGTCTTCAAGAAAATTCTGTTTTTTGATCCAAAAGTGGAACTTTGATTTCAGCGTTTGATGTTATAAATTGCAGAAATGGATTCAAGAGAAAGAGTAGATGTGATCCGGAGTTTTTTTTTTTGTTTTTTTTTTTTTTGTAGAAGATTGAAGAGGTTTAGAGTGGTCCTTGGCGAGGAGAATGGTGGTGTGTGTTCTTTATGTTCTTGGAGGTTTGGAGAGAAGGGAGAGTATGGAGGAAAGATGGCCGAAATTTTGCTTGGGAAGGGTGGCCGAATGGATTGAAGAATTCTAGTAATTGGATTTTCAGATTTGGGAGAAGAAGGAAAGCTGGTTGTTTGAAATTCAAAAAGAATAATTTGGGGAGTGAATTATGGTAGCAAGTATGGTAAGAATATCTTGGTTGAAGAAGGTCTGTTGTGAGCTTCAATGGTCGACTGGTTTGGCTGGAATGTTGCTGAGATGAATAATGTTTGAATGAGCTTTTTGGTGGCCGAATTATGGAGTGTAAGGGTGAGAAAACTTTTTGGATAGTTGAGGCTTAATCCATGGAAGTTTGATGAAATAATTTGCTGGAATTTTGGACTCCAATTGAAGGCTTGATTACAGCGATTGATGGAGTGATTTAAGGGGTAGCCATGGAGCTCTTTTCATGCAGAACAATGGTGAAGATGATGAAGTTTAGTTCATGGCTGACCAAGGTGGGTTTTACAGAAAGATGGAGTGAGTTTCGGACAAGGGTGAGGAGAGAAACAAAGCTGGAATTTCTGGTTGGTCTTTCGCATGACTTGTTGGAATTTCTATGCAGATTTTTCTATCACGTTTCAGCCAACTTGCAGAAGGTTTGAAGGGGTTTTGGATGGTCCTTTAAGGCTGGTTTCCAGCTTTCTTTATGGAGGAAAGACAAGGTTGAATTTCTAGTTGAAAAGGTGGAAGAAACAGCTTGGTTCTAGGCTTACCAAGCTGCGAAAATTGCCCATTAATTTTCCTGGTTAACACAGCTTTTGTGCAGTCCGGTTTTGGCTAAAGTTTTTAGTCTTCAAGTTGAGTGAATTGATTATTTTTCTGTCAGTATTTCAGAGGAAAAGATGGCTGAAGATTTCGACAATTAGACTGATCAAGAAGCTTGAAGAATTTCCAGATTACTACATGAAGAAGATGAATACCTATAGGTTGGAGTTTGAAGGTTCAACTATGGAGATTAATTTCCTTGGGAACCTTCCTTAACTCTTCCCCATTTTCGGATAAAATTCCATTCTCCAAGAGGCATTTCCGAAGCTTCACAATCACAGAACCTTGCTGGAATTTTCTGGAAATAAAAATGGCTTAGATAATTGACCAACTTAATTGATTAAGAATTAAAGGAAGCTAGAGATAAAAAAAGGGTATGAATTCCTTAGAAATTTTTGTAGGGCACAATAGTAGGGTTAGGACATTCCTTTCATATCTCCTCTAAGACAACATTCCTACTCCTCCCTAAGGCATGCATGGCCAAAAATAGCCTACCTAACGAAAATAAAAGTTAATTATGCTAAAACTCAAATGGACTTTGAACTCAAGACCTCAAGGATTAATTTCAAAGCTCTAACCACTAAACCACAACAACTCTTATTCTTATTTTCTCTCCCAAATATTTTTCCTATTTAACCCTCAAGCTATCTCCCTATTTCCACCTCAAGCAAAATTACCATTTTTCCCTTCTTACTCAATAAGTACAATTAAACCTTCTAGTCTACAAATCACAAATCCAAAGCACATAAAATCATACAAAAATATATTCATGCATGCAAGAAAATATGATATGCATTCCGGCCCCCTTACTCTAAGGTTGGTTTTAATTGGGTTTTCACATGGATTGTGGTGCTTTGACGGAACAACAAAGAAGACATTTTTTGTGATTGCTGGATCGCACCTCAAAGCAGAGAAATTTTTTTTTTTGAACTACAGAGACACCGTACGGTAATTATTCTGTCCTGTTTCGATTCCATTAATGCATAAATGTGATCCAGATTGTGGAATTCCCATTTTCTTTCCACTACGCAAATCTGGTTTTGCATGGAAAATTCCTACATCCTACAACATGAACAGCTCAGGTTAGTCAAAAGATTACATAACTTAAGAAATAATTCTAAATGCTACTAATAATTGCCTAAACCTAAGCTCTAATACCACTTGTAATGCTTCACTACCTACGTACCCCAAAAGGGCCGGGGATGTTACTCGTCCTTAGTACAAGAGGTCTTTATAACTAGGTAATAAAAAATATAGAAGGAAATAACTTAATAATAAACTTATTACAATTCCAAATCAATACTTATATAAGCCTTAAAACAAATCAAAGGAAACTAAAATCTCCAACAAATAAATACATCAAAATAAATCTTCCAAACTCATGACAACATAAGTAAATCAACTTTCAAAGCAAGATCGACCTGAAGACATGATATAAAGAGGGGTGGGAAAAATTCCTCAGTAAGTCCTGTGTGTGCTAATGACAGTTTATAGAAAGCATTTCATGTATGCAAATTTTAAACAAGTCACAACAAAATGTCTGCAAGTCCAGAAATTTATCTTTGAATATTGAGGGGTGTTTTATCAGCATTTATAGAAACTTGTAAAGCAATAAATCACTCCAATAAATTTGACTACGAAACTTGCATCATAGTCATGGCCCTAAAACCCTACATTATGACCGTGTACTGTGAAACCTTGCATCACAATACAAGTAGGTGATCAGCCCACTGAATGAGATACTCCTTCATCTCTATATCCAAACTTACTGATTGTCCACTCCAGAAATAAACTATCCACCTTAATTGTACTGCAAGCTCGAACCGGCCTGACCAACTAGAACTGGTGTTTTGTCAAGGCAAAGTTCACCTCTCAGAGGTGGCCACCTAATGAGAGACTTACCACAACTCTTCAAAGACTAGTCCTAGAGGTCTACTCTTATTGAGTACTCAACATTATGTTTATCCCACTTGGAAAATGTAAAATCAGTAAAGTATTTTCTTTGAAGTAGCAATTATGGTTTTCAAACAATCTTAGATAAAAATTGGTTTAAGAATATTTTATTATTTTGCTTGGGAATTTTTTTTCTTGACAAAAAATTATTTTATTTTGGTAGAAAGAATAAATTGTCCATAATTACATCCCAAAGTACATCTTCCATGGTAATATGTACATTTAACTTGCAGAAGCGCTTTTATTCAACAAACACCTTTATGCAAGGACTTACTTTGATCTCTTGATTTCACTGACAAAATCCTCTAAGTCTTGCTCAAGGCAACCTAACCTTATCTGGGGTAAACACAGGGTATATGTCACTATTGGTGCACAACTAAACAACAAAATTGTATAGGTACAAATAATTTCCAATTTTACATACACATGACCATCTAATCAACACTCAAAAATGATATAAATGGTTTAGGAGTTCTAAAATTAGTTAATAAAATATTTTAGAGGTTAGAAATTAATATAAGAATAATTTTGATACTATAAGTGATATAAGTATTAATTGAGTACACCCAAAAATAATAACATTGTCAAAAGTATTGATAAAAAATATTGATACTTTTATAAATAATAATATTACTATAAGGATAATAAAAATAATAATATAAATAGTAATGATGATAATAATATGCATATATTTATATGTATATATATATATATATATATTAAGAAAATAATAATGTTTAATAATATTATTAATAATTATATTAATATTAATAATAATATCATTAAATAAAAACAACATGGCAAATGAAAATAATAATAGTAATAATAATAATTTTATTAATATTTCTCCAAAATAATGATGTTTAGCAATAATAATAATAGAAATATTAATAATATCAATGATACATAAAAATAGCAATACTAATAATAATACTTATAATATTAATAATATTATTATTGGTAATTTTAGTAATAAAAATAATGATAATGATTTAAGTATCAAACGTAATAATAATATTAGTATTAATAATTAAAAGTAGCAACAATTGTGCTATTAATAAATAGAGTGATAATTATACAAGTAGAGTAACATTAATATTTTTTTCACAGCAAAAGTAGTATCATTAGCAATATAAATGCTTGCTTGATAATTAATTACAAGATTAGCAATATTAAATCATTAGCAAAAATAATAATAGTAACAATCCCCGTTATCCACCATATCATCTCATGCTAGTGTCATATTGACCCAATTCACAAATGCACTAACATACATATCATAACCTCATATTAATATCAAAATCCAAATTTACTTTATAGAATAATCCTAATGCACATCTCAACCAACATATCATAAAATCTTCCACACCATATTTAAATATGCATTTATCTTCCCTAACGTTACTAGATCATCAACCATCACATCAATACTTCTATAAGTCATCATCCTATTAGTCTTGAGTTTGTAAATAAGTGAGGGAGTTTAGGACAAAATACTTGTTTAATGATCGATTTATATTAAAGATGTTGTTTTGACAATTGAAGATCCTTGAATGCCTTGATGAGTCCATTGAGAGACCAAGGTTTGAAGAAGTCCGACATTGGGCCCCATTGAATTCGGCCAAGAGAGAGAGAGAGAGAGATTGAGAAGAGAGTAAGAAGAAATGAAGGTAAAGAAAAGAAGAAGAAAAAAGATGTTTGGACGTGGTTTACCTTTTTGGTGTTCTTCTTGACTTGGTAAGAAAAGTGCTTATTTGATTCGAATGAATATGGCACATTAGTTGTTTTGGTATTATAAAGTGTACCAAAGGAAAGAATAGGATGCACTCTAACTTATTTGAAGGTTTTAGAGTGGTTTAGGATGTTTACAAGTGACTAAATGGTTTAAAGAGAGTAGTGTGTGTTCTTGATATTCTTGGTATTCTTGGGAGAGTAGAAAAGAAAAATTAGAAGAAGTGGGAGAGCGTTCTTAGTGGTGCTGGCCGAAATTCTTTGTGGAATGAGTGTAGAATTTCTAGTTTGGTTTGATAGAATTGGTCACTAGTTAGGTGAATGTTTGATGGAGCAAAAGGTTGAATTTAATTTTCCAATTCAAAGTATTTTGAATGGAGCGAAACTAGGAGAGGTTTGAAGTGATTTAATGGAGTTTTGTTGGCCATGGTTGGTAAAGAAGAAAAGATGTTTAGCTATGTACCTGGTATGGCCAAAAATAAGGATGGAGAAATGAAGAAAAAATGAAGAGAAATACTAGCTAATTGAAAATTGGAAAAGCTAGAAAAAAATTCTAATTATCTAGCTAGAAGGAATGAAAAGATTTAGGAGCTTTGTTAGCTAGAATTCAAAATATTTTGAATTGATTTCAGCTATTAAATAGGAGTCTCTCAAGGTTCTTTAATGGTGATTTTTCCAGTCAGCACCTTGAAAAAGAACAAGAACCATGAAAGAACTAATTCATGATATTGAATACCCAAAGTTTCTTGGCTAAGGTATTTACTTGTTTGCTAGAAATTTTCTGGTTTAAACAAGCTATGAGGGTCCGAAATCTTCGTGCTTGGTTTCCATCTTTTGCACACAAAAAGGAGTGCTTGATTTACGAAGAAATAAATCATGCTCAAGCTGCCCATTTTCGAAAACAAGATAGGAAGAAGAAGTAGAGTTAATTTCCAGCTTTTTACCATAACAAGAACAACCAAAATGTAGTTCTTCAGGTAGATAATTTGGTGATTTAATTTGAAAAACAACCCACATTATTAATCCACCTATGTTTCGGCCAAATGATCTTGAAGAGTTGGAATTTTTCTTTTAAAATTTTAAGTCCAAGATAATCTAAATTAATTTATAAGAAAATTAAAAGAAATCAAGAAACAAGAATATTTTAAATTCAAATATGATAGGACATGGGTTGCTAAAATAATAGGGATTAAAACTCCTCTATATTTTCTTTTAGTACAAGATCACATAGTTAGAACATTACTATTGTGTCTCACCAAGACAACATTCCTAGTTTCATGGAATGCAAGAAATAAAATTCAAACATTAGTTAGGATAATTAAAAGTAATACTTCATTGATGGAATTTGAACTCAAGACCTTAGGAATTAACCCTAAAGCTCTAACCACTTAACCACATTAATTCTTATTCTCATTTTCCCCCACCTAATTCTCTTCCCTTCTACAGCCTAAGTCTTTTATTATCCCATCTCTAAGCAAAAATTTCCTAATTGCCCCCAACACTCATCTAGCATAGATAAGTCATAAAGACCACATATAGAAAATTAAAAATGCACAAATTCATCTAGAAAGAATATATTCATGCAATATGCCATGAAATGCAAACCTTGCCTCTAACTCTAGGGTAGTCTTAGGTGGGGTTTTACATTGAATACTCAATAAGGGTAGACTGATTAAAGCTAACCTTGGAAGGCTTGGGTAATTCTATCGGTGGAGACCTCCATCAAGGGATAAACACTTTTTAGACAAGGTGACAACTTTAGTTAGTCAGGCCAATCCATGCTAGCAATTTCACTCCAATGTTACAATTCCTTTTTTGAAAATTCATTTTAAAACATAAGCTGTTTTGTAAAACATTTTTATCAAACATAGATTTTATTTTAAGAAAAAAAAACATCTTTACGGGATTTCTAAAATGTTTTCAAAACATCATCTTTCAAAGTCAAACAAGTATATATATGATTTGTAACATAATTCCCATTATTACATACCTCTATCATAAATAGAGAATTCTTCTTTATTATGTAAAATAAGACAATAAATAAAATGATCATTTGACCAAGCAAATGAATTCAATTTTTCTTTAAAATTTTTATTTTAAAACCTCAACATGTATGTTGAAAGTTCAAGTAAAAGTCTTCTCAAAATTGTGCATATAATCTAATTGTTTCAAAGGCCCAAATACAGTGTCACAATAGTAAAATTTTGATAGCTTCTACGCAGTTGATTTCAAAAATTTTTTGGCATTAATCCACAACTAATTAAATAGTAATTCTTTTATATCATGTCATAAAATATCTCTATCTAATTCAACTAAAAAATCACATTTTCAAGCCATGAAATTTTCATGTTTTACATAGAATTTGTCTTGTGAACAAAACAACCTTCCAATAATCATAAAGTTAAGTTAACATAATTTTCATGCAAAATCAACTTCAAATAATTCTCAAAACATCATATAAAACTTAGTACCACAATCCCCTTCAAAATCCTATGAAATTTCATCCTCAATTGTAAAATATTTTCAAGATTAAAACAAACCTAACAATAGTACTCTATTTTGCATGGCAATTGTAATGACTTGAACAACTTCATATCTTCATGAATTCAACATAATATATATCTTGTAATTAAAAATTCCATAAAACCCCTATCAAAATCATAACCAAAGATTGCATTTTTAGAAGTTACAAAAATATATAGCATGGTACAAAATTTTCAGCCAACAATAGGTGATTTTGGAGATGGAATAATTTGTTTACCTAATGAAGAATCTTTTGAAAGGCTTTGAAAACATTAAGAGAAAGGCTTTCTTCTTCAATAATTAGGGTTAGGCTTCTTAGTTTTAGTGAGAAAAAATGAAAGAAATAAGAAAGAGTGAGAGGGCTTCAGCTAAAGCCTATAGAGATAGAGTGCAAAGAAATGTTATGCTTAGGGAAAATGACGGCTGCCGAATTGGGACATAGTTAAGGCTTTCAGGTTTCTTTAGTTGCAAGAAAAATGAATAGTTATGATCAATTTACTTTAGAAAAAAGTAAAAATGAAGAGCTAAGATTAATGATCAAGATTGAATGGCTAGGATTAAATTAGATTAAAGGTTAGGATTAAACAAGATATATGGTTAGAATTGAGATTAATTAGGGGTTTCAAGGCTTTCTTGGATAAGAATTAAAATGAAGGGTTGAGATTAATCAAGGTGGATGGCTAAGATTAATCAAAGTGGATGGCCAAGATTAAATTGCTTGAGAAGCAAGTGAAATGAAGGGTTAAGATTAGGTAAGGTGTATGGTCTAGAGTAAATAGAATGGATGACTAGGATGAAGTCAAAGAAAGTCTTTATGTGAAGTCTTGGGTTGACTAAAATTTTCAAGAGGTCATGAGTTCAATTCTCATCCTTCACATGAAGATATATGATTTTTAAAAAATAAATTTTAGATTTAATATTTTTCCCTTATTACATTATTGGCCCAAAATTATAGAGGAAATACTTATGAGTCATTTCAAAAATTAGCATTACAATTTCTCCCATAAAAGGTGTTTTCTCCCCCAAAATAATTTAAAATATATTTTATATTAATAATACTTCATTCTCCAATATAAAATTAAGTATTATTCATATTTAAAAAAAATTATACAATTAAATATACACATAGAATTCACAAATCCACAAGTATAAATTATAACAAATGGGTACTTAAATATTTAAACACAAATATATTCTCAACAATTGTAGTCACATAAAATTCTTATGAATGCATGTTCATCTCCTCATTTCCAATATGAAAATTAGTGGTGTATTACATATGGGAGCTTGTGCCTAGACCAAAAGATGTGAATGTCATTAGCACTAAATGAGAATTTTTGAAAACAAGACTAACAAGCTTGGAAACATCACCAGATATAACACCAGATTGGTTGCACAAGATTATACACAACTTGAATGCAATAACTTTGACAAAACATTCATCCCAATAGCAAGATTGGAATTACTCTGATTATTAATTGCTATTGGTTATGCTAAAAGATTTACACTTCAACAAATAAATGTGAAGAGCAATTTTTTGAATTAATTCTTGCACGTTATGTTTGAAGTTGAAGAGAGCATTTTATGGATTAAAACAAGCGCTCAGAGAATGGTATGAAAAACTGACAATCTTTCAACTAAGATAAGGCTACATGAGAAAGGGAGCAAAGAAAACTATTTTTGTCAATATGCTAGGAGCAAACTTTATGATTACTCAAGTTTATATTGATGACACAGTGTTTAGATTAATATCGAAACAAATATCAAAAGATTTTGTGGAACTCATGCAAACTAAATTTGAAATGAGTATGGTTGGAAAATTAACTTTCTTTATTAGATTGCAGATCAAACAAATGAAAAGGGGAATTTTTATTTCTTAGACCAAATATGCTAACAACTTAGATAAAATGTTCAACATGGAAGGATCAAAGTCTTTTAGAACATCTATAAGTGTTACCCAAAAGTTGTGAAACAATGAAAAATGATAAGATGTAGATCAACATCTCCAAAGAAGTATGATGGGAGGCTTACTGTGTTTGAGTTCAAGTCATCATGATATTTCATATAATCTTTGAGTATGTGTTTGATATCATTTCAGCCCTAAAAAATAACAGTTGAAAGCTGTTAAAAGAGTTCCCAAGTATGTTGGTCATACTTTTGAGTAGGACATTTACTTTAGCAAAAACTCAAGTATATACCTCTTTAGGTTCAGCTATGTTTTTTGTGTTAGAGATTGTGATAATCAGAACAACACTTTTGGAGGATATTTTTATCTTAGAAATAATCTAGAATCTCAGTATAGTGAGAACAGAACTGTATTTCATTGTCTACAACTAAAGCTAAATTGCTACTGGAAGTTGTTATACTCTGCTAAGAAGAACAGAAGAACAAATTGTTAGAAAATTATGGAATAACATAGAAGGAGGTAATTGTGTATTGTGACAACATAAGTGTAATTAACATATCAAAGAATCTAATTCAATATAGCATAACAAAGCACCTTGACATAAGACATCACTTCATCAAGGAACTTGATGAACAAAAGATCGTATAGATTGAGTATATTTCCACACAAAAGTAATTGGAAGATATCTTTATAAAACCTCTTGATACTACGTGATTTGAAGAATTGGGAAACACGTTGGGACTTTGTTCACTTTGACATGGAAATTGATGTTATGTCATTGTTGTTTCTTTAATTTCAAAAAATAATAAAATTGAGAAAATTGAAGTTTGGGATATGTTGGAAACATGCAGAAGGCATGAGTAGACTTAATTATGTGGAAAGTTGTCAATTTGGAAGTTTTTGCACCAATCATAGACTCTTGTAACTAGCGATTTAATTGTGAAAAAAGAAGTTTAAGGCCATTATTTAGAAATCAAAGAACACAACACAAAAATGAAATCTACTCTCTAGGTAGGATCACGTTGTTCAAATCTTCTAAAGAAGTTCAACTTGATATATATATATATATATATATATATATATATTTATATTTATATATGTGTGTGTGTGTGTGTGTGTGTGTGTGTGTGTGTGTGTGTGTGTGCATTCTCTCAACAGCCCCACTAGTTGTAGAACCTAGCTATGGCAAAAAAAAACTATAAAGGCATTCACAAAGGGCAATTCCTAGTGGCACTGATGATATAATGCCTACATAGCCTTGAAAACCAAAAGTCTCTGTTGAAAAGGTTACAGCAATAATAGATTCAAGTAAGGTTGTTGAACCGCTTAAACCTGTCGAACATATCAATGCATATAAAGATATTATTCTATCAATTGGTAGCATAAGAAATTTTGTGCCTCATTGTATTTTTCCAAAAATCTGGAAATTTGTGACGGGTTTAAGTTCTCTATGCTAGAGTATTTTGTGAGTCAAAAAGATAAAAGGAAAAATTTCTTGTAAAGGTATTGATTCTCGTGTCATTGTGGACCTAACTATCATTCAAACACTAAAAGAAATTGAATCTCAGAAACAGATAGAGGCTAACAATAATATTGATTGTGTTGAAATAGATAAGAATATTAATGCTTACTCTAGTGTAGCTAACTAATCAATTCATGTAGCTGAGCTTTTGGACCTAGTTGTCTTATATATGTTGAAAACCTACATAAGCCCATAGGAAGTTACAAGAATTTTAGAGGCCTAACACAAATTGTTTGCCATTGAAAATTTGTCTGATAAAATAGTAGTTGATATTGGAATTTCTGGGCAAGTTGTTGAGGGGAGACTTTTTGAAATAGATGAAGAAAAGGACGAGGAAGAGGATGAGACCAACGTAACTGAAGTGAGGGAAGTTGTTTAGTAAGATGAAGTGGAAACAATTGCTAAAAAATCAACAATTAGAAACAAGAGCTGCAAGCATGGCCATGCAAACCCCTGCCCAAAGAACAAAACAACATTTGGTAAAATAGAAAAATCTTTATTGTTTTGTGAAGAAATGATGCATTAGATTTTGGTCATAAAAATTGATTCGTGTTTTTTAGTGTAGAAAATATTATCAATAGAGTCCATAATCAATCAAGCTATAATTAAAATGCTTACTACTAAAACTACACATACGGGCAAGTATACTCATCATATAGTATAGGGAATAGCAAGTATCGAATCTATAAGAATATAGGCTCCCACCTTACTTTACCCAAATGTTTATTGTTTAGCCAATAAAATAAGAAGAAATAAATAAAATATGAACTTAATATACAAGAGAAAAGGTCAATTCACACCCAAAAAAAAAAAAAAAGTCACAAGGATAATCAAGGAGTGAGAACAAGGAGAAAATATATGTGAATGGAAAGAAATCCTTGAATACACCCCACTTCGTTTGCAATCTATGGAATCGCAATCTTCTAGTTAAATTAGTAAATATATTCTATCTCAACCAATTTACCCAAAAGATGCATTAAAGTTAATCCTCGCCTAAATTTCAATATTCTAGGTGATTTAAAGTATGAAATTAGCCAATGAATCTATATTCTAGCAATAATTAACTAATCTTTTATTACTTAAATTCTTTACTCCAAACCCCTTTTGCAAGAAAATTAAGAAATAACAAATATGAAATTACTGACCTTGAAATCACTATCAACCTCTTTTGCAAGAAAGTCAACAAGAAGAATTAATCAATCAATTTCTTAACTAAAACAAGTAACAAATACCAAAAATAATATTCAATTGATCAAAGAACTAAAATCAATGCAAAATCATGAATCTAAAAGAATATCCTCTAAGGACAATTAAAACATTAATCTCAATTTGTCAATAAATTACAAAGAAGAGAAAAAGAAACCATTCATAGACAAGTAAGCCTTCTTCTTCTTCCTTGAAACCCTCTTGACCAACCTCCCCGAGAATTCTCCTTTAATCCTCCTAAATCTTGGTGTTTCTCAAAGAGTTTTCTAAAGATATTACATTGAAGAATTAAAAAATTACTTTGTATGATGTTATTCTCCTATATTTATTGGAGTTCTAATTGCCAAAAAGTGCCTACAAGAGTCCTTTTCCGTGGCTGAAAGACTTCCCAAAAGAATCTAACTGAAATTACCAAATTCTGCTTGAAAAGGAAAATCCGCCACCTTATGAACACTAACAATTGGCACCAGTTTAGGTAAAACAGCCAGCGCTAGTCCTCCCTAAAATGCTTTTGAAATTTCTCTGTTCAGCTCTGTTCATCCAAAAGTAACCCCCGGCAGCTCAGCTATGTCTTCAAGTGCCAATTCAATATTGTTTGGCCCGATTTTGGGCATATTCACCATCTTTTCAATATTTCTCCCATTTAATCACTTCTACACAAAAGATAACAATTTAGTAGGAATCAATAGTTATTTGAACATAAAAGCAACACAAATGACCCTCAAAATATACGTACATTTAGCCCCTATAAAAAATCATTCATTTTGAAGTCCATCCCCAATCAAACTTTAATTAAAATATTAATCCCAAACTATACACGTGAGCAAATGCACTCATCTAAGCATAGTATAGGGAATTAACGAGTATCGATTCTCAAGGGATAAGTACACAGTAATCACTTTTTATCTGTTGTCTAACCTCTAACTATCTAGAAAAGATAAAGTAAATACCTAGTAAAATATATACAAATATGAGGAAGGAGATACATGTACTTAGATAGAATTTCTTTAAGAAATAACCATGCTCAAATCTCAATTATCACAATCAATTTATCATTCTAGCATCACGAAGAAAATAGAATATAGACTCCACTTCTTTCCCAAGTTATAGATTCACTATCTTTCTAGCCAGTTTAGTAGATTTCCCAATCTCACTGAAACAACTAAAAAGATGCATAAAGAATAATTCCTTAGAAAATACTCCTATTTTCTATGTGATCTTAAATCAATTAACATCCCTATTGTCTAGGTGACATAAATCAACTTTTGATTACTTAAGTTCAATTCTTAACCACCTTTTCCCAAGTTAGTCGGGAAAACAAATACAGAATTAAGCAAATTGAACCCTCTTGTAATCTTCTTTCTTAATTTAATTATAAGGAAGAAATAATTAATTAGTTCACCAAATAAATCCATGTAACTAAATACTAGAAATAGATAAATCAATTGATCAAATATAAACTTAATACATAGTCATAACTTCAAAATATTCTTATAAAATATAATTAAAACCAATGAAATCTACATTGTTTAGAAAATAAAAATAAATGAAAAGGATAGCAACTTATAGGCGAGCACTCTTTATTTTCCAATAAAGAACTCCCACCACGCAATGCTCCTCTTGATGAATTCACTCTTTTCTTCAATAATCTTCAATGCAACTCCTTGAATTCATGATTATAGCTTGTTTTTCCTCATATATAACCTTTTTTGTTGCCAAAATTCATCCACAAATGTATTTTCCCATCTACAAACTTATTTTCAAAAAAATGCTGTAGCAACTTCCAAATCCAACTTGAAAATGATGGCAAACTGACATTGGCACAAATCACAACCAGCACTGGCTCAGTACTATCCGGAGTAAGATTTTGTTCTACTCTTGATCTGTTTTTTCAGCAAGAAGCCGGTGGGGGTTATTATGTATAATTCGGCACCAGGCCATATTAATGCGTAAATTTTGGGTGTATAAAAATTATTAAATGTAAATCCATCCCTTAGCAAGTTTTAATTAAAGTTTTAATCCTAAATTATACATACAAGCAAATATACTCATTTCAAGCATGGTATAGGAAATTAACGAGTATCTATCCTCAAAAGAATAAGTACACACTAACACTTTTCATTCATTTTTTAACTGACATAATAAAGTGATAAAATAATGAAAAGAAAATATAAGTAAAATATACATATATAACTCAAAGATGCAATTTCATATAACTAGACAATTATCTTGAAACATAATGTTGAATCACTTAGCATTCATCACAATCAATTGTCTTCTTGGCATCATGAAGGAACTTAAGTAAAATTCAATCATTTCTCAAGTCATGAATTCACTTATGTAGACTTCATTTCTTTCCCAATCCATGAAATCACTATCTCTTGATTAACAAATTTCCCAATCAAACCAAAGCAACCAAAAGATGCATTAAACTCATACCTCATGAACATAAAATTAGCCAATGACCCTATGCTCTAGGTGAAGTCAACCAATTTTTGATTAATTTAGTTCTTTAATCTTAACTTCATTTCCCAAGTCCATTAAGACTTAACAAATATAAAATCAATACAATGAACTTCTAACATCTTTTCCCAAGCCAATTAAAAGAAAACCCTCCAATAACCAATTACAACAAGTAATCAAATACCAAGGATAACAATAGATTAATCAAAATCTCAATTAACTCAAAATCATAATCTCCAAAATAATATCCAATTACAATCAAAACATTAAACACATCATTGTTCTAGAAAAGTAAACAAAAGATCAAAGATAAAACTCATAGATAAGCCATTCTTCTTCTCTTGACCACTTTCTTTGAATAATGCTCCTTTGAGTGGTGAATTTGTCTTTAAACAATAAGTAGCTAGCTTAATCCTTCTATTCACTACTTTCTCTTGTGTTTTTCTTATCTTTATAAGCTCCCTTGATACCAAAATTCGTGGTTTGAGAAGTCTTGACTGAGTAGAATTCAAAGAATATCAAAATCCTTTGAAAGATACCAAATTCGTGCACAAAATCGTCTTTGTATAGACCGGACCTGGTGCCGGGTTACTTTGACCTACCTGGCACCAAGTGCATTCTGTTCGCCCCTCACTTGTGCTCTATTTTTGCTCTATTCTTCTAGAGTGTACCTGGTGCCGGTGCAGTATCCAGACCTTACACCAGGTACGTTCTAGAATTTTTCACTTTGTACTCGAAATCTCTTGAATCCTACACAAATTCATCCAAAACACTTTTCACAACAAAAATATTAAATAAGAAGAATATGTCTAGTTGTTACATCAAAAATACCTCAAATTAGCCTCAAATAACTAAGAAAATAGTGATGAATTTAGCCCCTATCACTTATTCTGTTCAATGTCCGAATTTGCTTATTTTATGCAATTTTATCTCAAAATCTAAAGAAAACATTCCCACGGAAAAATATTATCAAAAGAACATAAAATAGAAGAATTGAATAACCATTTCATCCAAAACCACCTAATTTCATCTTAAATGGCTATCAAAATATTCATCAATTTAGCCCCTATCAATTTCTCCACACTTAACCTTTACTTGTCCTCAGGTAAACACTTAAAACAAGGTAAAATAAAGACCTCTTACTAATAAAAAATCCATCTATAACAAGCCACAACTTCATTTCTAACTTCAAACATGAATTTCATCACTTATTCAACTAAATCAAACTCTTGAAAACTCATGTATTAAACCAAATATTCCAAGGCCATCAAAATTAAGTTAAACAAGCTCAAGCTTATTCGAAGAAAATTATCCCGTCCTTAAAGCCAAAACAAAGACAACATGAATCATACAAGTCTAGTTATTCAACCAATCCAAATTTCTTGGAATCATTTCTTCACAACCTCAAGAAATGTTCTTCACAATTTCTAAGAAACTTAGAAGAATTAGCCTCAGGTGGGTGCATTTTGTGCTCCATCTCATCGTATTAGCTCTCTTTTTTTACTTTCATTATTTCAACCCATCGGGAATTTTTACCTTAAGTGAATGGATTTCTCTTAATTCACTGTATATGTCCCTTTCTTGGTCAATTCAAACATATTTTCCAATACTCAAAATTTTTTCTCAATCAATCACTTCTTTTCACTCGTTATTTTTCACCAAAGGACATGCATTTTGCATTTCAGGAATTTTTTTCTCCTCACATAGTCAAAACAAATTAAATTCCATGAATAAGAACTAGTTAATGACCATTTTTATACTTCATCACATCAGCTACATCCAACCCTTAAGAATAAAACAATTCTCAATTACTAAAGCATAACGAAGGTTAACTCAAATTTACAAGACTTAGCAATATTCAAATTAATATAGAAGTTTACTTGAGATCAACTCAATTAAATAAATGCCAAAATCACATTCAAAGTCAAAAAGAAAATCACAACCTCATTTAGATTAAGCTCATGAAAAATTTTGGAAAATGTTGAAAAAGTTCGAAAAAATTTTCCAAAAATGCAAAAGAAATTCAAAAGAATATTTGCACTTGGTAAAGATGATGAATTATTTCCCCACACTTAAACTAGATATTGTCCTCAATAGCTTAAAAGAGCACAAGAAAGCATAGCCATAGGACTAAAAGAAATAAAAATAACAAGAAAAATAACATCTCCAAAGTTGCTTAAAAACAATACTCTTACTTGTCATAAGTGGCAACTAAATCGAGCAAATCACATACTCATAGCAAGAACACTTCAAACCGTTCCCCTACACTTAAGAGAAAAAATGTCCTAAATGGCCAAAAAATCCAAAACAATAAGCATAACCAAAAGTGAAAAGATTAAAAATGGAAGAAGCAAAGAAAATATTCACCAAGGCATAAAGTCTAAAAAAAGGATTACCATTCCATGCCATAAAGAAGAAAAGAGCATTGCATTGTCATCATTATTCTCAAATATCTAACATAAGACAAAAAATAATAATAAATAAAACACACCATAAAAAATAAAAAAGTGAATCAAAAAGAAAAGAGTACATAAAAAAAATAAGAAGAACAAAAAAAAAAAAGGCAAAGTGGCATCAATATAAGTAGGCCCTAAGCAGCATCAATAGCATCATCATCTCCATCTCTATCAGCTCCCCCTTGACGTACTCCTTGGTACGCCTAGAATATCTGCATTAGTTGTGTCCATTGGAGTTCTTGCACTTCCTACCTTTAGCGCATCTCTTGTATTCCATGCAAAAAATATGCAATTATCTTAGTTTGGCATCCCATCTCCAACCTCATATCTCCCAATTGTGCCTACAACTCTGTCTCAAAATCAGTATTATGGGAACTCAAAGTGCTAGCATGGCTATGGGGTCATTTAGGAGGTTTGGAAAAAGTCCTAAGAGAGGGTAAGTCATCCCCGATAGGCCAATGACAGTAGGCTTAGCCTATGTCCTAGTCCTTTTATTACAGCTATACCTATAAGCAGAAAAGGTTTGCTCAATCACAACCTTCCTCTTAGTAGTCATCTGCATAGCTTGCCTCTCCATTGGCACTTTAAAAGATTCAAATATTTTCAATGTAGCTAAAGGGAACACAAGTGCTTTAGAGGATAAGGGAGAATAAATAACATCTCTCATTAACTGAACACAATAGCTAACTTGTTGGCTAGAATATAGACATCAATAACTTGAGCATTGTTAAAAACATTAGCCTTAAGGAAAACATTAAAAAAGAAGATATAAACAAGCATGCGGAGCTGGGCATCTAAAGTATTATTGGGCAAACATTGTACATCAATCTTTGCAACAAATTTTTGCCAAAAAAAAAAAAAAAAAAAGGTGGATGGAAAAATGGGTTTTGTGTGAAAAGTGAAGATAAAGTAACCCTTCAAAATTGAAGGACCATGATAGATTTAATGAGGTTTGATGGAAAAAAGCTTTTTTTTTTTTTAATGTTGAAATCAAAGCCGATCGGGGTAGGTTGAGTGAGCCAACGGTAGAGGAAAAGAGAAAGTTGGAGAATTTT
The DNA here is from genome assembly GCA_026120185.1 of Voacanga thouarsii. NCBI lineage: Eukaryota > Viridiplantae > Streptophyta > Magnoliopsida > Gentianales > Apocynaceae > Voacanga > Voacanga thouarsii. Next base: position 1,122,856 of record JANUWF010003373.1, on the reverse strand, counting down.
TTGTTTTGATTGAAAAAATGAAGCACTCGCCCTTATAATAGTATGTGTCCTAACTTGAGGTGCCGGCTCTAGCTCCAGTAGCTGAGCTGGCGCCAACTCCCTGCAGGAGCTTTTTTTTTTTTTTTTCTTACTTTGGAGTCGATGGCCAGTTCATGAATCTAAATTGGCATTGGTTCCAGTCTAGAATTGAAAAAATTATTAGAAATAGGAAAATTAAATGAAATGAAATACAAAAATAAACACTAAAAACTTAAACAAAGTAGACAAAACACACCAAATAGAAACTAAAGCAAGACGAAATTAAAAAATTGCTCAAAAATTTTAAATAAACCAATAAGTAAAAAAAAAATCATTTATTTCCCCCTATCTTGGTCTCTTGGATTATTCTCTATGTTTCCGGACAAGGTTCCTATTTGACGATCTCCAAGAAGCTTTGCAAGTTGGCTAATTTGATTCTCTAAATTATGCATTAAATCCTCAAGATTCCTTATTATAGCATCAACTTCTTGAAAACATAATTTCATGGAATTTACCAATTTGTTGACCAATTTTTTCAATGAAGGTTTTGGTGGTTAGGGTGTATTGTAAGGCAAGGAGGGTTAAGTCCTTTGAGGTCCACTAAAAGTTTGAGAAATTTTGCCTAAGTTAGTTTTGATTAGTCCAAAAAAGTTAGGATGGTTCCTCCATATAGAATTGTAGGCAGTACTATAAAGATTATTACATTGTCTCCCATTTCCCATAAAAGCTACTTGCTCTAAAGAAGAATTTGGGATGGAGACATGTTTTAACATTTATGATTTAGGTTCCCTTCTCTGCAAAAATCACAATTAACACTCATAACTTTCCCTTGAAGTGGAGCTGCAACCAATTTTTCTATCTTTTAAGCTAACGCCTCAACCTTAGCTTCCAAGGAAACCATAGTGTCAACCCTATTAATTCCTTGAACACGAGCCTTGGACCTCAGATTCCTCAGGAGTAATTGTTCATAGCAATATTCTCAACCAAGTCATACAATTCTTTCAGGTCTTATAACTTGTTGTTCTTCTAGCTGATGCATCAACCAATTACTTGGACGCAAAATTCTATCCACTATGAAAGATTTGCATTTGCATTCCTAACTCAAATCCATGATAAGGATATTTTTTTAGCATTTCTTTCCACCTTTCCCAACACTTATATAGACTCTCAAACTCAATTTGTTGGAAGGCAAAAATATCAGTTCAAAGTTTGACTGTCATAGTTAGGAGAAAGTATTTAGCTAGAAATTTTTGAATAAGCCCATTCCAAGTAGTGATCAATCCTACTAACAATGATTTTAACCAAGATTTGACTCTATCCATAAGAGAAAAAAGAAAGAGCCTCAATTTCATAATATCTTTAACACACCATTCATCTTAAAAGTGTTACAAATTTCTAAAAAACTAGCAAGATAGGCATTACGGTCTTCATCAAGTAACTCATTAAATTATCCTATATTTTTGGATTATTTAGATAATGTTGAGTTTTATTTCAAAGTTATTAGCCACTACCCTAGGTCTAGCAATACTCAAATCTGTAACCAAAATTGCAAGTTTGGCAAAGTGACCCATTGTTCTTCTATTATTACTACCATTATTGTTTTGGTAACCTCCATCTCTTATGTTGTACCTAGTTTGTCAATCCTTTGCCTACATGCCCTTCGAATCCTTGTCAAAGTCTATTCAATTTCTAAATCAATATCTACTACCTCTTTTTCTATTTTTCGTGTCATAAACTACGGACAAAACCTGAAAAGAAAATAAGAAATGAGTAACTGAATAAACCTCTACTTGGATATAACTAGTACAATAACTTTCAAATTGATCTACAAAGTACATAATCATACACAGAACAAGATATGGCACATATTAACATAAAGAACAAATTTACATATTTACATGGCTAAATCAATAGAATCCAAGTTTTCATGATATTATCCCTAACAACGGGGCCAAAGACTTGATGCATTAGATTTAGATCACAAAAATCATTTATTTTGAAATCAATTCCCAGTCAAGCTTTAATTAAAACATTAATCTCAAACCACACACGATGCTTGTTTTTTTGTTAGTGTAGAAAATATTATCACAAGTCCAAAATTAATCAAGCTTTATTAAAATGCTAACCACACATATGGGTAAGTATACCCATCATATGGTATAGAAAATAGCAAATATCGAATACATAGGAACATAGACTTCTACTTTACTTTACCCTAATCTTTATTGTTTAGCCAATAAAATGAGAAGAGAATAAAAAAGAAAAGTAAACATAAAAATATATAGAACTCAAGGAGAAAAGAATATGTAATTAGATAAATATTTTTAAAAACATGACCATGAATTACCTACCAAATATCACAATCAATTATTATCCCGGTATCATGAACGATTTAAAATAGACCCACTTTGTTTGCAATCCATAGAATCACTATCTTCTAGTTAAATTAGTGAACATGTTCTGTCTCATTCAATTTATCCAAAAGATGCATTAAAAATTAATCCTTATATATATCCCTATATTCTAGGTGATTTAAAGCATGAAATTACTCAATAAATCCATATTCTAGCAATCATCAACTAAATTTTTATTACCCATATTTTTGACAATTAACCCCTTTTTCAAACAAGTTAAAAGATAACAAATACAAAATTAATTAAATTGAAACCAATATCAACCCCTTTTTCAAGAAAGTTAACAATAAGGATCAAATAATTAATTTCTTAATAAAATAATTAAATACCAACAATAATAATTAATTGATCAAAGAACTAAATTAACTCAAAATAATAAATTTAAAAATAACATCTAAATACAATTAAAAAATTAAACTCATCATTGTTCAAGAAAAATAAAATAAAGGAAATAAATAGGTACTCATAGATAAGCCCTTCAATTTCCAATTTCCAATGAAACTCCTCTCAAATCAATACTCCTTGAATGATTTCTCTACAGGAAATATTAATGGTGGTGCACTCTAACATATATGTCTAATGATCCATATTGTGCACCCTAATTTCCTACGTGAGTAGTCTTATTTATAGGCCTTCAAATTTCCTAAAAGTCAAAAATAGAGAAGAAGTAATCTCCTAATAGAAGTCTAGAATTAATTTCAAACCCACTACCTTGAAATCAATGAGCCAAAACCGAGCCAAAGTCCAAGTTATCGAGCCATTCCTTTTTCTTGTCCTTTTTGCTGAGCCACGAAGCCAAAGCCATGTGTGAGCCATTTCCTTTTCCTTTAGATTTAGCTCACCCGAATCCAATTCTTCTTTTTTTTTTTTTTCTTGAATTAGGCTCACCTAAGCCGCAAAGCCTTCCTCAAGCCAATGCTTTTTTTCTTGCTGAGCCACTTTCCTTTTCTTCCTCACACTGGCGTTGTGAACTAAGCCTAAGCTGACCGAGCCTCAATATCCTTTCTTTTCTTTTCTTCTGTCGAGCTGCGGCTAACTGAGCCACTAGTCTTCTTTGCTTTTGTTCTTTGGTGAGTCACGGCTTGGCTTGTTACATCCTCCTAATGATGTTTGTTTTCTTGTTTTCTTTTATTTGTTTTTTTTTGTTTCCTTCTGTTTAGTGTCCGTTTCTTCTTCTTTTTATTTTTTTTTTCCTTTTGTCTTCTTTTTTAGCCATGGCTAGCCAAACCCCGACTTTTCTTTGTTGAAAACTCCCCAAGATGTAATTCACCCGTCCCAAGATTGCACTTTTTCTTTTTTTCTTTTTTTTCTTCTTGCAATTTCGGCTTTCAGCTTTCTTTGTCCTTTTCTACTTTATTCTATTTGCTGAATCTTGGACCAGCGCCAGGTCAGTCTTTCTTGGCCTATTGCCAGGTCTTTACTGTAAAGTTCTCCAATTAATTCTAAATTCACCTATTTTTGCATAAAATCACAAAAAAATATTTTTATAAGTGAAATATCAAATAGGAAGGAGTATGACTAGTTATTATATTAAAAGTATCACAAAATATCCTAAAATAAATAGAAAAATAAATGTAAATTTATGCCCTATCACATTCCCCTACACTTCAATTTTTGCTAGTCCCTAAGCAAAGTTCTTAAAAGAAAGCACACAACAAATTTTGCTCTTCTCAAATTCATCCACAGCAAAGTCAAAATTTCTTTTCCAATATTAGATATAAAATTGTTATTCATTTAACCTCTTAAAAACCTTTGTAAACTCAAGCATTAAATCAAATATGTCAAGACCCTCAAAATTAAGTTAAACAAGTTTATATTTTAGTCTAAGAAAATTATTTTACCTTTCAAGCCAAGACATAGACAACACAAATCATACAAGTCAAGCCGTTTAATCAATTCAAGATTCATAGAAACCAATTTACACAACTATAAGTAGTGAATAAGGAGACACTCAATTTTTTTCACACTCATTTTTTTTTTTTTCAAGATAACTTAGAGAATTTAGTCTCAAGAAAGTGGATTTCTCTTCACTAACCGCATTGGCCCCCTTTTTGTCATCAACATTTTTTCAGCATTTTTTCTTTCTTCTTGCCTTTGGGATAGCTTCAAGAGAGTGCACCAAATAATGCCTGCTACTTCTCCCCATACTAACCCTCTTTTCAACAAAAGGTCTTTTTTTTTTTTCTTTTTTCCTTAAAAAATTAAAGCAATTTTTTTTTTCAACTCCATGTTTTTTCCAACTCGCATTTTTTTTTTCACTCAATTTTTTCCTCACATTCTTTATTCACAACTCAAAGTCAAGCAAATTTTAAATCTATAATACAAGAATTAATCAACAACTATTCTCATATTTCATCATATCATCCACATTCCAACTTAAAGAATAAAATAAAACTCAAATATCAAATATAACCAAGGTTAACATAAATTCTCAAGACTTAGAAAAATCTAACTTAATACACAAGTTAACTTTAAAAAGAAAAAAAAAATCCACCTATAATGAATGACAAATCTATATCCAAAGTTAAAAAAAAAAAAATCATAACTCTATTATAGACAAATAAACTCAATTTAGCTCCAAAGTCTCCAAACTTTCAAATGTTTTAAAATTTTCAAATTTTCAAAATTTTTAAATTTTCAACAAAATTGTTTGATACCAAGAAAAAACCAAGATCATCGATAAAAACTTAAACAAAATATATTACCAAACCACTCACCCACACTTAAACTAGATAGTGTCCTCATTGGCCAAAAATTAACACACGAAAGCATCTCCAAAGGAACCAAAAATGATAAAGAAGATAGAGAGTTAAGCAATACTCCCCAAGTGCAATAAATTCCAATAGATATCAAAACTGAAAATAGAGAAAAAGAGCTTATCCAAAAGGACTTTATTTCGATCTACAAAAGAAAACACAAATAAAAGCACAAAGAAAATAATAACAAAATAAAGACACACAAAAAATAAAGAAAATAAAGAAAAATACTAATAAAAATCCTAACAAAGCAAATAAAGACATGACTCATTCTCCCACACTTAAGATGGAAAATATTTTTCTTATTTGGGAAAAATAACATCTAACAACTACAAACACAAAATAAAGATACAAACTCTTTCCACTCATCATGCTTCCTCATCAAAATAGAAGATAGGATTGATGAATGTAGAAAGAATAGAGGTTTCTAAAAAAGGTAAAATTCAAGAAAATGATTTTTCTCAGCAAAGGAAAAAACATAAACCTCATTCTCTAATATTCCTTTAGACACACAAATATCTTTTTCAACATATGAGTGCACAAGGTATCTAATGAATGCATCAACATTGAAATCACCAATTAACCCTTCAAAAGATTTATCACAATGAAAATTCCCCTCTAAACTTAGTAATTGAGTTCTTAAAGATAGGATTAAGAAATCCTTACTTTGCAACACATCTATAAATACCGAGTTACCTCCCTGAAATTGAGGTGAAGTGTATGAGTTGTGAACATCCTCCAAGGGTTTCTTATGATACATCATGGAAAAATTCAACTCCTTGAGGCATGTTAAATACCACACATCATCAATAGCATCATTAGGCTCTGTGAGTTGAGAGGTACCTATAAATTCATGTGACAAAGAAAAATTAGAAGTATGAGAGCATAGAATAGAATAAAAAAGTTTCCCCATTACAGTGTGCTATTGTTCCTCATATCCTCTCTCCTCTCCTTGGGGGTCCTATTGTTCAAGTATATGGGCCTTTATGGCATTTTCAACCAACTTGGCTAGTTGTATTCTTTGATGGCTTATTCATTAGGAATATTTATCTTAATACTTAAGGAATGAATTAGTGCTGGCGACAAAAGAATTCATTGAGGCTTCAAGTAACGTCTCACAAAAAGTGTCAATCCGAGCTTGAAATTGTACCAATCTATCATCATTATAACTCATTTGATATTATGCCCATGAATAATTGGCCATGATGATATTTGAATCTCACACTCAAAGAAAAATAAAAATCAAATCAAAAAAGAAAAATAAAGAACATAAAAAATTTAAACAAATAAAAAACAAAATCATGTACTAGGAAAAATACTTAAATAGTCACAAAGTGCCTAAAAACAAAAGTTAGTGATATTTACAAATACAATAAAGGCTAAGTCAATAAGACTCGAGTATTTCTGATAGTATCCATCCCCAGCAACAGTGCCAAAAGCTGGATGTATGTTTTTTAGTGTAGAAAATATTATCAACCAAAGTCCACAATCAATCAAGCTTTAATTAAACTATTAACCACTAAAGCCACACATATGGGTAAGTATACCCATCATATAGTATAGGAAATAGCAAATATCGAATCTACAGGAACTTAGGCTCCTACCGTACTTTACCCAAATCTTTGTTGTTTAGCCAATAAAATAAAAAGAGAATAAAAAGGAAAAGTAAAGATAAAAATATATAGGACTCAAGGAGAACAAAATATGTAATTAGATAAATATTCTTAAAAGTATAACCATGAATTACCTAGAAAATATCACAATCAATTATTGTCTCGATATCATGAAGGATTTAAAATAGACCTACTTCATTTGCAATCTATGAAATCGCTATCTTCTAGTTAAATTAGTGAACATATTCTATCTCAACCAATTTATCCAAAAAATGCATTTCAAATCAATCCTTACATAAATCCCTATATTCTAGGTGATTTAAAGCATAAAATTAGTCAATAACTCCATATTCTAGTAATCATCAACTAATCTTTGATTACCCATGTTCTTAACAATTAACCCCTTTTTCAAGCAAGTTAAGAGATAAAAAATATATAATTAATTAAATTAAAACTATTATCAATCCCTTTTTCAAGCAAGTTGACAATAAGGATCAAACAATCAATTCCTTAATAAAAATAAATAATCAAATACCAACAATAATAATTAATTGATCAAAAAACTAAATTAACTCAAAATCATAAATCCAAGAATAACATCCAAATATAATTAAAGAATTAAACTAATCATTGTTCAAGAAAAAGAAGACAAAGGAAAGAAATAAGAACTCATAGACAAGCCCTTCAATTTCCAATTTCCAATAAAAGTGTGAAACCCCAACTAAAACCAACCCTAGAGTAAGGGGGTCGGGATGCATATCATACTTTTTTGCATGCATAAATATATTTTTGAATAATTTTATATACTTTAAAATTGTGATTTGTAGTCTAGAAGGCTTAATTGTGCTTATTGAGTAGGAAGGGCAAAATGGTAATTTTGCTTGAAGTGAAAATAGAGAAATAGCTTGAGGAGTAAATAGGAAGAATATTTAGGAGAGAAAATAAAAATAAGAGTTGTTGTGGTGTAGTGGTTAGAGCTTTGGAATTAATCCTTGAAGTCTTGAGTTCAAATTCCATCATTTAAGTTTTAGCATGATTAATTTTATTTTTGCTTGAGGATTGGGATTTTTGGCCTTATGCTCCATGAATAGAAATAAGAGTGTTGTCCTAGAGGAAGCATGAAAGGAGTGTCATAATCCTATTCTTATGTCCTGCAAGAATTCTTAAAGGACTCATGTCCTTCTACTCTCTAGCCTGCCTTAATTCTTTATCAATTAAGTTGTTTAATTCATCCCAAGGCCATTTTTATTTCCAGAAATTTCAGCAAGGTTTATTAACCTTGGAATCTCAAAAATAATTCTTAGAGGATGGAGTTTTGGTTGAAAATAGGAAAAGAGTTAAGAAAGGTTCCCAAGAAAATTAATCTCCATGGTTGAACCTTCAAACTCCACCCTATAAGTGTTCATCTTCTTCATGTAGTAATCTGGAAAATTTTTCCAGCTTCTTGGTCATTCCAACTTTCGAAATCTTCGGCCACATTTCTCACTCAAATACTGCAAGAAAAATAGCCAATTTACTCAGCTTTAAGACTAAAAACTTTGGCCAAAAATTCGGACTGCACAAAGCTATGCAAACTAGAAAAAAATTCTGGGTAGAATTTGCAACCTAGCAGTCCAAAAACCAAGTTGTTTCTTCTAGCCTTCAAACCAATAATTCATCTCTATCATTCCTTCATAAAGAAGGCTGGAAACCAGCCTTAAAGAACCCTCCAATATCCCTTCAAACCTTCTGCAAGTCGGCTGGAATATTACAGAAAAATCTGCACAAAAATTCCAACAAACTATTCGAATGGACAACCAGAAATTCTAGCCTTGTTCCTTCTCCAACCTTGTCCGAAAAACCACTCCAACTTTTTGTGAAACTAACATAAGTCAGCCATGAACTGAACTCCTTCACCCCCTCCATTGATTTGCACGAATGAAGCTCCATGACTACTCCTTAAATCACTCCATCAATCACTACAATCAAGCCTCCAATTAAAATTTAGAATTCCAGAAAATTGCTCCATGAAAACTCCTTGGATTAAGCTTCAAACAACCAGAAAATCTTCCACCATTACACTCTGAATTTTGGCCATCCTATAACCCATTCAACATCATTCACCTCAACAAAATCCCAGCCAAACCAGTCGGCCATTAAAGCTCCCAAAGACCTCCATCAACCAAGCCATTCTTACCATATCTTCTACCTTAATTCACTCCCTAAATTACTTCTTTTAAATTTCAAATAACTAGCTTTCCCTCTTCTCCCTAATCTGAAAATTCAATCACAAGAATCCCCTAACCATTCGGCCAACCCCTTCAGCAAAATTCGTCCAGCTTTCTCTCCATTCTCTCCATTTCACCAAGAACACACACCACCACTCTTCAAGCCTAAGACCACCCTAAACACCTCCAATCTCTCCCAAAAACTCCATATCATGTCTACTCACCCTCTAGAGTCCATTTCTATATTTTATAACATCAAACACTGGAAACAAAATTCTTCTATCGAATAAAAAACCAAAATTTTTCTTGGGGATTCAAGAACTCTCGCAAAGTAACCATGAATGATTATGTTCATATTCCATTCCTTTTCAATCTTTAAAATAAAGTACTAATGCTCTCTCTCTCTCTCTCTCTCTCTCTCTCTCGGCCGAAATAGTTGTTCCAACCATGGCCATTTTTCTTCTTCCTCCTTATACGGATCAAGCCTTCCAAGCGTGAAGATTCTCTTGAAACTTCTTCAAAGTAGTCATCATTCAAGTAAGCATCTTCAACCTTCTCTTTAAATTTGAGATCCATGTCTCATAGTTGTTGTTGGAAAAGGATGGAATATGTTTGGGGGTTGAGTATATGCTTGTGAATGAAGGAGTTGAGGTTGGAGTATGAGGATGTTTTGTCAAGATTAAGTGCTATAGTATTTCTTGTGGATTGATGCATGTTTTTCACGTCTTTAGTGAGTTGGATGGTTAAGCATGCTAGATATTATGTCACCTTTGATGAATAGGGTTTTATGTTCTTGTATTCTTGTTGAAGCCATGATTGTGATTATGCTTAGTGAAGTTTAGATCATGTGATGGTAGCTATGGATTTAAGCCTTTATTCATGAATTGAATGGTTAGTGTTAGAATTTATGTTCTTGATTATTGTTGGCAATAGGAGAATTATAATCATGGCCTTGTTGATCCTAAGCAAATTTGATTAACCAAAATGTTATTACTAATACTATATTTCCTCCCAATGATTTCAAAAACCCTAAGGAGATTTGGAATTGGATTGTTATATGAAATAGTGAAATTTTAGCCAAATAAATGATATTTTTATTAAAAATAAAATATATAAACATTATATATATAATAATATTAAATAAAGCCTTTTATATAAATAATCATAATAGGTAAAGTATGAATCTTATAAGGTTTATATTCATAAATACTATTAAAATTTATTTATTATCTTTTTAATCAAAATATATAATTACTTATTAATTTATTAATTATTTTCTAACTATTAATTATTATTAATTAAGAGAATAGTAATAATTTATTATTTTTAATAATAACATCTAGGACTTAGGATCCTTCATCAAATAAACTCTAGTTTATTTATTAATATCAAAGGTGTATATTTTAAACCTATAACTTATTAGTAATTATTTTGCAATCCTTAGTTATCTTGTTATCAAGCTAGACCTATTTATAAAACATATATCATCTAGCTTTAAAACTTAGGATATTAGGGTCATGATTGTAATAAGTTGAGTTAGGATTATTTATGGAAGCAAATATGGCTTGTGTTTACCCCAGGCAGGGTTAGGCCAGCTTTGGAAGATCTTTGATTTAGCTCAAGCAAGGATCAGGTAAGCTCCTGTATAAACTTATTTGATGTCAAAAGGTTACTGTGGCAAGCCAAACGTGAAGTGTATGGACACTCATTTTGTAAAGGCAATTAAGGACTGCTTCTTTCTTGTTCAGTCAAATAAATCTTTTGAAAATCAAACAAGCAGTTTTTCTCAAACACTAAACTCTTGCTAAAACCCACTTTAACACGAATTTTAGAAACCCTTAATTGCTATTTCCAAGTAAAGCAATGTTTTATCTGTTTTTTCTCAAGTGGGACAATCAACGTTGAGTACTTAATAAGGGTAGACTACTAGGACTAGTCTTTGAAAGGTTAGGGTAAGTCTCTCAGTAGGTGGCCACCTCTGAGAGGTAAGTCCTTCCCGGATAAGATATCAATCCAGTAGGTCATGCCAGTCCGAGCTAACAAGTTTCAGTCATGTGAACTGTGTGTTTCCAGAATGGACAACCGGTTTGTTTAGGTGTAGAGAATGAAGAGTATCTTACCCGGTAAGCCGTACACTTACCTTTTGTCAGTCTGCACAAAGTGTGGCATTCTGACTGTTATATGGACATGGGGCTCAACGTGTGGTAACCCATGGCCGCCCATTTGAGTAGTTGTGTTTATTGTGCACTTGTATAGTTTGAAAAGAAGAAAACGCCACTCTTTATTTTAACCTTCTTTATTACTTGCTAGCATTATCTCTTATGAAGTCTTATAACCTGCATTCATGAACTGTTTTACTTGAACACTCAAAGCACACACGGACTTCTGAGATTTTTATCTCATCACCTTTTGCCATGTTTTCAAGTCGGTCCTACTGTGGAGATGAGTAGATAGTTTGTTGCTTGCTTGGAAGACCTTATGTTATTTTCTTTATGTATTGCTTTGATAGATAAGAGTAATCAATGTATTTATGGATTTATCTTGAATTCTTGGATTGTAATAAGTTTTAATTTTAAAGTATTATTTTATTCTCATTTGTGTGACCTAGTTATAAAGACCTCTTGTCCTCTGGAATGGGTGACATCCCCGGCCCTGTTGGGCCTAGGTAGTGGGGTGTTATAGAAAGCTTCTCTCAAATCAATGCTCCTTGAATGATTTTCTCTAGAGAAAATATTAATGGTGGTACACTCTAAAATATATGTCTACTGATCCACATTGTGCACACTAATTTCCTACGTGAATAGCCTTATTTATAGGCCTTTAGATTTCCTAAACGTAAAAAATGGAGAAGAAGTAATTTCCTAATAGAAGTCTAGAATTGATTGCATATCCATCGCCTAGAAATCAATAAGCTAAAACCGAGCCAAAGTCCAAGCCATCGAGCCATTTCTTTTTATTGTCCTTTTTGTTGTGCCATGAAGCCAAAGCCATGTGTGAGCCATTTCCTTTTCCTTTGAATTCGGCACACCTGAGCCCAATTCTTCTTCTTTTTTTTTTTCTTGAATTAGGCTCACCCAAGCCGCAAAGCCTTTCCCGAGCCAATGCCTTTTTCTTGCTAAGTTGCATTCCTTTTCTTTCTCACGCTCGCGCTGCAAACTAACCCAAATTGACTGAGCCAGTCGCAATTTCCTTTCTTTTCTTTTCTTCTGTCGAGCCATGGCTAACCGAGCTTTTGAGCCGCTAGTCTTCTCTTTTTTTTTTTTTTTTTTTTTGTTCTTTGGTAAGCCGCGACTTAGCTGAGTTGCTACTTGGCTTGTTGCATCCTCCCAAGAATGTTTTCTTATTTTTCTTTCTTTGTTTGTTTGTTTCCTTGTGTTTCGTGTTCGTTTCTTCTTCTTTTTATTTTTTTTTTCCTTTGTCATCTTGTTGAATCGTAGCTAGCCGAGCCCCTGCTTTACTTTGTTGAAAACTCCCTAGGATGTAATTCATCCATCCCAGGATTGCACTTGTTCCTTTCTTTCCTTCTCCCAATTTCAATTTTCAACTTTCTCTTCTTTTTTTTTTTTTTTGCTTTGTTTTGTTTGCCCAGTCTTGGACTAGCGCCAAGTCAATCTTCTTAGCCTATTGTTGGGTCTTTATTGTAAAGTTCTCCAATTAACTCTAAATTCACTTATTTTTGCATAAAATCATAGAAAAATATTTTTATAAGTGAAATATCAAGTATGAAGAAATATGACTAGTTATTATATTAAAAATATCACAAAATATCCTAAAATAACTAGAAAAATATATGTAAATTTAGGCCCTATCAACACATATGAGTAAGTGCACTCATCGTAAAATATAATACATGGAATTAATGAGTATCGATCCTCAAAGGATGAGTACACACTAATCACGTTTCATCTATTGACTAACATTTGAATATCTAGAAAAGATAAAATAAATCCCTAGTAAAATATATACAAATATGAGGAAAGAGAAACATGTTCTTAGATAGAATTTCTCAAAGAAATAACCATGATCAAATCTTAATTATCACAATCAATTTATCAATCTAGCATTATGAAGGAAATAAAATATAGACTCCATTTCTTTTCCAAGTTATGGATTTATTGTCTTTCTAACCAATTTAGTAGATTTCTCAATCTCACTAAAACAACCAAAAAGATGCATAATGAACAATTCCTTAGAAAATATCCATATTCTCTAGGTGATATTAAAGCATGAAATTAATTTACATCCCTATTAACCTTTGATTACTTAAGTTCAATTCTTAACCTCATTTCCCAAGTTAGTCAAGAAAATAAATATAAATTAAACAAATTGTACCCTCTTCTAATCTTCTTTCCCATGTTAATTCGAAGGAAGAAACAATCAATCAATTCACCACATAAATCCGAGTAACCATATACTAGAAATAGATAAATCAATTGATTAAATATAAACTCAATACATAATCATAGCTTCTAAACATTCTTCTAAAATACCATTAAAACTAATGAAATCAACATTGTCTAGAAAAGAGAAATAAATGAAAAGGATAGGAACTCATAGAGAATCACTCCTTCTTTCCTAATAAAGAACTCCTACAACACTATGATCGTCTTAATGAATTCACCATTTTCTTCAATAATCTTTAATATAGCTCCTTGAATTCATGATTGTAGATTTTTTTTCCTCTTATATATAACCTTCTTAGTTGCTCAAATTCATCCATAGATTTCTTTTCCTGTCTACAAACTTGTTTCCAAAAGAATACTGCAACAACTTCCAAATCCAGCTTGAGAATGATGCCAAATCGAAATTGGAGCAAAGCATGTCCGATGTTGGCTTAGTACTGTTTGGATTAAGATTTTATTCTATTTTTTTCTCTGTTTTTCTAACAAGAAGGCGCACGGCAAGGGTTCCTAAGTATAATCTGGCACCTGTTCTATTTTGTCCAGCATTCGAATTTTGCTTATTTTCTGTAATTTTATCTCGAAATCCAAAGAATACCTTCCCACAACAAAATATTATCAAAAGCACATAAAATAGAGGAATTGAATAACCATTTCATCCAAAAATCACATTATTTTATCTCAAATGGCTATCAAAATATTCATCAATTTTGCCTCTATCAAAGGCTATGCAAGTTGAAAGAGTGGTGGAGCTAGAAAAGTCCAAATATTATGGACTTGAGGACATATTAAAGAAAGTTGGATTGTTGGAATCTGTCGTCTGTATAGAAGTCTACAATAAAACCTTGGTGAAGGAATTCAATGCAAATTTGAAAACAACCATTTGTGACAAAGCAAGTCCATTCTATAATTCTATTTATGTGAGAGGAGTATCTATTACATGTAGTTTTGAAACCATGGTTGAAATCTTTGGTGTGCCTTATTACAAAGATATTGAAGGATTAGCGCCTAAGGTGAACTTGATTCAAGTGTGCGATACTTTAATTGCAAGCACTATAACACTATGGCCAAGCACTAGCTACGTGAAATCCTTAACCTTAATTGAGTTATATTTTACTTTTTATAAATTTTCTTGTTAACTAATTTCAGCAGTTAACATTCTCTATTGTGTCGAAGGATAGGGTAATTCTCTTGTACAAAATAGGGTAATATTTAAAGTTCAATATGGTGATCTGATTTATCAATATATTGTGAAACATGCCAGTTGACTGCTCATAATACTACAATGTCACCTTATCCCTGCTTTCTTACAAAATACATCTCCACGTGTTCTAGTTATAAGGTTGTGAAGATAGATAAGGTTGTTTATTCCATCAAACCAAATTGGCAACCTCTCAGGAAGCAACCAACAATTGCTTCTCAAGTTCCTAAGGGTAAACATTAGATAAGACTGTCCACAAGGCAAGGCACTAATCTTTTTCAGTGAAGATGACCACTCCTACTAAGCTGCATCTGGAGTCTTCCCAAATATCAACCTCTTTTGCATCATCCTCACGATCAGCTGCTAGTGCTCTTCATGTAAAACTGGATGAATGTTTTTAGTAGTTAAACACAATGACTACCCTAATAAACACTTTGTAGTAGAAGCTTGGCATAGTTCACAACAATCAATAACAATCCAGGATGATCTTGTGACTCTTATGATGTCCACACTCACTCTCATTAAGGCCTTTTGCATTTTTTGATCCAAATATGGGGGTAGCAACCTATTGGGTTGTTGGTTTACATTGCAGCTTTCAAGAGGAGTACACTATTTTATGCTATTAGATTGTTGTTCTTTGCAAAACTTTCTGTTGCTGCTACTATTGGTTCGTTACTGATTCATTTAACTGGATAGGTCTTAGTTAGTTGGTTTGATTGCCACACATAACATTGATGGCTAAAAATTTTGAACATTTTTATTTTGGTCTATAATAGTATACATGAATTACTTGTCGAACATGCTCTTAGCATTATTTTTGAACGAGTAGTCTACTACTTAAGGGATTAAATCTACATGAAGTCATCTTGTTACATTGAAAGCTTTCTATTATGAGGAAGATTTTGTAAATTATGGTATTATATCAAACTATGCTAATGGAGGACATTGTTAAAGAAACTACCAATAATCTTTGATACAGTGATTGACAAGATTCTTTGTCGAAGCTGAAGAATCAATTTCTTGACAATGAATCAATTTTGGAAACTACTTAAAACTAGCATTAACAATGTTTAACACTGGAGATATTTTGTCAGATTAGGAGAAGATTTTTTAGAGAATTTAGGAGAAGATCTTTGGAAAGATTACACTACAATGTAATGGAATCTTAATGAAATTGGTGCTGCAATATTTTGGAAGCATCACTTGATCTTTTAGCAGCCTCTTAATTCAACCAGGAAATAAAGAAGCACTCTGTTGCAACATCTATTTAACCTAAACTACTTCGATTCAAAAGAATAGAACTTTAGAGAGGAGAAATATTTGAAGAGTGGGAAAAACAATAGAGAGGGAATTCATGAAAATATTCTGAGTGTTCTTAAAGCATACCTTTTTGAAATGGCTTATTGGTTCTATTTGTTAAAGTATGCTTCATGGTTCAAGGTAATTATTACAATAACATAGTGTCTTCCAGAAGAACTTAAATCAACATTCTTCAGATTAACACCTTTTTGCTGTAAAGGGTTTTTTAGTCAACGAAGTACTATCATGCTATAGCAATAAAGATTAAAGGGAGTTCAATTTGTGGAGTTAGATCCAACAACTGTCTTCAGGGAGTTTGACACAAAGAACACTGGGAGAGTATTTTGTTAGAATGCACAAGAGATCACTTAGTCAATGAGATAAAGTGTATTCTTTATAACTTTACTAAAGTTTTAGTTAATCCTTTTACTAGTCTAAAACCGCAGACGTATACTTGTTGATAGCTGAATTGCATTATTAATTTGCTGTGTGTTGAACTTTTTATATCTATCAGTGAAATTAACATAACTATAATAGGAAAAATTTAACAATAATTGATAGGGTCTAAATTTACCTATATTTTTCTAGTTATTTGAGGATATTTTGTGATACTTTTGATATAATAGCTAGTCATATTTCTTTCTAATTGATATTTTACTTATAGAAATATTTTTTAATGATTTTATTTTAAAATAGGTGAATTTAAAGTTAATTGGAGAGATTCCAGTGAAGACCAGGTAGCAGGCCAAGAAGATTGACATAGTGCCGGGCCAAGTCTGGAGGAAGAGTGAACAAACAGACAAAAATTGGCCATAAGACTCACAACATGATCATTGAAGAAGAAAAAACATTGCAAGCCTTGGGAGGATGTATAGCATCCACGAGAGGCTCCAACACAAGGAAGCTGTGGCTTGTAGAAAAAAGAAAGGAGAAATGGCTTCGGCTCAGTGGCTTCGGTCGGCTCAACAAGATGGGAAGAAGGCTCCAACGGGCAACTTGGCTTCATGGCTCAGCAACAAAGGAAATGTTTTCACAGCTTGAATGTCTTTAGTGGCTTGGGCTCAAGCTATGCGGCTTCAAGAAAAGAAAAGTGCACCTCACGCATGGCTCAGTTTGTCTTAGCTTCATCAACTCAGTATCAATCAAAAGCATGGCTTAGATTCTTTAGTTTTTCGGTGACTTCAAGTTCAGCAAATCAAAAGTAGCTAGCTTAAATCCAATGCAAGTCAGTGGACTTGTGCATCTTTTAGAATTCGGATAGGAAATTACTTCTTCTCTATTTTGGATTTTTGGATTCTTCTCAGGCTATGCGGCTTTAGGAAAAGAAAAGTGCGCCTCACGCACGGCTCGGTTTTTCTTAGCTTCAGCAACTCAATATCAATCAAAAGCATGGCTCAGATTCTTTAGTTTTTCGGTGACTTCAAGTTCAGCAAATCAAAAGTAGCTGGCTCAAATCCAATGCAAGTCGGTGGACCTGTGCATCTTTTAGAATTCGGATAGGAAATTACTTCTTCTCTGTTTTGGATTTTTAGGAAGTCTGTAGGCCTATAAATGTTGTCCATTCACGTTAGAAAAAGGTGTGCATAATATGGATCATTAGATATATATTTTAGAGTGCACCACCATTAATATTTTCTCTAGAGAAATCATTTAAAGAGCATTAATCTAGGAGGAGCTTTCATTGGAAATTGAAGGGCTTGTCTATGAGTACTTATTTCTTTCCTTTGTTTTCTTTTTCTTCAACAATGATAAATTTAATTCTTTAATTGTATTTAGATGCTATTCTTGAATTTATGATTTTGAATTAATTTAGTTCTTTGATCCATTGATTATTTTTCTTGGTATTTGATTACTTGTTTTTATTAAGGAATTGATTAGTTGATTCTTCTTATTAACTTGCTTGAAATGGGGGTTGATAATCATTTCAATTTAATTAATTTTATATTTATTATCTTTTAACTTGCTTGAAAAATGGGTTAATTGTCAAGAACTTGAGTAATCAAAAATTACTTGATGATTGCTAGAATATAGACTCATTGGCTAATTTCATGATTTAAGTCACCTAGAATATAGCGATTTATGTGATGATTAATTTTAATGCATATTTTGGATAAATTAGTTGAGACAAAATATATTCACTAATTTAATTAGGAGATAGTGATTCCATAGATTGCAAACGAAGTAGGTCTATTCTAAATCCTTCATAATTCCAAAATAATAATTGATTGTGATATTTATTAAGTAATTCATTGTCATGTCTTCAAGGATATTTGTCTAAATTATATATTCTTTCATCATTGAGTTGTATGTATTTTTTCTCTATTTTCCTTTTTATTCTCTTATTACTTTATTGGATTGGTTAAACAATGAATGAATACTAACTAATGGTAGTTGTTCCTTGAGGATCGATACTCATTAATTCCCTATACTATTCTTGCGATGAGTATACCTGCTCATATGTGTAATTTGGAGATTAATGTTTTAATTAAAACTTGACTAGGGATGGATTTAAATTGAAATAATTTTTTTACACTCAAAATCTATGCATGAATAATATAGAAAATTGACAAATCAAACCACACGATATAAATTTATAACTATTGTTTATAAAATTATGACTCATGTGAACAAATTATCATGTAATTGAAATACTTAAATTACGCATCCCAAATTCTAAATTAGACAATATGTTAGATAATAGCTCAGCCACTAACAGTTATGCTATGTGCCTATTTTTGCCAACAAATCAGAAAGATCTCCCAACAACCTTATTAAATTATGAAAAAAATATATAGATGGTGAAATTAGTTTTTAAATATTAGCTGTGACCTCCAATTCCGGATTTTATCAGTTCAACCACGAACTGAAACTATGGTCAAAACTATGGTCAACAATTAAAAAATTGTTGAACATGGTTTATGATTGAAACCGACAACCAAAATTGTGATCTAGGGTCCAACTAAGGTTGGGGGTTTCCCCAATCGCTAACCGACAGTTTAAACAACTAATTTTTTATTTTAAAATTTTTTTCTTAACACATGCTAACAAGTAACAACATCTTAAAAATAAAAAATAAAAAATATATAAAAGTTCCAACCAAGCAATGGCTGATTATAATGGGCCATTGTATATGGCCGTTGGATATGAATCGGACCATTGCCTAAAACGGTCATTTTTTTTCCCATTGTTCTTTTTTTTTTTTTTTTTCCTTTCATTCTTCCTCTATAAATGTTTCTCTCATTTGTTACACTTCACTCAACTCTCTCTCAACTTTCCCAATTCTCAATTTTCAATTTATAATATACTATTATTATTATTTTTTTTCTAGTTTTTGAAAAAAAAAAAAACTCAACCAACTAGCTCCAAGGGTAAGGGAAAATTGATTGCTAGCTATAATCCAAATTTCTAATCAGAGATATTTAGCCCTCTATCCAATTGTCAATCGATCTCCAGTTTTTATTATTATTTTTTTTTTGGCGACATTTTCTTCTTCGACAATTGACCAACCGATACAAGTTACTAATGAAGAAGTTGAAACTAAACAACAATCTTATATCAATTCTCTAGAAAAGTTTTAATGTCCATGCGAAACACAAACCGAAATCAAGACTATAACAAAGAAAGTGAGAAAAAGAGAAATTGATATGTTCCCTATGCATTTCAGGATAACAACAATGTCGTTCAGTGAAGTGAAAGTTGAATGTAATTATTGCACTATTGCTTCTCAATTGTATACATTCAAACTAGAAATGGGTTACGATATATTTTCTCAATATCTAAAAAGATAACATCCTTCAGAATTCGGTATCAATAACAAATTATTTGCTACACTATGCTACCTCTATTTTTCCGTCAATTTGTTTATTTAAATATTTTGACAAGGTAAATAGAGAAGAATTAGCTAAAATGGTAAATATAAAATATCTTTTATTTAGTTTTGGACAAAAATTATATTTTAATAAATATTCCCAAAATGTTCCAAATCCTGTTGTAATTAGCTAAAATGGTAATTGTAGGACATCTTTTATTTTGTTTTGGACATAAATTATATTTTAATAAATATTGTCAAAATATTTTAAATCCTGTTGTAAAACATGTTCAACACAATACTGTTGTATGCATTCTTTAAAAATTATATAGGGAAAGTAATAAACAGTTAATTCAATTTTTTTTTTTTTAAGATTTGCTCATGAAAGTTTCTTTACGTAGTGATATTTGGAATAATCATTGGCAAAACTCATTCTTTTATTGGTATTACATATGATTGGATAAATAATGGAGTATTAAAAAAATGATTACTTGCTTATATGTGCTTTGATGATCCACATTCTATTGAAAATATTTGTCAATTATGAATTATTATTTTTTAAAAAATATGGTTTAGTGAATAAGATTTTTTTTTTATTTCTTTTGATAATGTTAATGCAAATATTACCTCAATTACTAGTCTTAAAATTTTAGTTGAGTCAAGAAAGTTTTTTCATATTAGATGTATATGTCATATTTTAAATTTAGGTGTACAAGATGGTTTAAAAAGTCTTGATCTTTATATTAAGCAAATAAAACGTGGCTTTTTCATATTTATGGTCTAGGCCTTCAATTTAAAAGAATGGAGTCAATTTTGTAAACATATGGTGTGAAACTAAAATAATTTTCAAGAGATATCCCAAATAAATGAAATGTAATATATAAAATATTAAATGAACCTTTTTTTATATAAAGAACTTATATGTTTTTTTCCTTTTTTTCTTTTTTTTTTTTTTGCAAATAGAGTTGTTGGAATACATTTCATTTCTCAACAAAAGAATATTTGTGAAGGTATTTTAAATATTTTAAAAAATATAATGATACTACTTATAATTTATTTGGTGTTTATTATCCTATTTCACATTTAATTATTTAAGAATGTGTTAATGTTAGTAGTATTTTTAATTAATATTCTAGTAGTAGTATTTTTCCTCTTTGTATTAATGCTATAAAAATTAAATAGTTAAAATATTATTTAGAAGCACCTGACATTAGTTTAGTTACTAATGTTCTTGATCTACATATAAGAATTGATGGTTTATAAGATTATCTTACTTGTTATTATGATTCTTTATTTTCTAAAAAATAATGATGGTGGTGGTGGTGGTGGTGGTGATAGTAGTATTCAAGATCTTACATTCTCTCCTGATATTTTTTATATAATAGCTACGATAAGGAATATTTTTTGTGACTTATATCATGAATATTCTAGAATAAGTAGTTTAGCTAATCAAATAACACAAAATATTGAAGTTTCAATATCTAAATCTTCAAGAATTAACAAAATAAGGTTTCTTATTTTAGAAAAGTAAAAACGACTGAGAAGATCTTCAAGTTCTACAGTGAAACTTCAATTAAATTTAACTTGTTCTTTGAAGTGAAATGATACATGTGAAACATTTGATATATTGAAGTGTCCCTATTCTAGCACTAAGGGCTGAGGAAATTCTTGTTGTTCCCGTTTCAATTATTGTGGTAGAATAATCTTTTAGAACTGAAAGAAATATTTTGAGTGAAGCTCGCTCGTCAATGGCACTAGAGATTATTGAAGTTTAATCATATGTAGATGATTGGATTAGAATTGAAAACCGTGCATAAAAAATTATGGAGTCGAACTTCTCCAAATTTCTAGACATAGACATTAAAGAAACTACAAGTTCAGTCGAAAGTAATGACTATCAAGATTAAAGATAAGAAAGAAATAAAATGTAAGAGAACTATAAAAGTTTTGATTCATATACACCATAAGAGGATACGAAAGTAACTTAACTTTAGAAAATTAAAATTAAGTATAAATTTTTTATTTTTATATGTTATGTTTTTAACAATTTTTAATAATTTTTACTTTCTAAAAACTTCTTAAATTTTTATTTTCTTAAAAAAAAAAAGCAAAAGCAAAATCCCCAAAACCGACTGTCAACTAGTTTACCAACATTAGTCTTAATTGTCAATCGCCAATTTGATTCAACCACCAAAATCAAGATTAGGAGTTAAAATTAAAATTTATCAAAATGGCCAACTGTTAACCACCGGTTGTAAACCGACTACCGTTGATTCTACAATCGGGGTCAAGGCTATTAAATATTACTCCCTCTATTTATAAAATATTTGTTTATAAAATCTTTTGTATATAAATTAAGAATGTTGAAAACAATACTACATTTTAAATAAAGGTAATATTCTGTTCATATTAAAAATGTGATAGCTATTGATTGATGAAAATTCTCAAGAAACAAGAAGAAATAAGAGTTTTAAAAAATTGAGTAATTGACTTACAATAAATAGGGGTATAATAGGAAGAAACTAATCTTTAGTTCTACGAATATCTATATAAATAAGTCTTTTGAAATAAAATAAAAAGGTTCATAAATAATTATTTTAAAATAGAGGAAGTATCATATAATTAAAAAGTTAGTACTTTTTTATGACAAAAATATAATGCATATCCAAGAATTCTTTGTGCACATGAGTACTTCAAGGATTTTTTTAATTCAAACTCACTGGATGAACATGTACACGGCAGCATAGAAAAATACTTACCAGAAAATTTCTTCGGACTTTCATTTTTCCAAATAGATTTTTTCCGTTTTCCAATACATCATTGCTTTCTAGTGCAACTTTCTCAAATATCCCCCAAAAAAACAAACACTGGAGAACATTTTTCAAGAGATTCTCTTGTTTGGGCGTTCTAAGAAATATTCATTTCTTCAAAGATTGGATCGGCCACACACGTTTACGGTATTCTGCAAGTGCCCACAGTGGGAAGATATTTCTGTACCCTGCATAATGCAGCATGCAGTTCTTCTGGAAGACTCCTGTGATTTCCTGTGACAATGAATTGAATAAGTTAGCAACTTGTAACTGTGAGAAAGAATGAACTGATTTTTACAGTAGCTCCTTTGGCTGAGACTCTACCTGTTGAGGGAAATCTCCATTGTCCAACTGGGCATTAATTAGTAGTTTTGCTGCCTTATGCAAAGGCGTTAGGTTTCTCTCAGCCTAGTTAATGATGGAGGGGCAAAGACATTTAATGAGTGTTGTATATGTAAGCGTGTGTGCCTACAGGAGCAAGTATGGATTTTACACATGCTATGAGGAAAATGCTCACCTGTCCTCCATACATAAGACCTAACATAGCCCACGATGTTTGTACTAAATTTGTTCGGTTGCCTTCAAGAGGCATGTATTTCTGTTCATCACGAGGGCAAAAGAATTAACATTAGACTAATGTTACTGCCTTGTAACAATAGTTTAAACAGCTTCAATTAGGATAGGTTAATTACCATGCTGGGGCAAGATTCAAGGCATTCTCCCCAACCACCCTCTTCATTTTGAGTGGACAAATAGAAGTTAACGGCTTTTCTGATTGCTTCACTATTCTCGTATGTCTTTCCGGCAGCAGTTAGGCCTCCTAGTACAAACGTGGTGCCATAGAGGAAGCAGATTCCCCAATAGCCATACCTATTCAGTTTAAGGTAATTAGATGTAAGTTCCGAATAGTGTGCTTCATTTTCCCATTTTCCATCACATAATTTTGGAGAAAGCTCACCATGAACCATCAGGCCATTGTCTTCCTTCAAGGAAGCGTACTGCTTTTGAGACAGCAACTTCTATCTCTTTCTCAAGGTGACCTGGAT
The DNA here is from genome assembly GCA_026120185.1 of Voacanga thouarsii. Taxonomy (NCBI): domain Eukaryota; kingdom Viridiplantae; phylum Streptophyta; class Magnoliopsida; order Gentianales; family Apocynaceae; genus Voacanga; species Voacanga thouarsii. Next base: position 1,099,284 of record JANUWF010003373.1, on the reverse strand, counting down.
GCAGGCGTTTGAATTGCATGAGAGCTTGGATGATAGATGCTGTGGTCTCAGCATGCCTGGTGTGCCAAATAAAAAATTAGTCATCTGCTACAACGTACCAATAGGTACAAGGTTAAAACATTCAAGGATGATGATCATACTCTTGTTCAACAACGATGTCAGCAAAAAGTTCTGAAGGATTCAGAACTTCCAGATATGGCTGTGGAACTGGAGGCTCCCAAATAGCAAAACCACCACTCTCAGGACTCTGATTGGAAGGATAAAATGGGATAATTGTTAGTTACTTCTTCAATTCTATCTGCTTTCGCAAAGTCGCACTTCAATATAGTATCATACAAAAATAAAATGTAGAAAACTAGGAAGTTGATCCAGCTCAGACTTGTAGATAGAGAAGTACGTTCACAGCGTCATAGAGGCGTTCAACATCAGCTTTTTCTCCAGCAAGATCTTGTGGCATTTGTGAAAATGCCAGTAAGCACTGCAGATAAAATGATTCATCAAGATAGCTTCCTTAATAACTGTTTTGTTACAATGTTGTGTACAAACTTGTAGCTAAATCTACCTTCAGTGCTTCAGCTGTGCAGTCAGAGACAACCCACCCGTGATCTTGATCAGAAAATGTCCATGAACCTTTGGTGAAGTGACGATACATGGCTTTGAAGTCTCCTTTTGGGTTTTCTTTTACCTAATCATTAGTTATATAACAATACCTCTTAAAAAAATCTCATGTTTAAGAAGAATTAAAAAAAAAAAAAAAAAATTCATCGTCTTAGCTTAGAGAAATGAACCTGTGATTCTGTTATGTAGAAATGTGCTTTCTTAAGACTGTCTCCATATTCTTTCACCATTCCGGTTGCAATAATTGCTTGAGTGGCAAGGGTACAATCCCACAACTGACTTCCAAAAGTCTGCAATATGTAAATGATCAGTTTCACATTTTGTCTTTACACAATCAAGTCAGCCACCTTCACATTAGTTTCATAAACCAACCTGCATTTTCATTCCATCCTCGGCAAGCCACAAGAAATCAGGAACTCTAGCAAGGTGATACTTAAACTCATCACAATCTGGATCATGTGCCCACCAACACATCATTTGCAAACTCTGTATCATTAAAGACACCACTTAGATCATTCAGGATGAGGAATCATTTATGCAAACAAATATTATTGTCATACCAACCTTCTCGATACATCCTATGGTGATGTATCTGCTCTCTTCTGCCCCGTAACGCATGTATTTAATTGCCTTTTTAAGAGCTCTTTCTCTTATCTTCTTACCAGGCCAACGTCTCATTATTGGTTCACTGAAATAATTGAGTGTGTCCCAGAGAAGATCTTGTATGAAGGAATGGGGGTAGTACAAGTCCTCCTGAGATAAAGAATTTACATAGACTTCACTAACCAGGAAAATTTCCCATTGTTAACGTGATCCACTGTCATATATCAAATACTTCATGTGCAATAAATTTCACCAACCTTGCAACAGTCGTGCCGAGTTTTGTTCCAGTCAATCTGATCATATGGCTTCACATGAATTTCTTCTCGGAGTTGTAGAACAAGATCGGTGAGAGGCCCATGATATTTCCTGCCATACAAATAGGACATGGGCATGTAGGTTGTGCGACAGTAGCACCACATCTTTGCTGGATGATAAGGGAAGATCGAAGGAAACAACCAGAATTCTGGGGGCAATGGATTGCATCCATCCCAGTCATACACTCCAAGCACCTGAGCCAGGTCAAGAACAAAATTTTCCATGCCATTACAATTTGAAACAGTGATTGATAGCGTCATCCTATCAAAGAAATCTGATATCATTGCCTTCTTTAAAAAGTTTTGGGTAGTCTTTTGCAAATTAGCCGTCGATGAAAGTTCAATTTCACAAATAATTACTTCACTCGGAAATTAATTAATAGTGATTGGCACCTTGCAGGTGAAATTCACCCATCAAGTAATAAATTCAAGTTTTACCAAAGCCATGGAAATTTTATATTTTTAAGTCCCTATATAGAGGAAAACTGGATGAGTTAGATGATTTTTGGCAGACTAGAAAATATTTTTAAATTTCCAAAAGCCTTAAAAAGGTTTTGAACGGGAAACCTTGTCTACCTATTGGAGGTAATAATTTTTATGTAAAAAGTTCTTTCTAGATAAAGGAAAGGATATATGCATTTATTCATCTTAGGAAATATGGATAGATTTATATACCGAAAGGTAAATCTTTCCCCAAGAGGGAATTCCAGTGGCACCACCATGATCGAGAATCCATTTGCGAGCTCTGGCAACAGCACCATCACCATCATCAGGTCCTTCTCCAAGTAGACGTAAAGCAATGTAGTTAAGTGCTGAACCAATCATCGTACTGTGACCTTCAACGTACAATCCCCATCCTCCGTCATCGTTCTGCATATAACGAATTTTTAGTCAGAAACAAAGTATTAGAGTCATAAATTTAATCAGTTATATACATACTTGATGGTTGAAAAGGTAACGAATCATCTCCCTTTTATGTTCTAATGTTAAGATTGTATTAATTGCTCCACTGATATACAATGCAATTATCTGCAAATATAATAAATAATTTAAAATTAGTTAAATAGTAAGAATAATGCTCAATATTAAAATGCAAATTAAACGTGATATTTGCACGAGTTATGTAGAAAATAATTTACTCAAAAGAAAAATACCTAAAACGGAAATTGAGGGGGGGGGGAAGGGGTAATGGTATAATTTAAAATGTACACAATACAACTTTCAGAAGTTTATGATCTACGAGATCAGTCAATATATGTCAGAATTTTGGATGATGGATACAACCTTTTACACCAATCTCTTGATGCTTCCATCAGGTAAAGTTTTCATAAAATATTTCTTTACTAATTTCATAAAATTATTTACGTTAAATATATTATATTAAATCTAATCAAAATTGGCAATTTATATACAATCAATTTATCCGCTCACTCGCTGTTCAACTAATTCATTCCTCTCATCTAAAAGAAAAAAAAACACTCATCTCATCCTCCAAATTCTACTTCAAAAAAAAAAAAAAAAAGTCTCGCTCCCCTACTGTCTCACTCTAATGAAATTTATTTAGTCACGGCTAAGGCCCTTGCTTTGTGTGATCCCAGGAAAGCCAACTTCCAATGAGAAACAAATAGTAGATTTTTTGAGGAATTGTTTCCGTAAAATTAATACACTAAAGAAAAATGCTAAAAAAATTTTAAAATTACAGATATTGAAGAGCAAAACCATATGATAATAAAAAAAAACTTTTAAAATTTGAGTTAAATATGATCCCTCACAAAAATAAAAAATTATATAATAGATTTTAACAAGGAAAACGGTATGGTAACTAAAAACCCTTAAAAGAAAATTTAAATCACAGATTTTAAAGCAGAAAATAATATAAAAATTAAAAACCCTTAAAAATTGAAGTAAAGTTTCCCCTCCCCCCTCCCGGGGAAAAAAATGAAAAGAATATGTGGCCTTTGAACCTATAATCGTATAAAAATGTTCTCCCCTCCCCGTCCCACATAACCCCTCCAAAAAAAAAAAAAAAAAAAGCGTTGAGTAATGGTTGATACAGGCAAAATTCCTTATCATGCTCAGTTTAATATTGGATGAGAATTTTGTGGCTTAAGAGTTGCAAGAGCATGATCATCCAGTACTTATATGCTCGAATGCTTATAAAATTGGAGCTCTTTGAACGGAAATGAAGTTAATTGTGTTTCTATTGTCATCTAGATGACTTTATAAAGAGGGAGGGAGAGATACAGCGAAGGATTAAAAGTATATAAAAGAAAAAAAAAGTAAATCTATATTATTAGTGATTTTTTGTTTATTTTGAAAAATTAAGGCATGATAATTATCTAATTTTAAATAAAAAATCAGAGGTAGTATTTGAAAACATAGTTTATGAAAGATTAATGTTTTAATTTATTTATAATTTTGATAGCTTGTGGTAGTTCTTTTTTTCTTTTCCTAATATATTAGACGAAGTGTTTCTTTTTAATCTAATAAAAATTTTAATAAATGTATTGTATAATACATTTTTATAAATTTCTTTTAGCTAGAAGTTATACAATATGTTTTACGTAATCTTCACACAAATTCTAAAGTTCCCAAAAAAAAAAATCAAAGACAAAAAGATGTATTCTTTTTAAATGAGGGAGAAGAATTATTAATTAGAAAAGGAAAATTTTCCAATGTTATAACTTACTATTTTTTCTTATAAAAAGAACAATAAAACCCCAAAAAAAAAAAAAATGTCGCTCAACCTGTTAAATAGGACATGCATAGAACGTGTATATGCGAATTTGTGTAGGTTAAGTGTGAAATTGATTTGGCATCAAATTTTTTAGTATGTGATATGAGTTCACAGGCCATATATATATAATTCGGATTTCCCTTTTGGGCCATGTCATTTGGGTTTGGGGGCAAGGCAGATCCACTCTTTTTTCTATTCAAAGATCAGACACCTAGCTCTGTATTTTCACATCAAGAATTATTTGAAGCTGAAAAGATGCCGGGGGAGGGGGGGTAACATTTTATGAGATTATGAGTTCAAAGGCTAGATATTTTTGCCATTGTTTTTTTTTTTGGGGGGTGGCGGGGAGAATTTCTACCTCAATTTTTTTTAATGAGTTTTTAATTATCATATCGTTTTCCTCTTTGAAATCTAAGGTTTATATATATATATATATATATATATATATATATATATATATATATATTTATTTATTTATTTATTTTGAGATGAGGGGAAGCATTTTTATATGATTATGGCTGAAAGGCCATATATAATTTTTTTCTATTTTTATGAGTATTTTTACCTGAGTTTTTTAAGGATTTTTAATTATTGTTTTCCACTTCAAAATCTATGGCTTAATTTTTCATTTTGGAGGAACATTTTTTTACCACAATTTTTAAGGGTTTTTAATTATCACATCACTTTTTTCTTTAAAATCTGTGATTTCAGTCTTTTTTTTTTTTCAAAAACATTTTTCTGCAAAAATCTAGAGTTGGCTCTCCAAGGTTTGCCCCAAGCAGAGATAGAATCAGGGCCGCCCATCCCCCCAAAGTATTTTTAGAGTTTTGCAATTTGCCTAAAAACCTTAAAATTTGTAAGAAGGTTAACTGAAATTTTATATTTAATCTTCTAAATTTTTTTATAAAATTATAATATTATTTTATAATATATTATTTTATATAATTTACTACTCATTATATAATGAGTTACTGATCATATCCTAACTCCCAAGTAAGGACCTTTCCGTGACTAACTAAAGGGCATTATAATCATTATTTTTTTAGCATTCTTTTTCAGCGTAATAATTACCTTGTCCTTTTAATCATCAAAAATTACAATTTCTATTATTTTGTTATTACTTAGAGGGAGAGGAATTTTTCATTTTTGTTTTTCTTTTCCCCCAACAAGAAGCAGGAGGAATTTGTAAAGAGAGAAAGGATAACTCAAGAGTGAGTGAGGAGGAGAGATTATTTTATTTATTTATTTATTTTGTGGGTGGGGGGTGTGGGAAGAGATGCAGAAGATCAGACCAGCGGTAATCTTTTTATTTTTTCGGGAAGAATGAAGAGGGAAAGGATGAATTAGTTGAACAGAGAGGGAACGGATAAATTGATGGGATATTGATTGTAAATTTTGATGTATTTAATATGATATATTTAAGGTAAATAATTTTATAGAAATAAATAGGAAAAAAAAATCTCCAAATCACATGAGAATAATTTTATATTATTTATATTTTATCTCAATTAATCCAAATTACCAGTGGGGGTGTGAAGAACATAGTGCCAGCGTTCTCCGCTGGCCAATGACCGTCGCTGGCTTGGATAGCGCGGTTTAAGCGGAGAGCTTTCTTCACTGAAGTGGTTACTGCTTCAAACGTTATTTCTTCATTTTCGGCCAGCCTAACTGGTGGGATTCTCAGAAGTTCGATACCGCTTTCTTTGATAAGCTGGATGAAAATTCAAGTAGAAAACGCAAAAATCAATATACAAAGTTTTGTATAAAAATGGGATGAGTTGTCTTGGCTTGAAGAGCTGAATTTTCACCTGCATTCTCGTGAACAAATCGCCACATGGACGTACTCCCTTTTTCCGGTTGTTCCTGAATTCTTCTCGAGCCCTTTCGAGTTCTTCGCGTTCTTCGGGCGTTCCACCATTGGCATCATACTCCCAAATTTGTCTGCCAACAAAGTTGTTGGTGCTGTAGAGATATGGTCCATTACCTTCTGCGATCTTAAGCTTCCACATTGTTTTTTATTCTTTACTACCTCAAGCCCAAACTAATAGCCTCTGCAGTTGAAATCAATAAATTCAAGTGGTCAACAGAGCAATCCAGGAAGCCTAAAACAGACACACTAGCATATTTACCTACAATGCTATGAGAATGAAAAGCAAAATAAGGGTCCCGCAATCCCTCCCCCCCCCCCCAAAAAAAAAATGAAAAAAGGTTTTATATTGGTCCAGAACTTATCAGAGCATTTGATAACAAAGACACAATGCAACTAATATAAAAAAGCTGCAGGACCTAATCTTGATGGTGGTAAATAACCCTTATGGGCTCGAAGTGAAGCTTTATGAATCAAGAAACTACTGGCTGAGAAATTAGAAGACAGAAGAAAGGCGAAAGAAGTAAAACCATGGAACGTCATATGATTTGGAATCTTGATCTTAAACTATGGATGGAACTAAGGCCAAAAAACTCATTACGATTCAAAACAACTAATCTTCTCTCTGGAGACTTTCTGGGGTTCTAACCTGCTATACTCCGTCAATCAACCTCATGAACATGAAAGAGAAACTGAGAGATGGTGAGAAGGGAGGAAATAGCACTTATATAGACAGAGTTGCACAGAATCCGTAGAAAAGTTCTGAAGTGTAGATAGAATGGTAACTATCACATTTGCATTTGGGCCGTTTACTTCCTATGCAAATGCCAGTTTTGTTGTCTGTGTTTGTTTAACCAGTGAATTATTTTACATTACCTTCGTGGTAAGTTAAATGGTAATTCAATTAAATAAAAATATTTTTATTTAAAAATAGGTGCTAGTTCAATTAATTAAAAATAATTTTATATAAAAAATAAGTGTTATTTTAATTAATTAAAAATATTTTTTATTCAAAACACTAAGTATTAGATTAATTGATCTTCCAATATGTTCATTAAATAAAATAAAATAGAATACTCCATTGTAGGCATTGAAGCAGCAGATTGAAACTCATAAATAATTCAAAATATAATTTTTAAGATAAAATATGCCTGTCACTCTTAAATATTTACAAATTTTAATTTTTATACTCAAGTTTTCAAAAATTTATTTAATTTTTAACACTTAAACATTTGAAACACTTAAAAAATAATTCCTCCATCAATTGAAATTATTAAGTATTTACGCAAGTTCATCACTTAAATCCAACATGACTTATTTTATGTGTATTTTTATTCACTCATAACCCTTACAATATGGTGCCAAGTTTCTTTCTAATTTTTACAAAATAACTTCTATTTACAACCAAAAATACTATTATGACTTGCGCATTTCTCACTTTTCCTTTTATTTTTTTTTAGGTAATTCACCTCTCTTTTAATATCTATTCTTCATTTCTATAGAGATACTAAAAAAGTTTCTATCTATTAAGAACTAAATATGTGTTTCTTTGCTATCAATCAAGAATTGAATTTGGTTTCTTACTTTCTTTTTTTCCCCTCATCTTTATGTCTAGATTTTATTTATTAAATAGTAAAATATGTGATTTTGTTGTATGGTTGGAGTCGTAAATATGCTAATCTCAATATTATTAGGGCGCATAAGAGTCATGGAGTAAGATCTTGAAATTATATATATATATAAGCCAAAGATGAAGCATACCATTACGACATATGGAAGCATCATAAGACGACACGTGGCTAAATAATTTTTCTTTTAAATAAAAATTATATTTAAATTCATTTAAAATATTAATTAATTAAATTAAATAATAAAATATATATATGTATTTAATATTAATATATTAAAATGTGTTATTCTTTAAATACTATATAAATTAATATATTGAAATGTGTGATTCTTTGAATACTATGTGTGTGTATGTATTTAATATTAATACATTAACATGTGTGATTTTTTGAATACTATTTAAATTTATTTTAAAATCTTAACTAATTAAATTATTAATTAAATTAATTAATATTATATATTTAATATTAATACATTAAATTTTAATAACATAATAACCCGTACAACGCACGGGACATCAACCTAGTTGCTCTTAATAATATGAAGAATTTGAAAAAGAATATAGCGAGATAAAAATTAAAAAATAATATTTTAGAAGCAAAAAATAGGAAAATGAAGACTAAAGTTTGATGGCTTTGTATCATACTTAGGCTTTTATTGTTGGAATGACTATTTTTTAGGTATTTTAAATATTCGAGAACTAAAATCACACATTTTAAAATTCGAAAATGAAAATCAAAATTTATAAAAATTTAAGCCTAACTAGCATATATTTATCCTAATATTTAATATAGCTACACACATCTTTTCATGTTTAATCTTTTTTCACTTTAACTTCTAACTCTTTTTAAAATAATATTATTTTTAATTTAATAAAATTTTATTCATAAAATATTTGTAATTTTGTTATTCACTCAAAATAAATTGCAATATTTTACAAAATTTAAAATCATATTATATATTTAAAAATAAATATAATTGCAATTTAAGTAAGAATATGGGTGACAATTGTGTCGTATCTGGGTTGGCAGGTCATGTCAACGTGAGATAATTACACGCGACACGCCAATTCGAATATGACACAATTAATAAAAGTGTCTAATTTTATAACACGAATATGACACGAAAATAAATGGATTGACATGACAGGATTAGACCTGAAAGTTAAATAGATAATTACTAAACACGCCAACTCGAATACCTACTAAATCCGCCAACACGACAAGTAGTTGCCTTTACATGTGTCTTGACATTACTTTTCTTTTTTGTTTTCTTCTTGGTCTTAGAATATCAATTACTACAAAGAAAAGCTTAGTTGTCACTTGTAGATAAATTTGTATCAAAAAAATAAAAATAAATAAATAAACGGGTTCGCATGTTGAAACAGGTTAAATCTGTTTATAATCCGAACACATTTAATGTTAAACGAGTCGATCAATTTCAATCCAAATTCGCGAAATTTTAACTCTAACTTGTTATAATTGTGTCATTTTCAAATAGTATTAATGTATCGTGCTTAACATTATCATCCTTAATTAAGAGTAACTTAACTTTGGTAGCGAAGATGCGCTACATGTCCAACTTGGTTTCTGGCTGCGGTAGTTTTTTTCGCCAAGTCATTATTAAAGATTGATGCTTTTCCAGAATCCCAGCAAACGATTTTTCGCTTTCGGAAAAGGACTCTGGTACAAGTTAGCGGATGTACTCTCAACTCTGGGCCATTTCTAGGTTGCTTCTTGGTTCTTCATCATTCGATTTGGTTGGATTCTGTTCAATGTTTAAAGCAAATCAATAATTTTGATTTGAATTTTTTAATTAAATTAAATTATTCAAAAATTTAAATCATTATGTTCAATTTATATTGATTTCAGTTGATTAGTTTTAATTTATTAAAAGCTCAAAATATATAATAATTTAGTAAACAATACAACATAATATTCTGTTATATAAACTTCAAACATGTAGGTGGTAGAAATAAAAGAGCACTAGACAAATTCATAAAATACTTACTAATTAAGTGACAAATATTATTTTTAAATATCCTTATATTTTTCTCGACAAGACAAATTTAGAAAATATTAATTTTGATCAATAATGTACTTAGACTCCATACATATTACTTCAAAATTATCTTACAAGTCAAATTATAAAAAATCATGCTGTGCCACTATTAATTTCAAATTTCATACCAAATAAAAAAAAAAAAAACAAAGAAACCTGTTGTGTTAAACTAACACAATAGATAGATTTATTTTGATTTAGTTTAAGTAAATTTTCAAAAAGAACTAAATTTTCGAGTTACTTACCCTCTAAATCAAACCCAAATCAACGCAAACTAAAAATCTTTACTTTGATTTGGTTCTATTTGAATTGGTTTAAATTGGTCGGTTTTGATTTTTTAACACTCCAAGTTGCGTCTACATTTTTTAAAACTGATAAAAAAACAAAACAACATAATTTTAAAGAAATAGCTTTTTTTATGCATGAGAACAATTTTCATTGGCTTTAAGAAAATCGCTAAAAAGCTATATGAGTTGTTCTTAAATTAACTTATAAATGTTTATTATTTTTTAGAGGGGTTAAATCCGCATTCCTTGATTTTAAATATATTTTTCTATTTTTTAATATCTGTTAATTAGATAAAAATGTCCTTCTACTCTTTCAATTTTAAAATCTTATTTTATTTTTTTTTCCCAAATTTTAAACAAAGTCAAGTTAGGTCAGCACAAGGCATTCATATGTTTGAGTTTGAAATTAACCTTGTGACAACAGTGATATCAAAGCAATGTTTCGAAAGAGCTTCTGCAAGTTGGTGTAGGTCTGATCATGATATATATCAAGTGAAGCTTCAGGGAGAGCTTGGTTGCTATCGAGGTAATATGATAGCTAAAGAGTTTGACAAAGAAGCATAATGGCTAATCAAACCAAGTAGCAATTTGATCGATTAGAAGTATTAGTGGTGTCATTGTCTAAAGTGGTGGGCATGACAAACCTAGGAGTTGAATCCATTTTGTCAACTCAAAGTATGTCTAAACTTACAAGGCGGACACGCAACTTATGCTTGTTTTGGTTCGCAAGAGGAGGGGGAGAGGAAAGGGGAGGAGAAGTAGCACATTTTACTTTCACTAGGAGAAGTAAATGTATTTATTCACATCCTATTTGTTTAGAGTGAAAATAGGAAGTAAATGTGATTTCCGTTCAAATTGGAAGAGAGAGACTTGCTAATGTGGAGGGGAACTACTCCCCTTCCACATTTACTTACCATTCTCTTTACACTCCAACCAAACAAAGTGAATCTTGGATTTACCTCCTGATTTACTTCCTCTCCCATTTTCCTTCCTATTTTCACTCTAACCAAACCAAGCCTTAGAAAAGTGGAATGGTATGGCTCAGTGAATGGACATGCTAATGTCAGTGGTGGTCAATGCTTAGATCCTTAAGTGGTTGATAGGAATCAATCCGGCCACAGGAGATCAAGCTCAAGAAAGAGGAGAGGATGAGATTGAATCAAAACTGAGCTTGCCCAGTCTATTGACAAGAGCCCGTGCCAAACAATTTCAACACAACCTTTAAGAATATTTGCAAGCACATTTCAAGTGGGATAGCATATGGGCAATGCCAAAAGAGGAGCGAGAGAAGACCTTGCTATTGGGATACAAAGAACGACAACCGAAAGATGGTCGCGTAGAAACAACGGCAGGCAGACTGCAACCGATGCCGACTCTGGTGCCTAAAATCGGTGCCGGCTCAGGTTTGTAACAGAAGACGAAGCCCCTTTTGTTTTGTCGCGAGCACTGTTCCTCCAATGCAAAATCAGCGCCGGCTCTAATGCCTGAATCGGCACTGACTGGACCCTGAAACTCAAACCCTTGATGATTTTTCAGCTATTTTGGGGTCATATTGTAATATTTAAGAATTGTTCAGTTTAGGGACAGAAACCCTTATATACTGCTTTTGTATTGTAAGAAAAGAACAACACATATCACATTTTAAACAAGAATGAAGATTTCATCTTGAAGGCTTGAAGCGTAAAAAAGATTCCTTGTTCAACTTCAATCCAAGACCAATCTAAAGGTGAAGTCCACCCTTGAGTAAGTGTCTATACATTCTAATGATAATTCAACTAAAAATCAACAAAAGGGTTCTTCTTGTTTGTCATCTTGGGTTCTTGTTGCTTCTCATTTAAATGCCCACAATTCCCTATCCTTGTAGTTCTTGATTTCTTACTAAGTCAAGGGTTCTAAGGTGTTATTGTGGTAGACCTTTATCTACTAAATTTGGAGTTCTAAAAGCTAGCACTTTTAGGGTTCTTTATTTGTGGAAAAAGGTGTTTCTTTGTTACCTTTACTTAATCTCTTTATGTCATTTCTTATTTGTCTTGAAATTCTTTTACTTTAGTAAAGTTCAAACAAAAACCACTTTAAGAACTTGAAAAACTTTTCTCTCAAGACCATATCAGTGGTTGATTTGACTATTTCTATCATTATTTGTTCAGAATGAGTGTTGGAGTTAGAACATTGATTGACTTGTATAGAGTCCCTATTTGACATTAGTACAAGTGGTGTAAGCTTTAGTGCCCAAGAGATGGAAGACATTAAGGCAAACTTAGTTTTGATCAAATGGACCCTAGTAAGTAGAGTTGGGGAAGGCATGTGGATTATCTCATCTAAAAGTGAAAATGCTAGAAACAAAGTTGTTCAATAATAACGGAATACCCAGGAGTTGGAAAACTTCCTTTGAGATATGAAGCAATACTTCCAAACTACTTATCTACCAACTGCAGAAAAGGTAACCGTAACAAATATGTATTTGGTTGAAGATATTAAATTATAATGGTGGACTTGCATGATGCACGAGAATATGCCAGAGATTACTCTTGAGAACAGCTTAAGATGGAATTAAAGGAGCAATTCTTACCTACCAACATTTCTTGGTTGGTATGAGAGGCATTGAGGAGCCTTAAACACACAAATAGTGTGAAGGCCTATATGAAAACATCAACTCAATGATGCTAGTTGTCAAGAAAATGTCTGAGGAGGACAAGTTTTTTTTTTTTTTTTCAACTTTATGTTTGGGCTACAAGCTTAGGCTCAAATAGAACTGAGATTATGAGGTATCCCAAATATGGCACAATCAGTCTGGTGGACTATGGTGAGTTTCTTAACCTAAACCAAGGCAAGAAGCTTGAGACAGACACAGAGATGGAAATCAAACATAAATGAAAGAGAATGTTCTAAAACAAAGGCAAGAATAGGAATGAGACTTCGAAGTTCAAGGGAGGACCAAGAAATGGATGTTATATTTGTGAGGGATCTCATTTCATGGTAAAGTATTCAGACCATACAAATAAAATGGTTAATGAGAAGTTCGGTGTAGGCTATGTGTCACACCCGTACTCGAATGTGTTGTGGCAACACCTCAAAACGAAATGTCGAACATCAAACATACTAAACTACTTCCACATAACTAGAACATTTTAAAGGTTACAATGATTAGAACTTAAATACAAAATCTCTAAATACAGAATAAAGTTTAGAAGCATTAAAACTTATTTAGCAATGGTGATCCAAAATTTACAACTCAAGAAAACATTCAATACAGAAACTGATACTCAAACGAATATCTAAAATATTCTTCCAAGTATATAAGCTAAAGCCTTAAATTCTAGTTACTCAAAGTCTTCATTAAGCCATTCTTCAAGTTCCTCACCTTATAACTGAGTATTACAAGAATGTTAGTAATGGGGATAAGCTCACTAGCTCATAAGGAAAAATGGTTCGCTTAGAATTGGACATGTTACATAAATATTAATTTCTGAAGTTTTGAGTCACAAAGAAATGCACATTCAAAAATATTTTATGAAATTGTTTGCATCCCAAAAACAAATGATTTTAGATACTGGATTCCCTATATAATTTATTGAAAATTAAAATAACATGGAGAGTTCAAAATCCCAATTGAATAGGTATGTAAAGGCATATTGCGTTTGATAAACAAAGCCATTCTGAGTAGGAATCGACACTTAGTTTATAAATGAACTGACGTTGGCTTAAACAAGATGGGCAACTTATTGGATCTGATGCCAGTTTGAATGAATAAAATGGCATCATTTGAAGTTTGATGTTGCACAAAATACTAGGCATAAATTCCAGTAGAATTTTAGATATTCCCAAGGTCTAAACTATAGAGTAAAGTAAGGTTTGGGACATTCAAAACCTAATTCTAACAGAGGAGTTAAGATTATATAGTGATAACTAACAATAACATTTATAAAGAAGTTATCAAATTCGAATATAATGACTCTACATCAAGGCCATTAAGAACAATGAAGATTTTTGTAGGGATTCCAATATCACATATTTAAAAACACTTTAGATCAACAATTTCTCAAAACAATCAAATGCTTCATTTAATACTCAAAAAATTCACCAAACTTAAAATGTTTCCAAAACATTACAATTTTTTTTCCCTCATGCATTCTCAACACATCACATACAGAATTCATTACCAATTTTTTTAATGACTTAATCATACTGGGTAAGGTCTTGGCTAATTGATATTAGTCTTCTAACTATTATATCCTATTAGAAGAAGGGCCAAAACAGAGACAAGATACTGTATACCCCTAGCCAAAGGGCAAAATATATAACTAGGTACTACATCCCCCAAGTTAAGGATCGAATTCATGTAAGTTTTGGGAATTTCCACCTTAACCGCCCATATACATCAAACATTCCTATAAACCAAACTTCAAAACTTAAACAAAAACTTCACACTTTCACAAATTCATACACATAATATGCAAAGTATTAAATTTATATACATACATATCCTTTATATTAAATGGATCATGATATACCACACTAAATCAAAAATTGTACTCTTAATATAATATTTCTATGAATTTAAAGCTATTAAATTTCTCAAAAAGTAATAATAAAAAAATATAGGAAAACCAAATCTATTTACCTAGATTACCAAGAAGTTAAAACAAATCCTTCTATTACTTCCAAGGGTCTTTAATCATATACAAACCTCAAATTTATGGTCTAAATTAGAATTTAGACATTAACTAAATTTACCAAAATAATCCCTATCCAAATTATAAATTGTAAACTTAAAAACTATGAAGAACCTACCTAAGGGATTATTAAACCATGATCTCACCTTAATTTTGATCTTCTTATTCAAATCTCTTCTCCATCTCACCTTGTTGTTGTTCTTCTCCTCTATCTGTGTAGTTATTGAAACAACATGAAAAAGGTTCAATAATGGGTGTGTAACTAATACAAAATAGGAGTGTTATGAAATTAAAGACCCCTATTAATATAGTAATTTGCCAATAAGTCCTTACTTAATATAACTTACAGTTAACCCCAAGAATCATGGTTAAAAGCCCATTTAATATTTAAAATATATTAAATTAGGAAAACTTAAGGAATGTGGAGGTCTTTTGACTCATATTGCATCATATTACAAAAAAGTTTCATCTCCAAAACTTATGTAACTTGATCATCGAGTAGGTTGTGGTACTTCTGGCATACACCTTCTTTTAATTCCCCAATTGCTTCGTGCTCAAAATATTTTAACTATTATACTTTTATGTAAGGTATTAATCTTTGTCTACTTGAATCTTCCTATCTAAAATCTTCAACAGTACATCTTCATACATTAAATCTTTCTAAACTCATATTAGCAATGCTCTTGAATTTGACTTGGGGCACATATTTTTGCAACTATGATGCATGGAACACGTTCTGTAATCTAGATAATAGTGGTGGTACAGCTAGTTAGTAAGCCAACTCACCAATCCTCTCTAAAATTATTTATAGTCCAACATATCTTAGGCTTAATTTTTTATTTTTACCAAATATCATCACATTTTTTGTAGGAAAAACCTTTTGATCTACCATCTCCCCATATTAGAATTTTAATGGTCTTTGTTTGATATAGCCCCATTCTTTTGACGATCTTGAGTAGCTTTCGATCTTTCTCAAATGACTAGGGCCTTCTCAAACACAATTTGCACCAACTCTAGATTGGTGATCCTTTTCTTACCCATGTCAGTCTAACACACCAAAAATCTACATTTCTATCCAAAAAAAGCCTCATATGGTGCCATTCCAATACTAAATTGGTAGTTGTTGTTATAGGAGAACTCTACTAAGGTCAAGCTATCAATCTAACTTCCTTTAAAGTCCAGAACATAAGCTCAAAGCATATCTTCCCGTGTCTGAATTGTCCTTTTAGATTGACCATCGATTTGAGGGTGGAAGGTAGTACTGAGAATGATGACAGTCCATTTGGCTTTGTTGAAACTCTTCCAGAAGTGAGACATGAATCTTGATCTCTGTCTGATACAATATTTACTAGTAATTCATTTAGTCCAACAATTTCATTTATATATAACTTGACTAACTCTTTCGTAGAAGTAATCACCTTCATAGGTAGAAGGAGTGTTGACTTAGTCAATCTAACTACAATGACCCAAATTGTGTTCTTCACGGTCTTGCACTTAGGCAACCTAATAAAAAAAAAAATCTATAGTAATATGCTTTCGCTTCCATATCCGAATATCTAAAGACTTTAGTAGCTCAACCAATCTTTGATGTTCTTCCTTAACTTGTTGGCACACCAGACTCCTAGAGATGAATTATTCTCTTCTTTATTGCATACCACATCACCTACAGTTCTTCTTGAGATCCCTATATATCTTGGTTCCTTAAAGATGAATCAATAGCTTCATGTTATAAGCCTCCTTAATCACTTATGCCCTTAATGTTTCATCATTTGGGACATATAATCTACCTCTAAATTGAAGGTTGTTGATAAAGGCTAAAATCATCACTATTTTTCTAGTTATTTGAGGTGAAATTGAGATACTTTTAATGTAATAACTAGGCATATTCCTTATTATTTGACATTTTTCTTGTAGAAAGTGTTTTTGACAAATTTGTGTAAATTTAAATTGATTTCAAGTGAAAAGTGAAAGTTTTCAAAACATACCTGGTGCCAGGTCTGGCAAGTGGACCAAGTGCTAAGTCCAATCTGGCCAAACAGTGAAAACAGAGCAAATGTCCAGGGGAAAAACAGAACACACCTACTTCCAGGTGGGTCGACTAGACCCGATGCCAGGTCCGCTTTGGAGAGGCAAAATCTTGTGCACGAATTTAGTATTTTTCCAAAAATTTTGATATTTTTCGAATTCTACTTGGCCAAGACTCCTCAAGCAAAAAATTTTAGCATCAAAGAAGCCTATTTAAACAAGAAAAACATAAGAAAAAAAATAGTGAATCAAAGAGTAAACATTTCAATCACTCAAAGAATGATTGATTCACTATTCAAGGAGGGTTGTTCAAGAGAGTCTTCAATGGAAAAGATGGAAGCTTACTATAAGTACTTTTTTTTACCTTTGTTTTCTTATTCTTAAACAATGATGTATTCAACATTTTCATTATAATTCAACATTATTTTGGAATTCATGATTTTTGGATTAATTTAGTTATTTGATCAATTTTTTATCATCTTTGGTATTTGATTACTTGTTATCATTGGTTATTAATGTGGTTTCTTCTAATTGACTTGGAAAATGATGTTAGGAGTTCATTGCATTGATTTCGTATTTGTCAAATCTTAGTGGACTTGAAAAATGAAGTTAAGATTAAAGGACTAAAATGATTTTAAAAAATAGTTAATTTCACCTAGAGTAATGGGTCACTAGTTAATTTCATATTTATGAGGAATTGAGTTTAATGCATGTTTTGGTTATGTTGGTTTGATTGGAAAATCTACTAATTTAATCAAAAGATAGTGATTCCATGGATTAGGACAGAAGTGGAGTCTATATAAGTAGACTCATGACTTAGAAAATGATTAAATTTTACGTTATATTCCTTTATGATGCTAAAATGATGATTACTTGAGATAGTTGCTAAATGATTCATGATGCGTAAATTTTGGGTGTATAAAAATCATCAAATTTAAATTCATTCCTTAATCAAGTTTTAATTAAAACATTAATCACAAAATACACATATGAACAAGTATACTCATCGTAAGAATAACATAGGGAATTAACGAGTATCGATCCTCAAAAAATTAAGTACACACTAAATACTTTTCATTCATTATTTAACTGGCCAAGTAAAGTGATAAGATAATAAAAAGAAAATAAAAAAATGTACAATCCTAGAATGTAGGAATGTGTAGTTTAAATAACAATCTTAGAGAACATGACAATGAATCATTTAACAACTTTCTCAATTAATCATCATCTTAACATCATGAAGGAATATAAAGTAAAGCTCAATCGTTTCTCAAGTCATGAATTTACTTATATAGACTCCACTTCTTTCCCAATCTATGAAATCACTATCTCTTGATTAAATTAGTAGATTTTTCAATCAAACTAACATAACCAAAAGATGCATTAAACACAATTCTTTATAAACATAAAATTAGTTAACAACCCTCTAGGTGAAATTAACTAATCTTTGATTACTTAAGTTCTTTGGTCTTAATTTCATTTCCCAAGTCCGTTAAGAAATAACAAGTATGAAATCAATAAAATTAAATCAACTCCTAACGTCGTTTCCCAAGTCAATTAGAAGTAAATCTAACTTCATCAATTCTTCCATGATCACAAGTAATCAAACACCAAGAATGATAGAAAATTGATCAAATAACTAAGTTAATACAAAAAGCATGAATCTCAAAATATTGTAAAATTACAATGAAAATATTGAGTACATCATTATTCTAGAAAAAGAAAATAAAGGTAAAAGAAAGAACTCATAGACAAGCCTCCTTCTTCTTCCTTAAAGACTCTCTTGAACAATACTCCTTGATATGATGAATTCCTCCTTTTATGAGTGATTTACTGATTCGATCGTTGAATTCATACTCTTGTCTTGTCTTTTTCTTACTTAAATAGGCTTACAAGATACTAAGATTCATCTCCTAAGAGTTTTGGGCTGAGTATAGATTGGAAAATACCAAAACTCTTGAAAATTACCAAATTTGCATAAAAATTGAAAAGCTCGCCAATAGGGACCAAAGCAGAGCTAGCACAAGCTTGGAGGGTCACGGCCGGTGCCGGCCGTGCTTTTTTTTCCCCCAAAAAATCCCCTATTGTCTAGATCGGGGTCGGCCTCAGTTCCGTGGGTTATGGCAAACGCCGGCCGTGCTCAAACGGCGACGCTTTTGTCGTTTTCGGCAATAAAATCCAAAAATGCCTTTCTAAGGATAAAATATCACATATGAAGGAATATGCCTAGTTATTACAACAAATATATCATAAAACACCTTCAAATAACTAGAAAAATATAGATGAATTTTTCGCTTATTACATTCTCCCACACTTGAACTTTGCTTGTCCTTAAGCAAAGCCCTTAAACAAAGAAAAAAAGACATTCCTTCAAAAAGTTCACTTAGACAAAATCATAATTACGTTTCAAACTATGTATATGTCCTTGTCATTCCTTCAACCTTTTAAAATCATTCACAAAACACAATACCAAAAAAAATACATCAAGGCCCTTGAAGTCAAATTAAACAAGTTGATACACTAGTATAGGAACATTATTTCACCCTTCAAGTAGAAGCATGTAAAACATGAAGTATACAAGTCAAGTTATCTACCAACTCAACTATTATAAGTCAAAAAATTGCATAACTTAAGTCATGTTTTGAGAAAAACACTCCAAAATTTTTTTCTCTCAATTTTTTAATGACTTAGGGAATTAATAGCCTCAAGTGCATGGATTTCTCTTCACACAACGTATTAGCCCCCTTTTAGTAATCACTCATCATTTATCAACAATATCTCTCTCTCTTTTTTTTTTTTCCTTTTGCTTTCGGAAATTAATAGCCTCAAAAAAGTGGATTTCTCTTTACTATCTGTATTAGCCCCCATAATTAAGCAACAACAATTTTGTTTTCTCATCAACAACAATCATTTCATTTTTTTGTCTCAATAACAACAGTCACAACAATTGTCCACAATTTTTCCACATTCTTGTTCCTCATTACAACTCAAAGCTAAGCAAAATTCAATCCCATAATATAAGAGTTAGCCAACAACCTTTCTTATATTCCTTACATTATCCATATTTAAACTAAATAAGTCAAATAATACTCAAATACTAATGCATAAGTAAGATTAATTCAAATTCTCAAATCCTAAGACATCATATCCAATAAACCATTTTAATCCACCAAATGAATGATACATCGTATATCTAAAAAAGAAAGACAATCACAACCTTGGTAAGGCATTGAAACCACATGTTTTTTTTAAAAAAAAAATTAGAAAAAAATATGGAAAATACTTTCAAAACAAAACTCTTCCCTACACTTAAATTGGACATTGTCCTCAATAGCAAAAAATGTAACAAAGAAAGCAAAGCCAAGGGACCAAAAATAATTAAAGAGGAAGAATAGAGAATAGAAAATACTCCCATCGCACTTTAAACTTCAACATATGTGAATTCATCACAAGGAGGCACAAGAGAAATTGTATCTAAAAATAAAAGGAACAAAAAAAAAAGAGCATAAATCTAGAAAAGAACAAGAAAATCAAAATAAAGGAAAAGAAGGAAAGAAAGGAACTAAAAAGAAATCTAAAAAAAGTTCATGAAAATATAAAAGGAAAAGAAAGTTAAAGAAAAGAAATACATAGGAGTGGGAAAATACTCAATCCTCATCATTATTATCCTTAGCATTGGCCCCATGGCTACCATCGCCTCCTTGAGTGCCCGGAAATTTTTGCATCCATTGCGCTCATTGTTGTTCTTGAGCATCTTGGCGTCTAGTGAAGGCAGTCATGGATTCGCGCAGTTATAGTAATATCTCCATTTGCGTTTCCATACCAACTATCAAATGTTCTAATTGCCCTTGCACATCAGCCTCAAAATCACTCCGAGGTTGTGTTTGGGAACTACTAGCATGAGCTCGAGGTGGTGGCACCGGATGCTCTTCTTCTTCGAGTGAAAGTTCGACTCGTCTTGGATACTGCACATCAAAAGGTCGCTGATAACCACAACTAGTAAGTGTTTGCTCAGTAACCGTCTCACGCTTCGTGGTGGTTTTAGTAAGTTCCCCCTCTAAGCTAATGCTAAAGGCTTCAAGAATTCTGATTATCACAAGGGGAAAGACTAAAGCTTTTGTAGCAATGCAAGAATAGATCACATTCTATATGGATTGAATGATTAAAAGAGTAAGCAGGATGGGTAGAGTGTGTATCATCCTATGAAGAATGTGCAAGTCAATAACACGAGACTCATTGAACCCACTAGCTTTTGGAACAACATTGTAAGCAAAGATATAGACTAGGACATGTAGGTTAGCTTTAAGATCATTATTAGAGTAAAAACTTACTTGCCCTATATGACCTCTCCTATACAATCTCAAGGCAATTTTAGTATCACTTATTTTCCACTTAAGATCAGACAATGACTTTTGGTTGTTGTGATCTACAGCTAACCAAAGACCTTCATCATTTACACGAAGGATGGCAGCTAGTCTCTCTTTATCTAGAAAAATGGGGGTGCCCTTTACTCTAGTCTCAATAGTCTCAAGATGGTTAGTGCGTTTTTTGACCATGTTAACACAAAACTCTTTGATCGAGCATATGGCAATATGGTCCTTTAAGCAAAATAATTGGTCCCCACCTAATCATCTAAACATGATGCCTAACTTGAGGGTACGGTCTAGTGAGGATGCGAAAATGCGTTTTACTATAGTCTTATTAGCGACCCTCTTAGTGTACCACTCTTGGCAGGATGGATTAGTGAAATCAGTAGGGTGTAAAAATAATGGGTCTATGGAAGTAGGAGTAGAGGAAGATGAAGCTCTAGCCCGTTTAGACAATTGACCCCGCTCTCTAGGTATGGTGAAAGGATATAATGATGGCTAACCAGGAGGATGACTAAGTTACCACCCCCAATGGCACAACAACACTCAATATAATCAAATTACCACAACACAACTTTGCACATAATCCCACACTCCACAATCTTTAATCAATCCAACACAACCACAACCCACAACAACATTTAACTCAATCTCCTTCCAAAACCTGCAAGAACAACAATAGAATACCACAATATAAACCATAACATGGTTTCCAATGTTTTCATAACCTGATTAAAGCATAACAAAAAAAAAAAAATATCCATATTCCCAGATAAAAGTAATGCCTAAGCATAGCACATGAATTCCTCAACAAAACGATTGTCATAATCAAGAATATACCATTTATGATCATACTATGGATCATACTCTCATGCTATTCTGTTCAAAATAATGCAAGGAAGATAAGCCAATTCAACCATCAATTCCTAGGCATGCAATTTTCGGCCAAAGATAGGAAAATTCCAATTGCAAGAATGTGACTGTAGGAATGCAAGAAAAATCATACTTTTGTGTTCTACAGTGCATGGGCAAGCAAAAGATGCAATCTTTTTGATGAAATCCTTGCTTGCATTGAGGGATTTGGAAGTGGGGTTTTGAAGAAAAATGTGAGATTTTTCAACTTTAGATCTATAGATTCAATAAAAACAAGAGGATTTTGTGTTTGATTGATATTTTTGAAGGAAAAAATAGAACCGATGATGTTTAAGGGTGTAGAAACGGTGCCAGGTTGAGAGGAAAATTGAGGGAAGTGAGTTATTTTGAAAACAAAGTGGCCAATTCGGTGCCGGCCCTACTCTGGGCTAGAAAAAATAATATTTTTAATAAATAAATAGATGTGAAAAATGGAAACTACGAAATTATGAAGAAAATATCACAAAAAATCATAACTTAAAAATACATGAGGATGAATAAAAGCACACAAGAATTAACTAGATGTCCTAAAGTAAAAATCATAAATCACTCAAAATCATTTTTTGCCATTGTCAAGATCACGTGGATTGGTTTTAGTATTGCCCGGAAGAGATCCCACTTGACGATCTCCAGGGAGTTTAGCTAGTTGACCAATTTAACTCTAAAGATTGTGCATGGATGCCTCCAAGTTTGTTTTGATGACATCTACTCCTTGAAATTACTTCTTCGTACCACTTACCAATTGATTTACCAACTCTTCTAATGATGGCTTAGGTGGTGGTGCATTGTAAGGCAAATGGGGTTAAGTCATTTGGTTCCCAAAATTAGAAGAAGCCTGCCTAGGTTGGTTTTGGTTGTTCCATGCAAAGTTAGGGTGATTTCTCCAACTAGGATTATAAGTGGTGTTATAGGGATTATTACCTTGTAGACCATATGCAGCTTGTTCTAATGATTCTTGTGATGACCCTATATGTTGGCACTCATAGTTTGGATACCATTCCCCACAAAAGTTACAACTTACACTCATTACCTACTGTTGGGAAAGAGACAATACCAATTGATCCATCTTTTGCATGAGTGTTTCCACCTTTGCCTCTAATGTTGCCATTGCATTCATCTTGTGTACTCTATGGACACGATTTCTTGACCGTGAATTACCTCAAGCATAGTTGTTCATGGCCAAATTTTCAATCAAATTAAATACCTCTTCTAGGGTTTTAGAATTAATGGAGCCTCCTACAGATGTATCAACTAGTGTAGGAATATGCCTTGTTATCATATGCTCTAGAATAATTGTATAAATTGCATATTCCTCATCCTTGAATTGTATATGTATTTTTTATTTTTATTTTTATTATTTTATAACTTTATTGGGTCGATCAAATAATGAATGAAAAGTGATTAGTGTATACTTATTCATTTGAGGATTAATACTCGTTAATTCCCTATATTAAGCATGCGATAAGTATACTTGCTCGTATATATATTTTGAGATTAATGTTTTAATTAAAACATAACTAAGCTATGGATTTAAATTTAATGATTTTTTAACACCTAAATTTTAAGCATCAAGTTTTTGGCACTATTGCCGGGGAACAATATCATGAAAGCTTAAATTTTATTGATTTAGCCATATAAATATGTAAATAGGTAGATACATGTTAATAAGTACTAACTTATTTTTGCATGTTTGTATATATTTTTATAATTAACTATTTAATTTTACTAACTCCGTATTAATGTGAAATATGTGTATTAATTGTATTCCACTATTCGATGATTTTTACATCATAAATTTTGAGTTAATACTAACTTTTTTTTTTTTTTATTTTCAGGTTTGGACTTTCGTTTATGTTACATGATATTTTGGGGCAAACTAATTTTATTTTTATTTTATATTTCTTATTTTAGTCTAATTTTTAATTTATGCATTCTAATGTATTGTATTCATGCATTCATTTAGGATAGTTTTTATTTATTTTTATGAAACAAAAAAAAAATGATTTTTGGTCTGCCAGAGCTGATCTGGCGTTGGGCCCGAACTTTGGCCCGAGCGCCAGTTCAACACGGCCCAAAATTGAGCAAAGACAGAATGGGCCTAGTGCCAGGCCCAGTCCATGGACCTAGCACCAGGTACGATCGACTACATGACAAGTAATGACCATTCATGGCCATTTTATTTTTCAAACAACTCTTATCTCCCTCATTTTTTCTGTTAACCCATCGCCTGGTCACTTTCTAAACCTCCAAAACACCTTCCAAACACAAAATCCTTACTTTGCTTTTAAAGTTTTGGATTAAAATTAGGAAAAATCTAATATTTTCTTCCAAGACCTAATTTTCAATCCTTCCATTTGATGCACAATTTCTTCAATATTTTTGCATAGGATCATTGCCCATATATTAGAGATCATTTTGGTATGATTTGTCTACACTTTCTACGGTTCAATTTTTCATATTGATTATTGGATATTTTTCTATGAATTTTTGTCCTAAAATTCTTGTGTAGTTTTTGTTGGATGGATTTAATGCAAATGTTGCTTTCTTTGAGACTTAGTTAGCATGGGAATATGATTGACAATGATATTTGATTAATATAATTCATGTTTTTGGAAGCTATTGAGCATGCCTCCCTCGTGTGTAATGTTGAGCTCACTAAGATATATGATAATTGTTCATGTTTAACTTAGCATGGTTGTTATGAGCTTTACATGATGATATGGATGGCATGGCTAATTGAACATTGTGTTAACGAGCTTTACATTGTTAATTGGTAGCTATGAAGTATTGTGATTTGATCATGAATATTGATATTGTGTTTGGAATTATACAATGGATATATTTCTTGCAGGTTTGTTGGAGGAGGTTGTGGTGTGTCTTGTTGGCTTCTTGTGGTGTTTTATGTTGAGGTGGTGGTTGTGTTGAATGTTGTTGTAATAGTCAGACAGTTGAAGGTTGTGTTTACTTGTAGTGTAAAGAGTGATTTTGAGGGTAACCAATTTTCTTTTATCGTACATTTGTTCATCATCATATCTATACCATGTCTAGGAGACCTTGGGTGTTGGCACCTGGGGATAAGAGAGCTAGAGATTCATCTTCGTCTACACCTACTTTTGAGCATCTACCTACCCAACTTAGCCAATTCTGTGATTGCCAAGTCTGGTATCAAAATCACCAACATAATAAAATCATAGTAGAAAAAATGTATAGTCCCTCCTTAGATAATTCCTTGGAGCTTTCTATCATGTCTAGGTGATTAGGGTAGGAGCCTATCATTCGACTTGGGGGTGCTTATTGTCCTATGTGAGTAAGAGAATTTTATGCCAATCTGATGGAAAAGAAGAAAAACAACCTCCAAGTTATTTCTACTATGGTTAAAGGGGTACCTATTGAGTTTGAGAGTATTAGATTAACCAAGATTTTAGAAGTACCTAATGAGGGGCTATGGATAGCTGTGGACCATAATAACCAAAAGATTATTTCTGAGCCTACCTGGGATATGAGTGCTATGAGGACAAGGTTGAATATGTGGAGGAAGGGAAAATAGGTCAAAATCATTATTACTTCAATAATGATCTTGAGGCTCAATTACGTGCTATAGTCTACGTTTTCGCTTTCAATGTTTAACCTAAGGCGAGTGGTTTTAATGATTCTAGGGCCTTGATCTTTACATTCTTGACAAGATGATGAGGAGTGAGCCTATTCCCCTTGCCCTTATTACTCTTCAGTCCATGCGAGAGGTTGTTTACTCTGGCATAATTGCTAAGGCCCTCAAATTCCCCTTGGATATTATGTACATCCTACACGACTTTAGCGTGAGATTAGATGGAGAGATTAGTAAGCCCACAACTGACCAAGACCTAGTGATTGAGCATACTTTGGTTCAGTGTGGCTATCGTTACGATGAGAGGGAGAAGCGATAGAAGAAGCCTTTTGAGGTCTAGTACCCCGGGATAGCAGAGCTTCCCCCTGATGAGGAGGAGGAAGAGGAGCAGCTTACTCGCCCTCGCACCCGTGCCATCGATTTTCATTCTCATACTGATTTTGAAGCACGAGTAAAGGCCTAATTGGAAAGCCAAATGACCATCCTCCTTCAACTGCAAGAGTCCATTATTGACCTCCATCACCATCAGGATGTCCAAGAACAAAAGTTGATGACCTTGATCTAGCAATCCACTGGTGCCTCCACGAGTCTAGCAGCAGGTGATAATGAAGATGATGATGAGTCTGAGAACTCTTGATCTACTCTTTGCACTTGTATTTTATTTTATTTTATGTCCTTTTTTCTATTATTTCTTTTCTTTTGAATTTTAATAACCTTTCCTAGCTTTTAGTTCTCTTTTCTTTTATTTTATTTTTCTTTCTTTTCTAGATTTATGTTGTTTGTTTTTTTTTTTTTAGTTAGGTATCTTTGTGGCTCCTTTAATGACTACTTCTTGTGGTGGATTCACACATATTGGACCTAATGTGTAATGGAAGTATTTTTTTTTCATTCTTCCTCTTTATTTATTTTGGTCATCTTGGTTTTGCTTTTATTGTTATATCTTTGGCCATTGAGGACAATATCCCATTCAAGTATGGGGGGAGGGATTTAATATTTTCTTAAGTCTATATTATTTTTGTGAGAAATTTTTCTAAATTTTTGTGTGGCTTTTATTATTTAGTAAGATTGTAATTGTTTTTCTTACTTAGATAGGATTTTTTGTCATTCATTTGGTAGATTTTTATGAAAGTGGTTTATTGGATAAGATATTTTTCAAGACTTGAAAATTTGGATTAATCTTGTTTATACATTGGTATTTAAATATTATTTGACTTATCTAGTTTGAATATGGAGAATATGATGAATGTGGAGAAAGTTTATTGGCTAACTCTTGCATTATGGGTTGAAATTTTACTTAGCTTGGAGTTGTGATGAGGAATGTGAGGAGATAAAAGATCTTTGAGTGGAAGGATTGTGAAAAATTTGTGTGAGTTGAAAAATTGAGAAAAATGAGTTGATTGTTGTTTCTTCTTTGAAGATGACAAAGTATTATTTTTGCGTGGTTATGGGGGCCAATACGGATAGAGAAGAAAAATTCACTTTCTTAAACCTATTAATTCCTAAGAGCAAAAGAGAAGAAATATATTGAAAAAAAAATAATGAATGACTACAAGGGGGCCCATATGGTGTATGAAGAGAAATCTATACATTTAAGGCTATCAATTCCCTAAGCCATTGAAAAAAAGTGAGAGAAAAAATTTTGAGTACTTTCCTTACAGTATGACTTGAGTTGTGCAATTTTTGAATTTATAATGCTTGAGTTGGTAGATAGCTTGACTAGTGTGATTCGTGTTATCTATATTTTTACTTGAAGGGTGAAATAATTTTTAGACTAAGGTATAAACGTGATTAATTTGACTTCAAGAGTTTTATGATGTCTTATCAAATGTTTCAAAGCGTAATTATTTTCAAAGGGATTAAAGAATGGCAAGAGTTTTATTTAAAGTTTGAAGGAAAGTTATAATCCTTGTTATGTTTTAAAATCTGTGGAATGATAAAATACTTATGTTTTCTTGATGATTTTCTTAACTTAAAGTGTTTTACTTTAGGACAAACAAAAGTTCAAGTGTGGAGGTATGTGATAATGGCTAACATCATCACTATTTTCCTAATTATTTAAGGGTAAATTGAGATACTTTTGATGTAATAACTAGGCATATTCTTTTCTATTTCATATTTTGCTTGTAAAAAGTGTTTTTGACAAATTTGTGCAGATTTAAGTTGATTTCGAGCAAAAAGTGGAAGTCTCTAGAACACAATTGGCTCCAGGTCTAGCAAGTGGACTAGGCGCCGATTACAATCTGGCCAAACAATGAAAACAGAGCAAACATCCAGGGGAAAAACAAAACACACCTGGTGCTAGGTGGGTCGACTGGACTTAGCGCTAGGTCCGCTTTGGAGAGGCGAAATCTTGTGCACAAATTTGGTAATTTTTCAAAGATTTTGGTATTTTTTGAATCATACTCAGCCAAAAATCCTCAAGCAACGAATTTTTGCATCAAAGAAGCCCATTTAAAGAAGAAAAATACAAGAGAAAAATAGTAAATCAAAGAGCAAAAATTCCAATCCCTCAAAGAAGGAGAGATTCACCATTCAAGGAAGGTTGTTAAGAGAGCCTTCAAGAGAGAAGAAAGAGGCTTATTTATGAGTGCTTTCTTTTATCTTTATTTTCTTATTTTTAAACAATGATGTATTCAATATTTTCATTTTAATTTGACATTATTTTGGAATTCATGGTTTTTTGGATTAATGTAGTTATTTGATCAATTTTCTATCATCTTTGGTATTTGATTACTTGTTATCATTGGTCGTTGATGCAGTTTCTTCTAATTAACTTTGGAAACTATGTTAGGAGTTCATTGCATTAATTTTGTATTTATCAAATCTTAATGGACTTGAGAAGCAAAGTTAAGATTGAAGGACTAAAGTGATCAACAATTAGTTGATTTCATCTAGAGTAAAGGGCCATTAGCTAATTTCATGTTTATGAGGAACTGAGTTTAATGTATATTTTGGTTATGTTGGTTTGATTGAGAAATCTACTAATTTAATCAAAAAATAATGATTTCATGGATTGAGAAAGAAGTGGAGTCTATATAAGTAGATTTATGACTTGGGAAACGATTGAATTTTACTTTATATTCTTTCATGATGCCAAGATGATGATTACTTGAGATGGTTGCTAAATGATTCATTATCATGTACTCTAGCATAATTATCTAAATTGCATATTCCTACATCCTTGAGTTGTATATAGATATTTTTTATTTTCTTTCTTATTATTATATCACTTTATTGGGTTGATTAAATAATGAATAAAAAGTGATTAGTTTGTACTTGTTCTTTTGATGATCGATACTCATTAATTTCCTATGCTATGCTTACAATGAGTATACTTGCTCATATATGTATTTAGGGATTAATATTTTAATTAAAACTTGACTAAATGATGAATTTAAATTTAATAATTTTTGTTCACCCAAAATTCATGCATCAACTGTCATTCTCATTTATCTAAAAATTTGATTGTTCTTCTTTAAGAGCTATTGTCCTTTTCTTTTCTAACTCAGTGTCCTTTATCTAAGCCTTTTTAACTTGTTCTGCTAAGGTGATTGGACTATTAAAGTAGGTATATAACTTATAGCCAGTAGCACTACTTCTAATTACAGCCTCTCAAACTTTAAAATTAATTACTCCTGGTCAGTGAGCAAAGCTGCTAAAGTCCTGGATCTTTTCCCATTAAGAGCATCAACTACATGGTTTACCTTCCTTAGATGATAATTAATCTTCCAGTCACAATCCTTGAGCAACTCCAACCATCTCCATTGCCTCATGTTAATCTTCTTCTATAAGGAAAAAAATTCTTCAAACTTTGTTGATTTATGAAAACTTCACACGGCTTCCTATATAAACAATGTTTCCAAATCTTCAATGTGAACACAACTGTTGCTAAATCTAAATCATGGGTTAGATAAATCTGCTCATAAGACTTCGATTAGCATAAAACATAAGCTATTCCTCTTCTTTTCAGTTTCAACACACAGCCTAATCCATTTTTTGAGGCATCGCTATACATAGTGAAACCTTAACTAAGAAGGCAAGGCCAAAACTGGTGTGAAGTCAACCTCTTCTTTAGTTCTAGAAACCCTTCTCACAAGCTATATCACATTTGAATTGAATCCTCTTCTGGGTTAATTGAGTGGTGATTTTAGAGAATTTCTCCACAAATTTTTAATAATAGCCAGCCAATCCTAAGAAAATTCTAATCTAAAAAGCAGTAGTTGGCCTAGGCAGCTCTGTTTGTATTATGCCCTAGAATCAATCATTTGTATAATGTATTTTCCATATTTATTAAATTAAAGGCATTATTTATCTTTTAGTTCATTTGATTACCTCATATATTAATGTGTATAAAATTGATAGATAATCCTAAGCAAAATGTACAATGTTAAGAAAATCTTAATAGTGATCATGATGTGAGATTCCTACTACACTATGTAATACTTGTACTTAAACTATCATTAGTCATAGTGTTAATGAGATGGAACATCATTAATGCACAAAAACTAGCACGTATTAACTTTTAAGTTGGATCTAGTGGTGGTTCTTACATTCGTGAATATTACGATACTCAAAGTTAACATGTAGATGCTTTTCAAAGGAACAAGTTGATGGGATTTCTATGTCACAATAACGATTACTGTGGCAGAAACTAAGAAATTCAAGCCCCAAGATCACAAGCATGATATTTAAAATAGGTTTAACAATGAACAAAATGTAACGGTTTTACCTTTCTTTGTGCATCTGAAAAATACAATTTTCCTTCTTCTTGTCTGACAATTGTGGCACGATCCAGCAATCCTCTTGATCAAACACCACGAGAGTCGAATGTCCAGCCATTACAATCACAGTGTGTGATTATCTCTAATAGAAATCCACACAGAGGATCACATCAAAGCACCAAGATTTTTCTATGCTAGTGGAAAACAAAATGGTGGCTAGGGTTTTTGCAGAAAAACGAGAGAGAGAGAGAGAGAGAGAGAGAGAGAGAGAGAGAGAGAGAGAGAGAGAGAGAGAGAGAGAGAGAGAGAGAGAAGAAGAAGAAGAAGAAGAAGAAGAAGAAGAAGAAGAAGAAGAAGAGGAGGGCTTTGGAGGGTGTTGTTGCCGTGAATAGCTCTCGCCCTAAGGCATCATGTATATATCTCATATGACACGAAAAGGCTGAAAACCCTCCATCTGAGAATTCTAAAACAATTAGAATTCTCTAATTGTAATTGGAATCATCAAGTTCTCACAATTATAATTTGGCCCATAAATTATAACTAATTATAATCTGGCTACAATTACTTCTCTTTCTCACAATTAACCCCACTATGTTATCAAATAACATCTTGAGTATATAATCTACTATTGTGTGGGACCTATTAGGTTTCCCAGTCAATTGGTAGCGAATATAAATTAATCCAAACGTCTTTGAGACTAATAATTCATAATTAATTAGAATTAAGCATATAAATTCTAATCAGGATTGGTTTAATAATTCATCAATTAATAAACCCATATTCTCAGATTATGAGCGGTATCTAGCAATACATCATGACCACCCAAAAGTCCAGGAAGTCAAGTGGCTTGACATGAACCCTTCAATAACAAACTATAGTGCAATTAACTCATTTCACTATACAATATCTCATTCGATTTGGAGTACGGAATTAATGCCAACTCCCTCCATAATATATATATATATATATATATTAATTTTAGCCCGAATATAATAGTGCTTGTACCATGAACCCACTACTCTAGATGTGTATCAATTGGAACTGTTTTCAATACACAGTCACCTTGGCCAAAGACTTCTCGAGTAGTAATTCCTACAAGTGGCAGTGAGATATTTGCCCCTACTATTAGGAGTGGTGAATCCTTTATTGACCATCTCAATTACTTTTGTTTACCTCACAATATACCCAATATCCATCCCATAGGCGGCCCTCGATCTGGCTCTAGAGATTAGAATCAAAGCACAATGCTCAACAAATAAAGTACCTTGGAAATCTTAAGTCTAAAGATACTTACACGTTTGCTATATTGAGATTATATCACTGTAACTAAATAGTTATCCATGTAATTCTATAGCTAGGTCATCCAATGTACTTGTTCTATTAACAAACATCTACATGTTAACATTGAGTATCTCAATGCTCACGGATATGAGAAACACCGCATGATCAAATCAGGAAGTCTAACACATGGTAGTCTTAACGCATTAATGATGTCCTATCTCATTAATACTACGACTAGGGACTATTTAAGTAATAACACTATACAGCTGTAGTAGGAATATCGTATCATGATTTTTATCATGATTTTCTTAACACAATGTTGTACTAGGAACTTTATCTAACAGTTATATTACACAAAAGTAAACAAAAGAAACTGTAAGATAAATAATGCTTTTCGTTAAATAAAATATGTCATATATAATGTACAAGTGATTGCCTCTATGGCATAACACTAACACAAGTTTATTACATTACTATGGACTTTGTTAATGGCCTACCGATGAGCAAAATTAGAAAAATACAGTTCAGGTAATTGTGGATCGTCTTACCAAGATTGTTCATTTTATTCCTATGAATGTGAAATAATCTATGGAAAAGGATACACAAGTTTATACTCAAGAGATTGTGAGATTGCATGGAGTTACTGCAAGTATCGTTTCTAGATTTTGAAAGAAAGAAAAAATCAAGAATCTTTAGGAATGACTCTAAATTTTAGTACATCTGCTTATCTGCAAATAGACGAATAATCCGAAAGGGTTATATAGATTTTTGAAAATATGTTGAGAGCCTGTGTGCATGATTTTGGAAATCAATAGGTAGACAAATTTTATCTACGAAATTGGCATATAACAACAGTTATCAAGTTTCAATAGACATGACACTTTTTGAAGCAGCATATGGTTGTAAGTGTCAAACTCTATTGTATTGGGCCTGGGAAGAATATAGACCAAATAATAGTGATGGGAGAAATAATATTCATGAAATGGATGAGAAGAAGAAATTGGTGCAAGAAAGGTTGAAAACTACATAGAGTAGGTAGAAAAGCTATGCCAACAACAGAAGATAGGAATTGGAATTTCATATTGGGGATTCACTATTTCTAAAATTAATACCGAGTAAAGGAATATTGAAACATTTGAACAGTGGGAAGTTGAGTCCATGATATATTAGATCTTTGTTAATCACTGGGAGAATTGGACCCATGGTATATAGGTTGTATATAGATTAGATCTTCCTAATAGATTGACTGATATTCATGATGTATTTCATATTTCACAACTTAAGAAATACAATCTTGCTCTTGAACATGTGTTGAGTGATGAGCCACTACAATTGCATTTGAATTTAAGTTATGAAGAGAAGCCAGAGAAAATTTTGAAATGAAGTATTAAGGATTGAAAAATAAAAAGATTCTTATAGTTAAAGTATCATAGGAATACCATGGAATTTAAGATGAAATCGAAGAATTGGTGAAGAAGAAGTATTTGAATTTGATTTGAAATATGACATAAGCAATTTTGAGGATAAAATTCTTTTAAGTGGGGAAAAATGTAACAACCTTTATATTCATGCATAAATATACAAGTAAAATGACATTTTATGAGCATATTAGTATATGGGTAATTATTTGAATATAATATGGGAGTATACTTACATATTTTTATGAGCATTTATTTGAATAAATTATATGACTACTTTTTATACTATTTGTTTATGGATCAAATATTTGCATAGAAACATTATGTACACTTATGTAAATATATTGTAATGCTTTATAGTTATTTAAAATTTTATGTTTAGAATAGAGAATTATTTATTAAAAAGTATTTTAGGCATTTATTAAGTGAAAAATATTATTTTTGGAATAAATGTGAGAAATTGATTTTTCAAGGGACTCAATGTTGATTTTTATTAAATAAAATTCATATTTTAATATTTTAACTACTTTAATTTTGAAATTAGTTACTTTTGATTCTCATTTGACCAAGACTTTAAACTCTTTGAACTTTTTGAACTTATACTTATTATTTTTACACAAGAATAATTTTTATTGATTTAATTTTATTTTATTAAACCTAAATGTGCCTAAAATATGTGAAATTCTCCTATTACCCTTGACGTGTGTCGCCACTCTTGATAGGAATCAAGCTCACCACGAATACCAATCTTATGAAGAGGGAGTAACCTTACAAGGATTAATGACAAGAGTAAGGATGAAGAGGTTTCAAGAAGGTCTCCAAGCATTCATGAAGCCATACTTGAAGTTGGAGGAGCATTGGAAGACAAGTGATGGGTTTAAGGAGTATAATTTGATGACAATTGAAGAGAAGAATCAATAAGAAACCAAGAAAGATGAAGGGAATTTATTTGAGCAACACATGAAAGCTGGAAGCAGGGGATGTACAACCATATGTATGGGCATGCAGCTAGCTATGCATCAAGAGCACACCTTCTAGTAGGTGTGCACAGCCAAAATACACGGCCATGCATCAAAGCCATACACATGCACGTCCATGCATATTGGGTGTGCAATTTACAGAAAATTTTGTTCCTAGAAGTTGAAGAGTAAATTTTACGAGGGTATTATGCATGGTCGTATCATCCATTTATGTTGAAGCTTTACACAACTATAGCACAACCATTTATGTTCCATTCATTCCCATGCCACCTATGAAAATTTACTATGTTGAAGCTTTTTGAACTATTTTGAATGTATTTTCATGTCCCACGACTTATATGGTTGTTAAGGCCACAAAACTTGTTTTTTAGTCCTTCTTTTGAGTACGATTAAGCTTCTTAACAGCCTTATTATAACACCCTACAACCTAGGCCCAACAGGGCTGGCGATGTCGCCCCATCCAAATGACAAGGGGTCTTTATAACTAGGTCACACAAACGGAAATAAAACATTACTTTAGAATTAAAACTTATTACAACTTAAAAAGTTAAGAATAAATCCAAAAATAAATTGTTCACTATCACCATCTCTAAAAACAACATATAAACTAAACATCAAAGAGTCTTCAAGCAGGCAACATTCTAGCTACTCATCCCCATAGCAGGATCGACCAGAAATATGGCATAAAAGGTGATGAGATAAAAATCTCAGTAAGTTCGTGTGTGCTTTGAGTGCTTCAGGTAAAACAGTTCATGTATGCAAGTTGTAAAATTTCATAAGAAAAAGTACTGGCAAGCATTAGACAATGTAAAAATAATGAGTGGCGTTTTGCTTTTCCAACCATACATGTGCATAATAAAATCAACCACTTGAAAGGGCGGCCATGAATTACCACACGTTGGGCCCCATGTCCATATATCGGTCAGAATGCCACACTTTGTGCAGACTGACAAAAGGTAGATGTACGGCCTATTGGGTAAGATACTCCTCCTTCTCTACACCCAAACATACCGGTTGTCCATTCAGAAAACACACAATTCACATAACTGAAACTTGCTAGCTCGAACAGGCATGACTAAGTAGTACTGTTGCTTCTCCAAGTTGAGTTCATCTTCTGGAGGTGGCCTCTTGCCAGAAGACTCGCTCTTACTCTTCAAAACTAGTACTACTAGCTTACTCTTATTGAGTACTCAACGTTGATTGTCCCACT
Organism: Voacanga thouarsii; assembly: GCA_026120185.1. Lineage (NCBI taxonomy): Eukaryota > Viridiplantae > Streptophyta > Magnoliopsida > Gentianales > Apocynaceae > Voacanga > Voacanga thouarsii. Next base: position 1,063,977 of record JANUWF010003373.1, on the reverse strand, counting down.
TGGGAGAAAACTGATAAAACATTGCTCTATTTGGAAATAGCAATTAAGGATTTCCAAAGTCCGTGTCAAAATTGGTTTTAGAAATAGTTTGGTGTTTGAGCAAAACTGCTTGTTGATTTTCAAATAATTTGTTTGACTGAAACAAGAAAGGAAACAGTCCTTAATTGCCTTTATAAAATGAGTGTTCACACACTTCGCGTTTGACTTGCCATAGTAACCGTTTTACAACAAATAAGTTTTATGCAGGAGCTTACCTGATCCTTTGCTAAAGCTAAATCAAAGATCTTCCAAAACTGACTTAACCCCACCTGGGGTAAATATAAGCCATAATTAAACTCAAGCCAAATTCGCTTCCATAAATAATCCTAGTTCAAATTATTACAATCATGATCCTAATGTCCTAAGCTTAAAGGCTAGATGATAAAGGTTTTATAAAAAAATAAGTTTAGCTTGATAATAAAATAATTAGGGGTTGTAAAATAATTACTAAGGGGTTATAGGTTCAAATATAAATCTTTGTTATTAATAAATTAGGGTTTATTTGATGAAGGATTCTAAGTCCTAGATGATATTGTTAAAATAAATAATAAATTATTACTAATCTCTTAATTAATAATTAATAGTTAGAAAAAAACTAATAAATGAAATTAATAATAAGTAAATTTTAATAAATCTTGATCAAAAGATAATAAATAGATTAGTCTTTATGAATATATGACCTACTAGATTAATATTTTACCTATTATTATTATTTATATAAAGGCCTCATTTATTATTATTACTATATATAATATTCATATATATTATTTTTAATAGAAGATATCATTTCTTTGGCTAAAATCTTACTATTTCATTTAATAATCCAACTCTCAAAGCTTCCTAGGGTTTTCGAAATTATTGGAGGAAAATATAGTATTAACTTTTTTAAACGTAAATAAATTGGCTAATTAAATTATCTTAGGATCAACAAGATCATGGTTATAAGTTTCCTATTGCTAACAAGATTCATGAACATAAAACCCAACATCAATCAACCAACTATTCTATTCATGCGTAAAGGCTTAAATCCATATCTACTATCACATGATCCAAACCTCACTAAGTATAATCATATTCATGGCTTCAACCAGAATTCAAGAACATAAACCCTATTCACCAAAGGTGACATAATATCTAGTATGCTTAACCATCCAACTTACTCAACACATGAAAAACATGCATTGATCCACAAGAAATACTACTGCACTTATCATGGCAAAACATCCTCATACTCCAATCTCAACTCCTTCATACACAAGCATATACTTAATCCCCAAAGATCATCTATCATTTTCTAACAACATCTATGAGACATGATTTTAGAATTAGGGAGGGGGTTAAAGAGAAATACTTGGTTGATGACAGTCTTGTTGAAGATCCAAGGAGATCCAAACGCAAATGGGGCTTGATTTGTCCAAGGAAGAAGAAGAACATCGGCCATGGTTGAAACAACCATTTTGGCCGAGAGAGAGAGAGAGAGAGAGAGAGAGAGAGAGAGAGAGAGAGAGAGAGAGAGAGAGAGAGAGTATTAGTACATTATATTAAAGATTGAAAAGAAAAGAAGAATGAACAAAACCGTTCTTGGTTACCTTGAGAGAGTTCTTGAATCTTCAAGAAAAATTCTAGTTTTTGATCCGATAGCAGAATTTTGTTTTCAATGTTTGATGTTATAAAATACAAAAATGGTCTCTAGAGGGTGAGTAGACGTGATCTAGAGTTTTTGGAAGGGATTGGAGGTGTTTGGAGTGGTCTTAGGCTTGGAGAATGGTGGTGTGTGTTCTTAGTGTTTGTGGAGAAATGGAGAGAATGGAGAGAAAGCTGGATGAAATTTGTTGAAGGATGTTGGCAAAATGATTAGAGAAATTCTTGTGATTAGATTTTTAGATTAGGGGAAAGAGGGAAAGCTGGTTGTTAGAAATTCAAAAGAAGTAATTCATGGAGTGAATTAAGGTAGAAGATATGGTAAGAGTGGTTTGGTTGATAAAGGTTCTTGGAGTTGCTATGGCCGACTGGTTTTGTTGAAGTTTTGCTGAGATAAATGAGGTTTGTAAGAGCTATAGGGTGGCCAAAATGTTATGTGCAATGGTGGGGAAACTTTTGGTTGTTTGAAGCTTAATCCATGGAAGTTTTCATGGAACAATATGCAGAAATTTTGAATTCTAATTGGAAGCTTGATTAGAGTAATTGATGGAGTGATTTAAGGAGTAGCTATGGTGCTCATTCATGCAGATCAATGGAGGGGATGAAGAAGTTCAGTTTATGGCTGACTTAGGTTAGTTTCACAGAAAGTTGAAGTGATTTTCGAACAAGGTTGAAGAGGGAGTAAGGCTGGAATTTCTGGTTGTTCGTTCGAGAGGTTTTGCTGGAATTTTTGTGCAGTTTTTTCTACAATGTTCCAGCCAACTTGCAGAAGGTTTGAAGGGGTATTGGAGGGTCCTTTAAGGCTGGTTTCTAGCCTTCTTTATGGGGAAAAGATAGAGATGAATTACTAGTTTGAAGGCTAGAAGAAATAGCTTGGTTTTTTGGACTACTAAGCTGTGAAACTGTCCGTGTTTTTTTTCCTGATTTGTACAGCTTTGTATAGTCCATTTTTTTGCCAAAGGTTTCAGTCTTCAAGCTGAACAAATTGGCTATTTTTCTACTAGTATTTGAGTGAGAAAAATGGCTGAATTTTTCGAAAGCTGGACTGGTCAATGAAGCTGGAAAATTTTCAGATTGCTACCATGAAGAAGATGAACACTTATGGAGTGGAGTTTGAAAGTTCAATCATGGAGATTAATTCTCTTGGGAACCCTCCTTAACTCCTTCCCCATTTCTAGCCAATACTCTACCCTTTAAGAGTCATTTTCGAGATTCCAAGGTTAATGAACCTTGCTGGATTTTCTGGAAATAAAAATGGCCTTGGGATAAATTAAACAACTTAATTGATAAAGGATTAAGGCAAGCTAGGAAGTAGAAGGACATGAATCCCTTAAGAATTCTTGTAGGGCATAAGAATAGGATTAGGACATTCCCTTCATGTCTTCTCTAGGACAACACTCATAGTTCTACTTATGGAATACAAAGGTTGAAAGTCCAACCTTAAACAAAATAAAATTTAATCATGCTAAAACTTAAATGATGGGATTTGAACTCAAGACCTTAGGGATAAATTCCAAAGCTCTAACCACTAAACCACAACAACTCTTGTTCTTATTTTCTCTTCCAAATATTCTTCCTGTTTAATCCTCAAGCTATCTCCCTATTTTCACTTTAAGCAAAATTACTACTTTACCCTTTCTACTCAATAAGCACAATTAAGCCTTCTAGACTATAAATCACAATTCTAAAACACATAAAATTATTCAAAAATATATTTATGCATGTAAGAAAATATAATATGCATTCCAACCCCCCTTACTCCAGGGTTGGTTTTAGTTGGGGTTTCACACTTATGGCTTGTGATGTATAAAAACTCTTTTTCTCTTGACAAGACAACTTAATACATTTGAATATACAAATTTGTGAGGTTGTTCTTCTATGGTTCCTTCCAAAACCAAGACTAAGCTTAAGGTTTAGTCATTCCTTTGTAGAGTCTTTAAAATCCTTTGGATAATCTATTTTGATTTCTTTTGATTGGGTCATAGAAACTTTGATCCTCTAAGGTTTGTCTTGGATTCTAAATTAGGTGCTTATAGTATTCTAACTTCTTCTCCTTGAAGTCCTTTGTTGTCTCAAGGGTATTGGGTTGATTCTATAGTAGATCTTAACTACTAATCTAAGGGTTTTTGAAGTTTAGTTTTTTAGGGGTTATTAGATTATGGTAAGGTAGCTCCTTTGTCCTCTTTAAATCATTAAGCATTCCTTATTTTGGTCACTTTGCAAGCATTGGGTTTTATGTCACTTAGCCACATATTGTTGATAAAAAAAAAAAAAAACCTCATCCAAGCTCATATCAAAAGGTTGGTATCAAAGTAAGAAAAGCTTAGATTCAAATTAAGACTTGAAAAATCAAGAAAAGTTGAAGAATAGAGAGCAATCTACATCCTTGATATGTACACATTATTTTATTTTATTTTATTTTCCTTTTTATTTCATTTTTACTTTATTAAGTTGGTTAACCAATGAAAGAAAAGTGATTAATGCACACTGTTATTGGTGGATCGACACTCGTTTGAACCCTATGATATGTTAATGATGAGTACGCTTACTCATATGTGTAATTTGGGATTAATGTTTTAATTTAAACTTGATTGGGAATGAGCTTATTTTTATATGATTTTTGTACACAAATCCAAACACATCAAGTTTTTTGGCGCCATTGCTGGGGAACAATAGCATGAAAGCTTGGATTTTATTGATTTAACCATATAAATATGTAAATAGGTAAATATGTGAATATGTAAATCTATACAATTGTTCTTTTCACAAAAAGGTGCCATCTTTTGTATCCTGTGTATCTTCTATATACCTTTGTAACCTAAGTTACTAACTTTGACTTAATTGATTAACATACTTCATGTTGTACTATAAATACCACTAACTTTGTTGTTTAGGTAACTTGTGAATATATCTAAGCTGTGTGTTTTTTTTCTTTATTTTTTTCTATTCTTTGCTTTTATCTTTTTCTTTTTTTTTCTTTTTTTTTGTTTTTCTATTATTTTTGTTAGTTTTTTTTTTAAATTTTTGTGCGAGGTTGAGATCATCATGGACAACTATTTTTGGACACAAAATCAAAGGAGTTACAATGATGCTAGATTGGCAAGATTACAAGCTCGCATTAATGTTCCTAGTGAGACGTCATTAATAATATTGGTGAATTCTATTGTTGCCAATACAAATTCAACTATTCAGTAGCATGAATAAGCATCTCAACGATTGAGCTATTAAAGAACACAACTAGCCAAGTTGGTTGAGAATGCCATAAAGGCCCATATGCTTGAACAAGAGAATCTCCAAGGAAAGGAGCGAGGACATGTGGACCAATTGTCCAATGTGGAAAGGGAGGTATTCAATTCTACTCTACGTGCTAATACTTCTAATCTCTCTTTGTCACATGATATCTTAGGCTCTTCTCACTTCTTTGAGAACAATGGTCCTAATGATGATGTATGGAGTTCAACATACCTTAAGAAGTTGGATTTATCATTCATTCTAAGAAACCATTTGAGGATATTGACAAATTCTACCCTTCACCCCAATTTCAGGGAGGTAACTTGGTATTTGTAGAAGCATTGAAAAGTAAGGATTTTCCAATCCCATCTTTAAGAACTCAAACACTAAGTTTAAAGGGGTATTTTAAATTGTAAAAATTCTTTTGAAGGGTTAATCGGTGATTTCAAAGTTGATGCATCCGTTAGATACAATGTGCACTTATATGTTGAAAAAGATATTTATGTGTCTAAAGGCATGTTAGAGAAGGAAGTTTATGTGTTTGGCTTTGTTGAGACAAATCGTTTTCATGAACCCTCCATTTTTCAAAATCCTCCATTCTTCATTCTATATTCATCATGCATATCTTCTATTTTGAGCTTTAATTTCTTTTCAAAAGATTGGATGAGGAAGCATGATAGATGTAGAGAGTTTTTGTTTTATTTTTATTTTTTTGTTATTATTTTAGTCTTTTTCTTTAGTTTATTTTCTTTTATTTAGGTATGTTTTTTTATTTTATTATTATTTTTCTTGTGCTTTTATTTGTGTTTTGTTTTACAGGAATAAAGTCCTCTTGGACAAGCCCTTCTCTTTACCTCGAGTTTGGATATCTATTGGAGCATTATTACACTTGGGAAGTATTACTTAAACTTTTTATCCCATTATTATTTTTGGTCCCTTTGGAGATGCTTTCTTGTGTGTATTTTTTCCCAATGAGGATATTGTCCAATTTAAGTGTGGGAGAGTGATTTGATAATATATTTTGTCCAAGTTTTTATCAATTTTATTTTGAGCACAAAGTTTGAAAAACTGGAGCTACTTCGTCATGGAAGTAATTTCTTTCTTCTCTTTTCCCATTTATATTTTTGGTTCCATGGCATTACTTTTTCCTTATTCTATTTATTTGGCCATTGAGGACAATGTTAAGTTTAAGTATGGGAGAGTGATTTGATTGAAAATTCTTCTATGCATATACTTTATCATATCTTTCTTATGAGTAGAATTTTTAAAATTTTTTCAACTTTCTTTGAGATTTCCAACTGTATTTTTAATGCATGTCTTTATGATGGATTATAGAGCATATGTTCTAGATCACTTATGGCTTATGCATGACTGTTTGCACACACTTGGACGAAGTAGTTCTTGATCAAATGCTCTGCATTGTTCTTAAACCTGTTTTTCTACTAAAATTCATGGAGCATTCTAGAACTTACTTGAATACCTCTCGAGGTGAAATTAAAAAGACATTCATGATTTAACTTAGGGATGACGGTAATAGGCCTTCTTTGGATAGTTTAAGCTTTTCAAGCCTACCTATTTTTATATTATCCATAGTGCCTATTTTGAGTCTAAATTGTTGATTTCTTTTTCAAAAACCCATCACAATACTTTGTCCAATTTCTTGTTTTTGAGAGTTTGAATAATTTTCCATATCTTTATGCTCTTGATAGATGAAAGTACATGAAAGAGAATGTTGAGGGAGAGTACTTGGAGAAAGATTATGACTCGTTACTTTCAGTCATGTATCAAGAGTTGAGTTGAGCTAGAAAGAGAAAAGAAAGCAAAGAAATAGAAGAAAAAAGAAAAGAGAGATTGAACACAAGACCAGAAAACAAAAAGCTACTAGAAAAAATGGAAAGAAAGAAACTAAGGAAGAAAAGAACAGCAGCAGTGAAAGAGAAAAGAAGAGAAAAAAGAAAGAAAAGAAAAATTTTTGAATGAAAAAGAAAAGAAAGATCACAAGAGGAATGGTGATTGAGCTGTAAAAGTTACGTTCATATAAAGTACTTAACACCATTGCTGAAAATTTGAGTGATGTTGTGAAAAAAATAGAATAGTTGATGAAAAGAGAAAAGAAAAAGAGAAAATGCAGGATTTGCTTGAGCTGAACTGTAATTGCGAAATAAGGTTATGGGTTTTGATTGATTTGTTGAATAGGAGAGCAAGAAAAGTTTGGAAATTATTGATACATTTTGTTTATCCTTTTCTTGCGAACTCTCAGTTTCTTTGATATTTGATTCTCCCATATCTTTCGTTTGTTAAGCTAGATTACAAGCCTTTAGCCTTACATTACAAGCTCAAAAGTCCTACTTGATCTAAGTAGAATCATGATATGTCTCAAATTAGTGCAGAGAGTGTATAAAAAGTAAGCTTATGGAATGCATAATCTTTTTGAACTAAATTCTTTCCAATGGTTTGAGAATATTGTTAAGTATTGGGATGGTTCTACTAAGTTATTATTCACTTACACAAGTCTTGCATTTGTTGTGAAAGATGTAGTAGCATGTGTTTTATGTTCTTGAATGAAGAAAGCATTGAGGATATTGTTTTGACATTAATTGAGTGATTGTTAAACCTTGTATTTTCCTACTTGTCTTTGATACTTTGTTTGAGGACAAGTAAAGAGCTAAGTGTGGGGGAATATGATAGGGGCTAAATTAGTTATATTTTTCCTAGTTATTTAAGGCCCTTTTGTGATGCATTTTGTTCAATAACTAGTCATATTCCTTCATATTTGAGATTTTACCCTTGGAAAGGTATTTTGTTCATTATTATAGATTTTAGGGGTAAAACGAAGCAAAAATGTCACAAAACAGAATAGAGGCGACGCTGGCCAAGACAATGGAACCGGCGTCGGTCATGTGCTAATGACACAAACTTCGAGGCGACGAAAAATTATTGAAATAGGGCAGAATAGAATTGAACCAGGCACCAACTCCAAGTGCTAAGGCGGCGTCGGCTGCATGTTGGAATACATTGTACGAAATTCAGAAAAATCGACGAACGAGTAGAGAACCAAAACATAACCGGCGCCAGCTTCGAGAGTCAAGGCGGCGCGGCTGTGCTCTAAGGAAAATATAGGATTTTGATTTTTCTATGAGGTTTTTTGTAATCTGTGGAGTTTTAGTACTTTTTTACTTCTACTCTACCAAGAACATTACACCAACGAGTTTAGGTGCTTTCCAAGCCTATAAATAGATGAAAAACACAAGGGAAAAATGGGAGAATTCATTAATTATCACAGAAAATCACTCAATCAAAGGAGGAATTCTTCAATTCAATGAGGGTTGTACAAGAAGGTCTTCAAAGAAAGAAGAAGGAGACTTGTCTATGAGTGTTTTTTTTTTTACTTTGTTTTCTTTTTCTTGACAATGATGTATTAATTGTTTTATTCTAATTTAACATTGTTGTAGATAGTCATGATTTTGAGAGTTATTTGATCTTTTGATTAATTGGTTGTTATTCTTGGTGTTTAATTACTTATGCTTATTCCGATATTAATTGGTTAGTTCTTTCCATTAACTTGCTTGGACAAAGGGGTTAATGGTAGTTTCAATTTATTAGTTTCACATTTGTTGGCTTTTAACTTGCTTGGACAAAGGGGTTAAGAGTAGGGACAAAGTAGTTAAAGGTTAATTGATGTATGCTAGGATATGGATTCATTAGTTAATTTCAAGTGTAAATTTGCCAGGAATGAAAATTTAATCAAAGGATTGTGGTTAATACATCTTTTAGGTAAATTAGTTGAGACATGATATGTGATATTAATTTGTCTAGAGGATAGGGATTCATTGATTGGACAAAGAAGTGAATTTATATTATCCTTCATGATGCCAAGGGAATAATTAGTTATGATAATGACTAAGTACTTTAGGATCATATTTGTTAAATTAATTGTTTAAGTTACATAATTCTACATTCTTGATATGTACATATTATTTTATTTTATTTTCCTTTTTATTTCATTTTAACTTTATCAAGTCGGTGAAATATTGAAAGAAAAGTGATTAATGCATACTTGTTCCTGGAGGATCGACATTCGTTTGAACCCTATGCTATGTTAATGATGAGTACGCTTGCTCATATGTGTAATTTTGGGTTAATGTTTTAATTTAAACTTGATTGGGAATAAGCTTTTTATATGATTTTTATACCCAAAACCAAACACATCAATTACCAAAAGGCAAGAGGGTGAGATTATCATCAAAAGAGCCAAAAGAGAGAATAAACATTATTATACAGTGACTATCTCTTGAGAGTAAATATGTAAGAGAGTGAAAGTGTGGATCCATTTCTTTCCTAACCAATTTTTGCAGATTAATATTCTTGTAAAGCCCTCCAACGATGTCTCAAAGAGAAAATAATGGCATGCTTTCAACCATCCTTGCTAGGATCGAGGAACAAGAAAGAAATATCCAAGAATTGCAAAGAGACTTCACAAAGTTACAAACCAATCAAGGACAAGCTTTAACGGTAGATGACGAAGGGGACAAAGGCTACAAGAAAGTCCTAGAAGAAGTTAATTATACACCCTCATTACAAGCACAACAAGGTAAATAATAGGATGAACATTTTCTTGGAAGATTCCAACAAGCTCCATAAGATGAGGGAAACATGGCATGAGAGGAGAACGAGGTAGGGTGCATGGAAGGAATGGTGGAAATAATCTAAGAGGGTAAGAGAGAGAGTTTGAGGGAGTTAGTAAATGTTTTGAAGAGAAACATGTAGATGACTATAGGGAAGAACATGGTAGATTAGGAAATAGAGGAGGTAGGAGAGAGAGAAATGAAGAGGAGAGATAGTTGAACTATATTAAAATGAAAATGCCCACATTCTATGGAAAGAATGATCTTGAATCTTATTTTGAGTGGGAAAGAAAGAAAGAAATATTCATTGTGTGCCATACATAAAGTGAAAGATCAATGGTAAGGTTGACTATTTTAGAAATTTCGGAGTATGCTTTGGTGTTGTGGGAGCAAGTTAGTACTCAAAGGAGACAAATGAGAATGCAATCTATGGCAACTTAGAACTTATTGAAGGACATAGTGACAGTGAGATTTATTCCTTACTATTATTATAATAATCTCTACTAAAGACTCCAAATTTTCAAGTAAAGGAATAAGAGTGCGGAGGATTCTTATAAGGAAATGGAGGTGATGTTGATAAGAGCACATATCAGTGAAGACCTTAGGGCAACAAAGGCTATATTTTTTGGAAAATTAAATAAGGAAATAGCCAATTTGGTAGAGTTACACTCTTGTAAGAGTTTAGAGAATATAGTTCATGTGACTATGAAGATTGAGAGGCAACTAAAGAGATGAGCCTTTGCTAAGACTATATCACCAACCTCAAACACTTCTAACAAGATGTCTATTAAAAAGGATAATGCTACTAAACCTTTCTAAAGGGATTACAACAACCCATGTGAATAATGGAAACCAAGGGAAGATTGAAAATTAAGAAAGGTTAAAACAGGGATAAAGGGAAGGCCATAGAAATACAAGGAATAGAGATATCAGATACTTTAAATGTCTTGGCTATGGACACACTTCTCATGAGTGCCCTAGCAAGAGGAGTATGTACATTAACTTCTATGAAGAATTCTTTACCAATGAGGCGGATGAAGGAGAAAGACACAATGAAGATAAAAAAAAGAATGAGAATAAGGAAAGTGATGAATGAGAGATTGTTGGTAAATAATATGCATTGGTTGGAGTTACAAAAAGATCTTTGAATTCTCAAGCCATTGGAGACTAAGACCATCAACAAAGAAAGTACATATTTTGTTAGTGCTATGCCCTAGAGGCAATCACTTGTATGTTACATATGACACATTTTATTTTAATAAAAGGAATTATTTATCTTACAATTTCTTTTGTTTACTTTTGGGTAAAATAACTGTTAGATAAAGTCCCTAGTAAAACACTGTATTAAGGAAATCATGATAGAGATCATGATATGAGATTCCTATTACACTGTATAGTGTTAGGACTTAAATAGTCCCTAGTCGTAGTATTAATGAGACTGGATATCATTAATGCATTAAGTCTAGCATGTGTTAGACTTCCTGATTTGATCAAGCGGTGGTTCTCATATCCATGAGTATTGAGATACTCAAAGTTAATACATGGATACTTGTTAATGGAATAAGTACATTGGATGATCTAGCTATAAGATAATCACATGGATAACTATTTAGTGCCAATGATATAATCTCAATATAGCAAATGTGCAAGTATCCTTAGACTTGAGATCTCCAATGTACTTTGTTTGCTGAGCATTGTGCTTTGATTCCAATCTCTGGAGCTAGATCGAGAGCCGCCTATGGGATGGATATTGGGTACATTGTGAGGTAAACAAAAGTAGTTGAGAAGGTCAATAAAGGATTCACCACTTTTAATAGTAGGGGCGAATATCTCACGGCCACTTGTAGGAATTACTACTCGAGAAGTCCTTGACCAAGGCGATTGTGTATTAGAAACAATTCCAATTGATACATATCTAGAGTAGTGGGTTCTTAGTACAAGTACTATTATATTTAGGCCAGAATTAATATATATTCTGAAGGGAGTTGGCACTAATTCCGTACTCTAAACCGAATGAGATATTGTATAGTGAAAGGAGTTAATTGCACTATAGTTTGTTATTGAAGGGTTCATGTCAAGGCACTTGACTTCCTAGACTCTTGGGTGGTCATGATGTGTTGCTAGATACTGCTCATGATCTGGGAATATGAGTTTATTAATTGATGAATTAATAAAACAATCCTTATTAGAATCAATATAATTAATTCTAATTAATTATAGATTATTAATTTCAAAGACGTTTGGATTAATTCATGTTTGCTACCAATTGATTGGGAAACCTAATAGGTCACACACAATAGATGATTACATACTCAAGATGTTATTTGATAATATAGTGGGGTTAATTGTGAGAAAGAGAAGTTGTTGTGGACAAATTATAATTAGTTATAATTTATGGTCCAAATTGTAATTGTGAGAACTTGATATTTCCAATTATAATTAGGGAATTCTAACTGTTTTAGAATTCTCAGTTTTATAGTGATTTTTCGTGGCATATAGGGGATATGCACGAAACCCTAAGCGTAAGGGTGATTCATGAAAACCAACAACCGAAAAAGCCTTTCCTTCTCTCTCTCTCTCTCTCGTGGTTCATTATCAAAACCCTAGCTGCCTTATTTTCCTGCTAGCACAGAAAAATCTGTGTGCTTGAGAATGTTCCTCATGTGGATTTCTAGTAGAGGTAATTACACACTGTGATTATAGTGGTTAGACGTTCAACTCTTGTGGTGTTTAATCAAGAGGATTGCTAGATCGGGCCTCGACTTGAAGAAGAAAAATTTTGTTCTTCAGATGATCATAGAAAGGTAAAAAGCTTTTACCTTTGTTCTCTTTATGTCTTGTTTTCCACACATATGCGGTTCTTGGGATGGTATCTCATTTTATTTTTCCACTACGCCATATATGATATGCATGAGAGATACCCAACATATTTTACACAAGGTGCCTAATCAATAAGACATCTTGTAGTGTCATTGTAGATAGTGGAAGTTGCACCAATGTGATTAGCTCAAGCTTGTTTGATGAATTAGGCATGAAATAGATTAAATACCCAAAACCCTGCAAGTTGCAATGATTGAATGATAGTTAAGAATTGAGGGTTAGCAAACAAGTTTTGGTGTCCTTTAAGATAGGAAAGTACAAGAATGATGTGCTATAATGTGGTACCAATACAAGTGGGCCATTTGCTACTAAAGGGGCCTTGGTAATATAACTAGAGTATAAAGCATGATGAAAAGAAGAACACTTACTCTCCAATCAAAGAAGGCTCCAAATTAACTCTTACTCCCATACGCCCAAGTGAAGTGAAAAAATACTAAAACATTGTGAGAAAAAGATAAAAGAAAAAGAGTGCACAAGTGAAGGTGTAATACGGCAAAACACATAAACAAGAGTAGCGGAAGAGCCTTTTAAAATTTTAATACCTCTATGTTTGAACGATCTTGTTGGCACCAAATAAGATATTTGGGCCACTTCTTGCTGAATGCTAGAAGTCTCTGGTTCCCTTCTAGTCGAAAATGGTTGCTGTCCTGCAATCCTGCGGCTTCGTCTTATCAACGCTAAGCCTTTGGGCTTCCAAAATATATCCACCACCTAATAAGCGTGGTGAAAGCTTATGGATCAAGAGAGTGATCTTCTCAATCTGACTGAATGCTATCAAGCATTAATCAGATGTGAGTTTGGCATCTCTATTCTTTCAACACAGAGAACACACAAGAGTGAGAGAGAGAAGACGACGTGAAGCTTGAAGAAAGGAAAAATAACGTACTGCTTTGAACCTCTATTTTTCCCTCTAATCCCAACAACTTTAATGATAGGATATTATCCAGGTATTCAAAAATCAAATAGAGACCCTAAGGCCCACGTCATGATCAAGCCATCAAACAGGCCTTTAGACCTATGGCCCAATTCATTGAGTTATGCCTTTTAATTTGATTTAATTATTCTTGGACTGAAACAAGCCCAATAATTAAATTAATTAAATAACCCAATGAACCGATATAAACCTCAAGTCTTGGCCCAATTCATTGGGTTTAGTCTTTAATTTAATTTAATTATTCTTGGACTAATACAAGCCCAATAATTAAATTAATTAAATAATCCACATAGGCCAATAAATAATTCTCTCTCTTTGGACCTTTAATTTTATTCTAATCCAATAAATTAACCAGGCTACTCGAATAAAACAAAATCCATTTACTATAAGATCAATCCTTCTACCCAAATGCATTAGGATTTATGGGCTATTCCGGGTTCCAAAAGACACATCGCCTTGGCTATTAAAATGAGCAAAATACCCATACTATAAAAATAGCTATATTTTACATTTTAAATATTTTCTAAAATCACCATAAGGAAATATTGACCCTAAAGACAATGTTACGTTAGCAAAGTCTCCAATCAATATATGTAATCTCTCAAGTCTTTCATACTGAATTGACTAGACAGTCAAACCTTAGTAGATGACAATGTTTGTAATACCCCGCCCAAAACCACCTTTAACTATGGGGAAAAGTCATGCATTGCATAGCATCTTGCATTTTATGTGGTAGCTAGAATAATTTTATTTGCATGGATGCATGTGAATTTTTCCGTTACTCTTGCATTTGAATTAATTGACGTGAAATAGTTGTGTTGTTAAAGATTTGGTTAAGGGAAGTTTGGTCGAAGATTTGGAAGGATGAGTATTGGGGTGGTAAGAACTTCTTGTAGAAAAATTAGTAGTGGAATTGTTTTGGAATTGCGGGGAGGTTGGTGATTTCCTTTGGTGACCCGAGTTCGAATCCTACCTTTTGTGAAGTAAGTTTCTTTTCTTGAAATTCTTTTCTTTAGACCGTTTCTTATCTTGGCCGAAAAAGAATCTAGATATCCTAGAGAAATTTTAGTATTTTTACTCCAAGGAAATAAGTCTCTATATTTATTTCCTAAATTCAAGGACTTTGATTTGAATAAAGTTCACCTTTAATTTTCAGCTTGTGTTCCTTAGGATTTTCGAAAAAACCCTAGCTAGTAATTAAAATATTAGCTTGATTTTAGTTAGATAGATGTTGCCATGGATAGGTGGAATTAATGAATCCTTTTCCTAGTAGGAAATCTTGTTGATTTTAATCCTAGAATGTTAGCTAAAAATCTGGAAAAAAATTCCAGCAAGAGCCGCCACTTCTTGGAGGACCTGTAGCTTAATCCAAACTCTTCTAGGACTAGAGGAAATCTTATCCAAATCCTTGATAAAACCAGATTTTATTTCAATCCAAATTCAACTAGGATTTCCTCCTTTCCTAGCTGAATTTCGGCAGCTTTGTATCTACATAAGCTGTCCGAAATTCCAGCTCCTTTAGTTACAATCCAACTCTGAAAATCCTAGCTCAAAACACCTAGAACACTCCTTAATAAATCAACTACCTTAGCTGCACAAAACCAGAATTTCTATCACCAAAAATTACTGATTTTCGGCAGCTTGGAAACCAGAAAAATTCGGCCAGCTTGCACAGAATTTTCGTCCAGCTGTGCACTCCAAAACCCACGAAATTTTGCACTCCAAAACCTACCAAAACTCCTTGTTGATTAAGCCAATATCAGCGCCCAAAACCCTCACCTTTTCCCTGGAAATTTTGGCAGAATTGCAGCTTGAACAATCCAGATTTTATTCTCCTCTTGTTCAGCGATTTTCACAGCACTTGCACAGGATTTTCAGTCATCAAAACTCACTCAAATTCTTCTTTGTTTGGCCCAAAATTCTGAACACATTCAGCCCTTCCTTTGAGCAGTGTTTCGGCCAGCTTAGAGGAGCAAATTGCAGAATTTTTTTTCCTCCATAAAACTCCCCTAAAATCGGCAGCAAGGAGGCGCGCGCAAGCTGAAATTTCGCTCTTGCTGTCCAAGAAACCTAAAGCCATTAGGAGTCTTTCTAAACATCACCATCTAACCCTAAACCAATCTTCTCCAACTTTAAATCATAACCACCGTTTACCCTCTCCATTCTACACGAAAATTTCAGCAACTCCTCTCTGCAAATTTTCGAAAATACAAGAGTTGCTCCAAGCAAAAATCGCACACACCTTAAGGTAAGCACAAATCCTTTCAACCTCTTGATGCCGTTTTCTCTAATGATTCTTTTTTCTTTCTTCTACCCTTAAATCACGCCCTATAGAGGCTGATTTCCTCTTCTTCCTAAATTTTCGGTCAACTGAAGCAAAGGAGGTAGCTTCTCTCTTCTTCTCAAGCAAACTCGGGACGATCCCCATAGGAACATCGAGACCTCATTACCCGGTAGTTGCAAGGTAAGGGAATACCCTCCCTTGATGTCGAAAGTAAAGTTCAATGGTGTTTATTAGTGAGATAAACATGTGGTCGTAGTATTTGATCTTTGGGGATTGAATAGTTTACTTGGAATTAAATAGGAGATTGCGAATTGTTATGAAAATAAATGGGATTAGAACATGGTTGAATTAATTGAGACCCTAATCATGATATTATCTGGTTTAGATCAGGAGGATAATTGAGGAAAGCCAACTGTGAATTTATCGCATTTATCCGAGGCATATCAAGTAAGTCCTTGCATAAACTCTTTTATTAAACGTTGTGATGGTAAGTCCTTTTATAAACTATTTTGTTAAAGGTTATGATGGCGAGTCCATGTTGTGAAGCTTTGTAAAGCTATTTTTAAACTATGTTTGCTTGGGTTGTAAACGTGGATATTTATTCTTTAAACGGTTTTGTCATACTAACGGTTTTTAGCAAGAAAACTATTCTTTTCCTCAAATTTTTAGAAATCTCTTTTAAAGAAAACCACATTTTGCAAAGCCAAGGTTTGAAAATATTTTGAATCAGGAATTGACGGATATGTTCGTTGAGTACTCAATAAGGTTAGGCTAACAATACTAGTCTTGGAGGGCTAGCGTAAGTCTTCTGGCAGGAGGCCACCTCCAGAAGATGAACTCTACTTGAAAAGGCGACAGTGTTGGTTGGTCAGGCCAGTCTGAGCTAGCATTATACCTGAAAGGTATTATTTATATTCCCGGCATGGACACCCGGATGGTTTTGTTAGGTGTAGAGATGGAGGAGTATCTCACCCGGTGGGCTGTACACTCACCTTGATCAGAACGCCCAACGTGTGGTAATCTGATCCAGACAAGGTGCACAAAGTGTGGTGCCTTAGCCAATTTGTTCTCATGGAGCCCAACGTGTGGTGACATGACTTTTATCTGAGTGGAGGATTTATTTTGTACAAAGTGTGACATTGAGAAAAAACCTCTCCTTGCGAAAACAGATTGTTTATGACTTGCCAAATTATTTCTTCGAATGTTTTACACTTTGCATACACGAACTATTTAAAAACACCATGTGCACACACAGGACTTACTGAGATTTATTCTCACACCGTTTTACATCATGTTTTCAGGAGATAGATTGTGCTGAGTCAGCGGGGCATGTAATAGTTGGAGCTTTTGCTATTTTCTCTATCCATTCTAGGAGACATTTATTACTTATGCTTCTAAATAATATTTTTCTTTATTCCATTTTGCTCCAAGTTGAGCCTGATGTGATAAGAATATTTCTTTATTTATCTAAGTTGATCCTTTTTGGAGATTGCCTTTATATTTTATACCTCGTTCTAAAGACCCCTTGTCCTACGGGACGGGGCGACATCCCCGCCCTTTTAGGGTACGTAGTCGTGGGGTGTTACAAGTGGTATTAGAGACATGGTTTAGGCAATTACTTGACTTATGGGATTCTATTTTCTTAAGTATTTTGATCTGGTTCTAATTCCTGTCTTTTGCTTATAGGATGGTCAAAAGAGTTGTTGTGGTGTAGTGGTTAGAGCCTTAGAATTAGTTCTTGAGGTCTTGGGTTCAAATTCCATCATAGGGAGACCTGATAGCTCCGTGGGGTGGCTGGTGGAATCGGCCTCTGACGACTCCGATACCTCTGTTGAAACTAGGGAGAGTCGAACATAGAAGACCAGCAGCTTCTACTATTTCTTTCTTTGGAATTTGCATACTTTTGTTTGTTTATCTTTTCCTTAAGGGAGCATGTGGCTCATAGGGCCTATTAACCATTTTAAATAAAAAGGATATCGTATGAGATGACCCCTTCTTTTCTGCAAAGAATGGTTTATATGACAAGCATGAGTTTCATTTATTACTTGATTTATCTCTGCACATTATCATCATATTCTCTTTTAGATGAGTACATTACTATCAACTGATCATGCACCTAAGCATATTCTTTTTCCCCTTGATAACTATCTGACCCTGAGTGAATGTGATTAAGATGGCACCAAGACGCCGAATAGTTGTGCATAGCAGAACGATGCAGAAGAGTGCATTCTCCACCCCGGAGTTTGAACAGATGCATCGTTCCACCCCCGATGTGGAAGAGCACCTGCCAGGAGAGTAGGAGATGGCTTCGGAGAGGTCACGGGATGTGACCATGGGTTAGACTTCCAACAAGATGGCCTCGATTCTACAGAACTTGAACAAAAAAGTGGACAAGGTGGCCAGGAAACCACCGCGGGGAGAGGATGAGGCTTTGGAGCGTTTCCTGAAGTTCCAGCCTCCCACATTCCAGGGGGAGGTGGAACAGGATGAGAAAGCTGAGCAATGGATTGAGCAGATAGAGGACATTTTCGTTACTCTGCAGTACTCAGAAGAAAGGATGGTAAAGTTTGCTGCTTTTCGGCTAAGGGGACCGTCTCGGGCTTGGTGGCAGCGAGTACGGGGAGATTGGGACAAGGAGGAGCAGGAGTGGACCTGGGATGATTTTACGGAGACTTTTCGGGCCGAGTACATTCCTCGATGGGTGGCTGAGAAGAGGGAGGACAAATTCCAGACCCTCAGGAAGGAAGGCATGACTGTGGCCCAATATGTAGCCCGATTCATGCAGTTGTGCAAATACTGCAAGTGCTTGGTAGATACGGAGCAGAAGCGCACCCGGCAATTCGTGAAAGGGCTCAGGCCAGATTTGAGGAGGGCGTTGGCTCCATCCCCGCCAACTTCGTACATTGCTGCTGTGGACGCAGCCTCTCGGACGGAGAACGAAGATTGGCACCGACCGGTGAACCGACCCTTCCAACCAAGTCGACCACCTATAAGGCCTTCAGGCAATAAGCGACCTGCGGGTTCTATGCCGTGGGGAAATCGGGGTAAGCAGTCCCAAGTGCCTGTAGCCGGATCAATGCAAGGCAGCCTGAACTGCCGACTGTGTGGGAAGTGAGGCCACACTGAGAGAAACTGCTGGGGTAGCGGGGGTGTGAGAAGGTGCTTCAACTGCGGAGACCCAGGACATCTGAGGAACATCTACCCCAAACCCTTAAGGATTGAGCAGACCACACCGACCCAGCCAATAGGAGGCAACAGAGGTGCCGCTACTGGACCAGTCGGAGCGGGAGGCCTGAAGCCCCAGGTGAAGGCCAAAGTTTTTGCCCTGAGCCGAGAGGTGGTCGGAGCGGACGCCGCCGTAATTGAAGGTAACCTTTCTATCCAAGGTTGTCTTGTTAATGTTCTGATAGATCCAGGATCTACACACTCATATGTAAGTAAAGTATGTGCTTCACGTCTGGGCTGGGAAGGAAATGAGCTACCTTATACCCTAGTAGTTAGTTCCCCCTTGGGAAAGGTGGCAGAAGCAGGCAAGAAAATGGGAAGTTGTGGAGTTGAGGTTGGGAAGGAGATTCTGGAGGCCGACCTTATAATCCTGGCCATGGACGGTTATGACTTGATCTTGGGTATGGACTGGTTGTCGAAGCACGGAGCTCGTGTGGACTGTAAGTAAGACGGTGCAGTTTGTGAAACCTGGACGGGATGTAATTGAATTCAATGGCAAGCGAACGAAGGAACTGAAATTCCTTATTCCTGGAGCTAAAGCCCGGAAGTTACTCCGAAAGGATGCACGGGATACTTGGCGTATCTCCTAAACAAACTGAAGGACCAGTGTACCTTGGAAAGTACGGAGGTGGTGAAAGACTTTTCGGATGTGTTCCCTAAGGAGCTCACTTCCCTACCCCCTGAACGGGAAGTTGAGTTCACCGTGGATCTGATTCCCGGAGCAGAACCGGTATCCAGAACCCCCTACCGGATGGCACCGACAGAGTTGAAGGAGTTGAAGGAGCAATTGAAAGAACTGCTGAGGCAAGGCTACATTCGGCCGAGTACATCACCGTGGGGAGCCCCGGTGTTGTTTGTCAAGAAGAAAGATGGTATCTTGAGGCTATGTATCAATTATCGGGGACTGAACAATCTAATGATCAAGAATAAATACCCTCTACCCTTGATCGAAGAGTTGTTTGATCAACTGCAAGGCGCTGCTTGTTTCTCGAAATTGGACCTACGGCAAGGATACTGTTAGGTGAGGATCAAAGAAGAAGACATTCCTAAGACTGCATTCAACACGTGGTATGGCCATTACGAATTTGTAGTAATGCCGTTCGGGGTAACCAATGCACCAGCAGTATTCATGGATTTGATGCATCACGTTTTCCAACCCTACTTGGACAAGTTCGTGGTTATATTCATTGATGACATTTTGATCTACTCCAATAATCCGGAGGACCACGCGGAGCACTTAAGGTTGGTCCTAGAGAAGCTGAGGGAATTTAAGCTTTACGCTAAGTTTAGTAAGTGTGAGTTTTGGCTGAGCTCAGTTTCTTTCCTTGGTCACGTGATATCTAAGGAAGGGATCAAGGTGGACCCTGCTAAGGTAGAAGCCGTAGCTAATTGGAAACAACTGGAGAACATTACTGAGATACGAAGTTTCCTTGGGTTGGCCGGGTACTATCGACGTTTCATTAAAAACTTCTCCACTTTAGCTTCACCGATGACACGACTGTTGAAGAAAGATGTCGTTTTTGCTTGGAGTGAGAAGTGCGAGAAGAGCTTCCAAGAACTTAATAGGAGGTTGATTACAGCACCCGTGCTGAGTCTGCCTGAGGCTAATAAGCCCTATACACTCTATACAGATACATCCAAGGAAGGACTAGGAGCTGTGCTGATGCAGGAAGGGAAAGTCATAGCCGTGCCTCTAGAAAACTAAAGCCGCATGAAGTTAATTATCCCACACATGACCTAGAGCTAGCAGCTATAGTGTTCGCCTTGAAGAAATGGCGACATTACTTGTATGGTGCACAATACGAGGTTTTCACTGACCATAAGAGTTTGAAATATATCTTCACGCAAAAGGACTTGAATCTTCGGCAGCGTAGGTGGATGGAGTTCCTGGAAGAATATAAGTGCCCCATTAACTATCACCCGGGCAAAGCAAATGTGGTAGCAGACGCTCTAAGTCGAAAGGTGAAGATGGCACACTTGAGAATACAGGAGGTGTTGGCAGTCCAGGATATCTTGGAGAAAAAGGCGTAAGTATAAAAGGGGAAGATCTGCGTGAGGAACCTGACCCTGAAACCCGATCTGGACCAGGAAATTGTATCAGGTCAACAGGGCAGCACAGAATTTCAAACTTTCAGGGAGAAAGAGATCGCAAGAGGAGGAGGCGATTTCCGAACCGATGAGGAAGGGGTATTGTACTTTCGGGACCGGATTTGTGTACCGGACATCCAAGACTTAAGGAGGAGGATACTGAACGAAGCGCACAAGAGCAAATACACCATACACCCTGGGGAGGTAAAGATGTACCAAGACTTGAAGAGGAAATATTGGTGGGCTGTAATGAAGAGGGATGTAGTTCGACATGTGTCAACCTATCTGACATGCCAGAAGGTTAAGATGGAGCATAAGAAGTCTGCAGGTTTACTGCAACCGTTACTGATTCCCGAATGGAAATGGGAAGAGGTGACCATGGACTTTGTGACTAGCCTTCCGATGACCAAGTCACACAAAGATGCGATCTGGGTGGTAGTGGACCGATTGACCAAGACAACGCATTTCATACCGGTAAACGTAAGGGACTCGATGGAAAAGTTGGCTCAGACATATACCCGAGAAATTGTAAGGTTGCATGGTGTACCGTCGAGCATCGTGTCAGATAGGGACCCTAGATTCACTTCAAGGTTCTGGGGTTAGTTCCAGGAGTCCTTGGGCACGACCCTGAAATTCAGTACCTCTGCTCATCCGCAGACTGATGGTAAATCCGAAAGAGTCATTCAGATACTTGAAGACATGCTCCGAGCATGTATCTTGGACTTTGGAGACAAGTGGATTGAGTCTTTACCGCATGTGGAGTTAGCATATAACAACAGCTATCAGGCATTAATCGGAATGGCGCCGTACGAAGCACTGTATGGGCGAAAATGCCAGGTACCGATATACTGGGGATGGACAGAAGAAGGGAACGTTAAAAAGACTGGTGAAGTATACATTCAGGAGGAAAGTTCAATGGTGTTTATTAGTGAGATAAACATGTGGTCGTAGTATTTGATCTTTGGGGATTGAATAGTTTACTTGGAATTAAATAGGAGATTGCGAATTGTTATGAAAATAAATGGGATTAGAACATGGTTGAATTAATTGAGACCCTGATCATGATATTATCTGGTTTAGATCAGGAGGATAATTGAGGAAAGCCAGCTGTGATTTTTATCGCATTGATCTGAGGCATATCAAGTAAGTCCTTGCATAAACTCTTTTATTAAACGTTGTGATGGTAAGTCCTTTTATAAACTATTTTGTTAAAGGTTATGATGGCGAGTCCATGTTGTGAAGCTTTGTAAAGCTATTTTTAAACTATGTTTGCTTGGGTTGTAAACGTGGATATTTATTCTTTAAACGGTTTTGTCAAACTAACGGTTTTTAGCAAGAAAACTATTCTTTTCCTCAAATTTTTAGAAATCTCTTTTAAAGAAAACCACGTTTTGCAAAGCCAAGGTTTGAAAATATTTTGAATCAAGAATTGACGGATATGTTCGTTGAGTACTCAATAAGGGTAGGCGAACAATACTAGTCTTAGAGGGCTAGCGTAAGTCTTCTGGCAGGAGGCCACCTCCAGAAGATGAACTCTGCTTGAAAAGGCGACAGTGTTGGTTGGTCAGGCCAGTCCGAGCTAGCATTATGCCTGAAAGGTATTATTTATTTTCTCGGCATGGACACCCGGATGGTTTTGTTGGGTGTAGAGATGGAGGTGTATCTCACCCGGTGGGCTGTACACTCACCTTGATCTGAACGCCCAACGTGTGGTAATCTGGTCCGGACAAGGTGCACAAAGTGTGGTGCCTTGGCCAACTTGTTCTCATGGAGCCCAACGTGTGGTGACATGACTTTTATCCGAGTGGAGGATTTATTTTGTACAGAGTATGACAATGAGAAAAACCCACTCCTTGCGAAAAGATATTGTTTATGACTTGCCAAATTATTTTTACGAATGTTTTACACTTTGCATACACGAACTATTTAAAAACACCATGTGCACACACAGGACTTACTGAGATTTATTCTCACACTGTTTTACATCATGTTTTCAGGGGATAGACTGTGCTGAGTCAGCGGGGCATGTAATAGTTGAAGCTTTTGCTATTTTCTCTATCCGTTCTAGGAGACATTTATTGCTTATGCTTCTAAACAATATTTTGTTTTATTCCGTTTTGCTCCAAGTTGAGCCTGATGTAATAAGAATATTTCTTTATTTATCTAAGTTGATCCTTTTGGAGATTGCCTTTATATTTTATACCTCGTTCTAAAGACCCCTTGTCCTACGAGACGGGGCGACATCCCCGTCGTTTTAGGGTACGTAGTCGTGGGGTGTTACAATGTTCCTACATCATTCCCAATAAATAGAATGTCATCCACATATAGGATAAGAAAAACCACATTAATGCCTTCTAATTTCTTGTACACGCATGGTTCATTCTCATTTTGAATGAAACCGTAAGACTGTACAATCTAGTCAAAATGGATGTTCCATGCTCTAGATGCTTGCTAAAGTCCCTAAATGGACTTCTTAAACTTGCAAATCATATGTTCCTTGCTTTTAGCAATAAAACCTTCCGGTTGGGACATATAGATGTCTTCACTAAGATGGCCATTAAGAAATGCCATTTTGACATTTATTTGTCATATCTCATAGTCATAATGACATGCGATGACAAGGAGGATACGGATGGACTTAAGCACAACTAACGGAGAAAAAATTTTCTCATAATCGATTCCCTCTTTTTGAGTTTACCCTTTCGTCACAAGCTTAGATTTGAAGGTTTTCACCTTCCCATCTGCTCTTCTCTTCCTCTTGTATACCTACTTACACTCAATGGGTTTTATCCCTTCAGGTGAAGCTGCAAAATTTCAAACCTGATTGAAGTACATAGACTCAATCTCGAATTTCATTGCTTTATACTACATATTTGCATTGACATTAGCAATACCCTCCTCGTATCTAGTGGGATCTTGTTCCTGATGGTCAGAGACCAGCTCGAAAGCCTCTCTAGTCCGCCTTTCTGAACCCTAAATACCCTTCCACTACGATGAGGCTCTGTTTGTACAGGTTCTTGAGGTCTATAGCCGCTTCTGATTCCATAATTGGGTCTAAAGCAGTTGATTCCAAATATAACTTCTCCTCAAGTTCTAACATTGTCGAACCTTTAGTGGAAGTACTTTGATCATTCTTCAAGTATCTAACATTAGTATTTACTAGTACTTTCTGCTCCTTGAGATGATAAAAGTAATCTTCTTTTGTTCTTTTTGGATACCCAATAAAATAGCATAATTTCGATCTTGATTCTAGCTTGTCTCCCTTGATCAATATATAAGTTAGACAGCCCCATATCCTAAGATGATTTAGACTTGGCTTATGTCTAGTCCACGTCTCATAGGGCATTTTCAGTACTGACTTAGAAAGTACCAAGTTTAGAATGTATGCTGCTGTTTCCATGGCATATCCCGAAAAAGAGATCGGAAGAGTAGTATAAGATATTGTGAAACCCCAGTTGAAACCAACCTTAGAGTAAGAGGGTTGGGATGCATATCATATTTTATTACATGCATAAATATAATTTTTATATGATTTTATATGCTTTAGATATGTGATTTATAGTCTAGAAGGCTTAAATGAGTTTTTTGAGTAAGAAGGGCAAAATGGTAATTTTTGCTTGAGGTGAAAATAGGGAGATAGCTTGAGGATTAAATAGGAGAAATATTTGGGAGAGAAAATAAGAATAAGAGTTGTTGTGGTTTAGTGGTTAGAGCCTTGGAATTAATTCTTGAGGTCTTGAGTTCAAATTCCATCATTGGAGTTTTAGCATGATTAAATTTTATTTTTGTTTGGGAAGGCTAGGTTTCGGCCTTTGTATGCTTTAGGGAAGAATAGGAGTATTGTCCTAGGGGAGACATGATAGGAATGCCCTAATCCTACTCTTGTACCCTACTAAAAGCTTCTAAGGGATTCATACCCTTTTTAATCTCTAGCTTTCCTTAATTCTTAGACAATTAAGTTGTTTGATTTATTCAAGCCAATATTATTCCAGAAAAATTCCAGAAAAGTGTTGTGGCTTTGAAGGTTTCGAAAATGTCCATATGAGTCATCTTGTTGGCCAAAAATAGGGAGGAGTTTTGGAAGGTTCCCAAGAAAATTAATCTCCATGGTTGAACCTTCAAAACTCCAACCTCGCTGTGTTCATTTTCTTCATGTTGTAAATTGAAAATTTTCCAGCTTCTTGTCCAATCCAAGTGTCAAAATTTTCAGCCACCTTTACCTCTCAAATTCTGCTAGAACAATGATCAATCCACTCAGCTTGAGGACTGAAAATCACAGCTAAAATCGAGCTGCACAAAAACTGTGCAAACCAGAAAATTTTCTGAGCAACTTCACAGCTTTAGTGAGCCTAAACCAAGTTGTTTTTTTTTCCAATTTTTCACCTAGCATCTTAGCCATGTTTTTCCTCCATAAAGAAGGCTGGAAACCAGCCTTGAAAGGCCTCTGAATACCCTTTCAAATCTTCTGCAAGCTGACTGGAAAATTACAGAAAAATCTGCCCAAGAATTCCAGCAAACCTGTGAAAAAGCTGAACAGAATTTTCCAGCTTTGTTCTTTCTTCAACTATGTCCGAAACCTCCACCATTTTTCTATACAAACTCCCTTTAAACAGCCATGAACTGAGTTTCATCATCTTCCCCAACATTCTGCTCGAAAACCAGTCCATGGCTGCTCATAAAATATCTGCATCAATTACTCCAATCAAGCCATTGATTGAAGACCAAAATTCTAGCAAATATATTTAGTAAACTATCATAAATCATCCTTCAAACAACCAGAAATCCCTTCACCATTGTGCACCATATTTTCGGCCACCATTAAGCCCCTTCACACAACATTCATTCTAGCAAAAATCACAGACAAACAATCGGCCATTGGAGCTTCCAAAAGCTCTCTATTGACCAAGATCTTCTTACCATAATTTGTTTCCAAAATTGATTCCATAAAATATTCTTTTTGGATTTCAAACAACGAGCTTTCCTTTTCCTCTCAAACTAGAAAATTCAATTGCCAAACCCCCTTAAACAATTCGGCTACCCTAATCCCACAGAATTTCAGCCAGTTCTCCCTCAATCCTCTCCATTCTCTTCAACTTTCAAGAACACCTACTACCCTCCTCACGCCTAAGGCCACCAATACCACTTCAATCTTCTTCAAAAAAACTCCAGATCACACCTACTCAACCCCTTGAAGCCACTTCTACAATTTTTAACATCAAATACCGAAATCCAAGTCTCTCATTTGGATAAAAAAATAATAACAATATTTTCGAGAAGGCCAAGAACACCTTCAAGGTAAGCATGATCAATCGCTTCCATCTTCACTCATCTTCATCTTCTAATGAATATATGTATATATAAACATACTAATGAACTCTCCTTTTCTCTTTTCTCTCTCTCTCTCTTGGCCGAATGGTTACTTCAACCATGGCCATATTTTCTTCTTCTCTTTTGTCGGATCAAGTCTCCTAAGAGTAAGGATCCCTTCAAAACTACTCCAAGGTAGTCATCAATCAAGTAAGCCTCTTTAACCTTCTCTTTAAATTCAAGATTCATGTCTCTAGGATGATATTGGAAGGAGATGGATTATGATTAGGGTTCGAGCATGTGTTGTTGTGATGAGTTAGATTGAAGCATGAATAAATATGTTTGTATAATGGAGTTGGGATTGATGCATGAGATGATTTGTCTTGGTTGATTGTATGGCATTTTTAGGGATTGTTGCATGTCTTCATGTCGTGAGTGGTTTATGTGATCAATCATATTAGAGATTCTGTCACCTTTGGTGAATAGGGTTATGTTCATGTATTTTTGTTAAAGCCATGAATATGTTTATGTTAGTGGAGTTTGGATCTGCCTTGGTAAATTTAGATCTATGCTTTTATTCATGATTTGGATGATTTGATAAATTGGTTTGGAGTGTATGTTCACGATTATGGTTAGAAATAGAAATATGATCATGACCTTGTTGTCCCTAAACTAATTTTATTCCATCAATAAAATGATTACTATTGTAACTTCTTCTAGTGAAATTCGAAAACCCTAAGAAGATGTAGATTTAGTCTCTTATATAAAATAATGATATTTTAGTCAAATAAATAATAGCCTTTATTTAAGAAATAAAATATATATATATTATATAAACTAAGGATATTAAATAAAGCTTTTTCCATAAATAATCATAATAGGTAAAATATTAATTTCGTAAGTCTTATATTTATAAATACTATTCAAATTTATTTATTGTCTTTTAATCAGAACCTATTAAAATTTACTTACAACTAATTTTAGTTACCAATTATTTTCTAACAATTAATTATTAAGAAATTATTATTTTACATAATACCAACTAGGACCCCTTCATCAAATAAACTCTAATTTACTTTTAGAAGATTTAAACTTTCAACTTATTGTACCTATTTTTCCAAACTCAGTTATTTTAATATCAAGCTAGATTTATTTTATAAACCCTTTTATTTATTAGCTGGCCTTAAAGCTTGGGACACTAGGGTCATGGTTGTAGTAAATTAAGCTAGTTTTATTTGTGAAAGCGAATTTTGGCTCGAGTTTAATTATGGTTTATGTTTACTCCAAGCAGGGTTAGGTCAGCTGTTGGAGACCTTTATTTTGAGCAAGGATCATGTAAGCTCATACATAAAACCTGTTTGATGCAAAATGATTACTATGGCAAGCCAAATATAGAGTGCACGGACACTCACTTCTGTAAAGGTAATTGAGGATTATTTCCTTTCTCATTTCAGGCAAACATATTATTTGAAAATCAAAGGGGCAGTTTTACTCAAACCCTGAAGCTCTTTCTAAAGCCAGTTTTGCCCCAAACTTTGGAAATCCTTAATTGCCATTTTATAGTGGAACTATATTTTATTCATTTCTCAAGTGGGATGTATATTACGTTGAGTACTCAATAATGGTGGACTGCTAGGACTTGTTTTTAAAGGGATAGGGTAAGTCTCTCAATAGGTGGCCACCTCTGAGAGGTGAGTCCTTCCCGGATAAGATGTTAGTCAGTAGGTCGTGCCGGTCCGAGCTAACAGTTTTCAGTCAAGTGGACTGTGTGTTGCCGGAATGGACAACCGATTTTGTTTGGGTATAGAGAATGAAGAGTATCTTACCCGGTAGGCTAATCACCTACCCTTTGTTAGTCTGCATAAAGTGTGGCATTTTGATCGTTGTATGGTTATGGGGCCCAACGTGTGGTAACCCATGATCACCTTTTTGAATAGTTGATTTTATTGTACTTGTATGGTTGGAAAAGCCAAAACACCACTCTTGATTTTGACTATTATTTATTGCTTGCCAGTATTTCTTTTATGGAGATTTTATACTTTGTATTCACGAACTGTTTTCATTGGACACTCAAAGCACACACGGACTTATTGAGATTTTTATCTCATCACCCTTTTTACCATGATTTCAGGTGGATCCTGCTGTGGAGATGAGTAGCTAGTGTTGTCTGCCTTGAAAGAGATTTTGTTATCTATTTTTATGTAATGTTTTGGGGAGTTGAGAGTGAACAATTTTTATTTTGGATTTGTTTTTGAATTCTTGGATTGTAATAAGTTTTAAGTTTAAAGTATTATTTTATTCTATTATTTTGATTGTGTGATCTAGTTATAAAGACCCCTTGTCCTTTGGATGGGGCGACATCCCCGATCCTGTTAGGCCTAGGTAGCGGGGTGTTACAGATATCATGCTTCAGACCATTTTCATCAATGTCTTGTTCTTTCTCTCAACTACTCCATTCTGCTGGGGTGTGCCCGGCGCAGAGAGTTGGGATACTATCTCATGAAGTGTAATACCCCGCCCAAAACCACCTTTGGCTATGGAAAAAAGTCATGCATTGCATAGCATCTTGCATTTTATGTGGTAGCTAGAATAATTTTATTTGCATGATGCTTGTGAATTTTTCCGTTACTCTTGCATTTGAATTAATTGACGTGAAATAGTTGTGTTGTTAAAGATTTGGTTAAGGGAGGTTTAGTCGAAGATTTTGAAGGATGAGTATTGGGGTGGTAAGAACTTCTTGTAGAAAAATTAGTATTGGAGTTGTTTTGAAATAGCGGGGAGGTTGGTGATTTCCTTTGGTGACTCGAGTTCGAATCCTACCTTTTGTGAAGTAAGTTTCTCTTCTTGAAATTCTTTTCTTTAGATCGTTTCTTATCTTGGCCGAAAAA
The DNA here is from genome assembly GCA_026120185.1 of Voacanga thouarsii. NCBI lineage: Eukaryota > Viridiplantae > Streptophyta > Magnoliopsida > Gentianales > Apocynaceae > Voacanga > Voacanga thouarsii. The sequence continues at coordinate 1,034,835 of JANUWF010003373.1, read as the reverse complement.
GAATCTAGCTATCCTAGAGAAATTTTAGTATTTTTACTCCAAGGAAATAAGTCTCTATATTTATTTCCTAAATTCAAGGACTTTGATGTGAATAAAGTTCACCTTTAATTTTCAGCTTGTGTTCCTTAGGATTTTCGAAAAAACCTAGCTAGGAGCCACTTTGAAGAATTTCAAGTGGTATAAAACTCTTCTTGATGAATATTAGAGTTAGGGAATATATTAGGGAAAAATCTTATTTTACCTCTTCAAGAATTCTAGCCATAATCCTTGTATTTATTTAATTGTTTTAGAGAAATATTTTAACTAAAGTCTTAGATATTTTCTTTGGGTTTAAACGCCACTTCCATAGGAGTAAGACTTTATATTTAACTCCTAAGTTCAAGGATTTTAGCTAAGGATGAAATTTGTTTTATTTTCAGCTTTTGTTCCCTTGAATTTTAGGAAACCGTAAGCTGGAAATATTCTGGAAATTTTTCCAGATTTTGTTCGCCACCTTGGAGCACCTTTAGCTCAATCCAAACTCTTCTAGGATTAGAGGAAATCTTATCCAAATCCTTGATAAAACTAGATTTTACTTCAATCCAAATTCAACTAGGATTTCTTCCTTTTCCAAGCTGAATTTCGGCAGCTTTGAATCTACATAAGCTGTCCAAAATTCCAGCCATCTTTAGCTACTATCCAACTCTGAAAATCCTAGCTCAAACCACCTAGAATACTCCTTAACAATTCAACTACCTTAGCTGCACAAAATCAGAATTTTATTCACACAAAAACACTGAAATTCGTCCAGCATATACACAGAAAATTCGGACAGCTTTGTGCAGGATTTTCGGCCAGCTTTATGTTCCTACTTCAACCGAAATTCTGCACACATCATTCACTGAAAAACCCCAGCTGAACAAGCTATTTTCAGCGCCCAAAACCCTCAATTTTCCTCTGGAAATTTCGGTAGAATTATAGCAGCCAAACCAGTCCAAAACTTGCTACACTTGCACAGAATTTTCACAGCACATGCACAAGATTTTTCAGTCATCAAAACTCACTCAAACTCTTCCTTGTTTGGCCCAAAATTCTGAACACATTCAGCCCTTCCTTTGAGCAATGATTCGGCCAGCATAGGGGAGCAAATTGCAGAATTTTTCCTTCCATAAAACTCCACTAAAATCGGCAGCAAGGAGGCGCGCGCAAGTTGGAAATTCCGCCTTTGCTGTCCAAGAAACCTAAAGCCATTAGGAGTCTATCTAAACATCACCATCTAACCCTAAACCAATCTTCTCCAACTTTAAATCCTAACCACCGTTTACCCTCTCCATTCTACACGAAAATTTTAGCAACTTCTCTCTGCAAATTTTCGAAAACACAAGAGTTATTCCAAGCAAAAATCGATCACACCTTAAGGTAAGCACAAATCCTTTAAACCTCTTGATGCCGTTTTCTCTAACGAATTTTTTCTCTTTCTTCTACCCTTAAATCACGCCCTATAGAGGCTGATTTCCTCTTCTTCCTTAATTTTCGGACAAGTGAAGCAAAGGAGGTAGCTTCTCTCTTCTTCTCAAGTGAACTCGGGACGATCACCATAGGAGCATCGAAACCTCATTACCCGGTAGTTGCAAGGTAAGGGAATACCCTCCCTTGATGTCGAAAGTAAAGTTTAATGGTGTTTATTAGCGAGATAAACATGTGGTCGTAGTATTTGATCTTTGGGGATTGAATAGTTTACTTGGAATTAAATAGGAGATTGCGAATTGTTATGAAAATAAATGGGATTAGAGCATGTTTGAATTAATTGAGACCCTGATCATGATATTATATGGCTTAGATCAGGTGGATAATTGAGGAAAGCCAGCGGTGATTTTTATCGCATTTATCTGAGGCATATCAAGTAAGTCCTTGCATAAACTCTTTTATTAAATTTTGTGATGGTATGTCATTTTATAAACTGTTTTGTTAAAGGTTGTGATGGTGAGTCCATGTTGTGAAGCTTTATAAAGCTATTGTTAAACTGTGTTTGCTTGGGTTGTAAATGTGGATATTTATTCTTTAAACGGTTTTGTCAAACTAACGGTTTTTAGCAAGAAAACTATTCTTTTCCTTAAATTTTTAGAAATCTCTTTTAAAGAAAACCACGTTTTGCAAAGCCAATGTTTGAAAATATTTTGAATCAGGAATTGACGGATATGTTCGGTTGAGTACTCAATAAGGGTAGGCTAACAATACTAGTCTTGGAGGGCTAGCGTAAGTCTTACGGCGGGAGGCCACCTCCGGAAGATGAACTGCGCTTGAAAAGGCGACGGTGTTGGTTGGTCGGGCCAGTCCGAGCTAGCATTATGCACGAAAGGTATTATTTATATTTCCGGCATGGACACCGGATGGTTTTGTTGGGTGTAGAGATGGAGGAGTATCTCACCCGGTGGGCTGTACACTCACCTTGATCGGAACGCCTAACGTGTGGTAATGCGAGTCCGGACAAGGTGCACAAAGTGTGGTGCCTTGGCCAACTTGTTCTCATGGAGCCCAACGTGTGGTGACATGACTTTTTTCCGAGTGGAGGATTTATTTTGTACAGAGTATGACAATGAGAAAAACCCACTCCTTGCGAAAAGAGATTGTTTATGACTTGCCAAATTATTTTTACGAATGTTTTACACTTTGCATACACGAACTATTTAAAAACACCATGTACACACACAGGACTTACTGAGATTTATTCTCACACTGTTTTACATCATGTTTTCAGGGGATAGACTGTGCTGAGTCAGCGGGGCATGTAATAGTTGAAGCTTTTGCTATTTTCTCTGTTCGTTCTAGGAGACATTTATTGCTTATGCTTCTAAACATTATTTTGTTTTATTCCGTTTTACTCCAAGTTGAGCCTGATGTAATTAGAATATTTCTTTATTTATCTAAGTTGATCCTTTTGGAGATTGCCTTTATATTTTATACCTCGTTCTAAAGACCCCTTGTCCTACGAGACGGGGCGACATCCCCGTCGTTTTAGGGTACGTAGTCGTGGGGTGTTACAAGTGGTATCAGAGTCATGGTTTAGGCAATTACTTGACTTTTGGGGTTCTATTTTCTTAAGTATTTTGATCTGGTTCTAATTCCTGTCTTTTGCTTATATGATGGTCAAAAGAGTTGTATCGGCTGTTAGAGACTGGCCCGCTGGCTGCGGGAATCCACCTGTCCCACTACCCGTAGCTGATCCACCCGCGTCTAGTTCAGAGAGAGAGCGTGAGCCATTAGTGTTAGACGACCCGGTGGTTGAGACGGAAATGGAGGTCGAGGAGAGCCTAGGGGAAGATGAGGGAGATGAGGAGATGACGGAGTTGAGTGAGGGAGAGGTAGATGAGCTAGGGAATGAGGGAGACAATGAGAACGAGGGAGAGATGGTTGGGGTGGAAAAAGAGGACGAAGAGGTAATGGAGGTTGTCCCGGGAGAGAGAGACAATAGGCAGTCAGCTCTAGGAGGGGTAGATAAGGGAAAGAGGAAGCTAGAAGGGAGTCCTAAGGGTGTGGACTCCGATATGGACTGGGCGTAGATGCTATATTAAGGAGAAAAGGGTTAGTTGATCCATCTGACTTAGGGAGTAAGAGGCTTGCGCCTAAGGGTATAGTTAGATTAGCGTTGGACGAGCTCTATGAGATGGCCATGAGAGCCAAGAGATGCCGAGAGGGTGAGTTAGGGCAGCCAAGTGGGAGCGTTGGTTTCGCGAGGAACTACATAGGGAGACCCAATAGTTCCATGGGGTGGCTGGTGGAACCGGCCTCTGACGACTCCGATACTTCTGTTGAAACTAGGGAGAGTCGAACATAGAAGACCAGCAGCTTTTACTCTTTCTTTCTTTGGAATTTGCATACCTTTTTTTGTTTATCTTTTTCTTAAGGGAGCATGTGGCTCATAGGGCCTATTAATCATTTTAAATAAAAAGGGTATCGTATGAGATGACCCCTTCTGTTCTGCAAAGAATGGTTTATATGACAAGCATGAGTTTCGTTTATTACTTGATTTATCTCTGCACGTTATCATCACATTCTCTTTTAGATGAGTACATTACTATCAAGCGATCATGCACCTAAGCATATTCTTTTTCCCCTTGATAACTATACGACCACTGAGTGAATGTGATTAAGATGGCACCAAGACACCGAACGGTTGTGCATAGCGAACGGTGCAGGATGAGTGCATCCTCCACCCGGAATTTGAGCGGGTGCATCGTTCCACCCCCGACGTGGAGGAGCACCTGCCACGCGAGCGAGGAGATGGCTTCGGAGAGGTCACGGGATGTGACCATGGGTCAGGCTTTCGACAAGATGGCCTCAATCCTACAAAACTTGACTGAAAGGGTGGATAAGGTGGCTAGGAAACCACCACGGGGAGAGGATGAGGCCCTGGAGCGTTTCCTGAAGTTCCAACCTCCCACATTCCAGGGGGAGGTGGAACAGGATGAGAAAGTCGAGCAATGGATTGAGCAGATGGAGGACATTTTCGCTACTCTGCAGTACTCGAAAGAGAGGATGATGAAGTTTGCTGCTTTTCGGCTAAGGGGACCGTCTCGGGCATGGTGGCAGCGAGTACGGGGTGATTCGGACAAGGAGGAGCAGGAGTGGACCTGGGACGATTTTACGAAGGCTTTCCGGGCCGAGTACATTCCTCGATGGGTGGCTGAGAAGAGGGAGGATGAATTCCAGACCTTCAGGCAGAGAGGCATGACTGTGGCCCAATATGCAGCCCGATTCATGCAGTTGTCCAAGTACTGCATGTTCTTGGTAGATACGGAGCAGAAGCGCACCTGGCAATTCGTGAAAGGGCTAAGGCCAGATTTGAGGAGGGCGTTGGCTCCATCCCCGCCAACGTCGTACACTGCCGCTGTGGACGCAGCTTCTTGGACGGAGAATGAAGATCGGCACCGATCGGTGAACCGACCCTTTCAACCAAGTCGTCCACCTATGAGGCGTTCAGGCAATAAGCGACCTGCAGATTCTATGCCGTGGGGAAATCGGGGTAAGCAGCCCCAAGTGCCTGTAGCCGGATCAATGCAAGGCAGCCTGAACTGCCGACTGTGTTGGAAGCGAGGCCACACCGAGAGAAACTACTGGGGTAGCGGGGGTGTGAGAAGGTGTTTCAACTGCAGAGACCCAGGACATCTGAGGAACGTCTGCCCCAAACCCTTAAGGACTGAGTAGACCACGCCGACCCAGCCAATGGGAGGCAACAGAGGTGCCGCTACTGGACCAGTCGGAGCGGGAGGCCTGAAGCCCCAGGTGAAGGCCAAAGTTTTTGCCCTGAGCCGAGAGGTGGTCGGAGCGGACGCCGCCGTAATCGAAGGTAACCTTTCTATCCAAGGTTGTCTTGTTAATGTTCGATAGATCCAGGATCTACACACTCATATGTAAGTAAAGTATGTGCTTCACGTTTGGGCTAGGAAGGAAATGAGCTACCCTATACCCTAGTAGTTAGTACCCCCTTGGGAAAGGTGGCGGAAGCCGAGCAAGAAAATGGGAAGTTGTGGAGTTGAGGTTGGGAAGGAGATTCTGGAGGCCGACCTTATAATCCTGGCCATGGACGGTTATGACTTGATCTTGGGCATGGACTGGTTGACGAAGCACGGAGCTCGTATGGACTGCAAGACTAAGATGGTGCAGTTTGTGAGACCTGGACGGGATGTAATTGAATTCAATGGCAAGCGAACGAAGGAACTGAAATTTCTTATTGCTGGAGATAAAGCCCGGAAGTTGCTCAAGAAAGGATGTGCGGGATACTTAGCGTATCTCCTAAACAAACCAAATGACCAGTGTACCTTGGAAAGTACGGAGGTGGTGAAAGACTTTTCGGATGTGTTCCCTACGGAGCTCACTTCCCTACCCCCTGAACGGGAAGTTGAGTTCACCGTGGATCTGATTCCCGGAGCAGAACCAGTATCCAGAACTCACTACCGGATGGCACCGACAAAGTTGAAGGAGTTAAAGGGGCAATTGGAAGAACTGCTAAGGCAAGGCTACATTCGGCCGAGTACATCACCGTGGGGAGCCCGGATGTTGTTTGTCAAGAAGAAAGATGGTACCTTGAGGCTATGTATCGATTATCGGGGACTGAACAATCTAACGATCAAGAATAAATACCCTCTACCCTTGATCGATGAGTTGTTTAATCAACTGCAAGGCACTGCTTGTTTTCCGAAATTGGACTTACGGCAAGGATACTATCAGGTGAGGATCAAAGAAGAAGACATTCCTAAGACTGCATTCAACACGCGGTATGGCCATTACGAATTTGTAGTAATGCCGTTCGGTTTAACCAACGCACCGGCAGTATTCATGGATTTGATGCATCGCATTTTCCAACCATACTTGGACAAGTTCGTGGTTATATTCATTGATGACATTTTGATCTACTCCACAAATCCAGAGGACCACGCGGAGCACTTAAAGTTGGTCCTAGAGAAGTTGAGGGAATTCAAGCTTTACGCTAAGTTCAGTAAGTGTGAGTTTTGGCTGAGCTCAGTATCTTTCCTTGGTCACGTGATATCCAAGGAAGGGATCAAAGTGGACCCCGCTAAGGTAGAAGCCGTAGCTAATTGGAAACAACCAGAGAACATTACCGAGATACGAAGTTTCCTTGGGTTGGCCGGGTACTATCGGCGTTTCATTAAAAACTTCTCCACTTTAGCTTCACCGATGACACGGCTGTTGAAGAAAGATGTCGTTTTTGCTTGGAGTGAGAAGTGCGAGAAGATCTTCCAAGAACTTAAGAGGAGGTTGATTACAACACCCGTGCTGAGTCTGCCCGAGGCTGATAAGCCCTATGCACTCTATACAGATGCATCCAAGGAAGGACTAGGAGCTGTGCTGATGCAGGAAGGGAAAGTCATAGCTTATGCATCTAGGAAGCTAAAGCCGCACGTAGTTAATTATCCCACGCATGACCTAGAGCTAGCAGCTATAGTGTTCGCCTTGAAGAAATGGCGACATTACTTGTACGGTGCATAATACGAGGTTTTCACAAACCATAAGAGTTTGAAATATATCTTTACGCAAAAGGACTTGAATCTCCGGCAGCGTAGGTGGATGGAGTTCCTGGAAGAATATAAGTGCCCCATTAACTATCACCAGGGTAAAGCAAATGTGGTAGCAGACGCTCTAAGTCGGAAGGTGAAAATGGCACACTTGAGAATACATGAGGTGCTGGCAGTCCAGGATATCCTGGAGAAGGAGGCGCAAGTGCAAAAGGGGAAGATCTGCTGAGCAACTTGACCCTGAAACCCGATCTGGACCAGGAAATTGTATCAGGTTTACAGGGCAGTACAAAATTTCAAACTTTCAGGGAGAAAGAGATCACGAGAGGAGGAGGCGATTTCCGAACCGATGAGGAAGGGTTATTGTACTTTCGGGACCGGATTTGTGTACCGGACATCCAAGACTTAAAGAGGAGGATACTGGACGAAGTGCACAAGAGCAAATACACCATACACCCTAGGGAGGTAAAGATGTACCAAGACTTGAAGAGGAAATATTGGTGGGCTAGAATGAAGAGGGATGTAGTTCGGCAAGTGTCAACCTGTCTGACATACCAGAAGGTTAAGATGGAGCATAAGAAGTCTGCAGGTTTACTGCAACCGTTACCGATTCCCGAATGGAAATGGGAAGAGGTGACCATGGACTTTGTGACTGGCCTTCCGATGACCAAGTCACACAAAGATGCGATCTGGGTGGTAGTGGACCGATTAACCAAGACAGCGCATTTCATACTGGTAAACGTAAGGGACTCGATGGAAAAGTTGGCTCAGACATATACCCAAGAAATTGTACGGTTGCATGGTGTGCCGTCGAGCATCGTGTCAGATAGGGACCCTAGATTCACTTCAAGGTTCTGGGGTAAGTTCCAGGAGTCTTTGGGCACGACCCTGAAATTCAGTACCTCTACTCATCCGCAGACTGATGGTTAATCCGAAAGAGTCATTCAGATACTGGAAGGCATGCTCCTAGCATGTATCTTGGACTTTGGAGACAAGTGGATTGAGTCTTTACCGCATGCGGAGTTAGCATATAACAACAGCTGTCAGGCGTCGATCGGAGTGGCGCCGTACGAAGCACTGTATGGGCGAAAATGCCAGGTACCGATATACTGGGGATGGACAGAAGAAGGGAACGTTAAAAAGACTGGGGAAGTTTGCATTTAGGAGATGACCGATAAAATTAAGTTAATTCGGGAAAGGCTAAGGGCAGCACAAAGCAGACAGAAAAGTTATGCAGACTCTAGACGGCGGGAATTAGAGTTCCAAGTAGGTGACCGTACATTCTTGAAGTTGACTCCTAGTAGAGGAATCCTGAAACATCCGAGGGGAGGGAAGTTGAGTCCTTGGTATTTGGGACCATTCCCGATATTGGAGAAGGTTGGACCGGTTGCCTACCGATTGGATCTACCTGATGACCTAATCGGGATGCATGACGTATTCCATATCTCTCAATTGAAAAGGTACAATCCCGATCCGCGTCATGTACTCAATGAGGAACCGTTGGGGTTGCAACCCAATTTGAGTTATGTGGAGAGACCCGTCAGGATCTTGGAGCGGAGTATTAAGACGCTCCGAAACAAGCAGATACCCATGGTGAAGATACTTTGGGATCATCATGGAGCACAGGATGCAACGTGGGAAACGGAGGAATGGTTAAGACGAAAGTATCCGGGTATGCTCGAAGGGTATGAAATCTGAATTTCGGGACGAAATTCTCTTAAGGGGGAGGGGGTGTAATACCCCGCACAAAACCACCTTTGGCTATGGGAAAAAGTCATGCATTGCATAGCATCTTGCATTTTATGTGGTAGCTAGAATAATTTTATTTGCATGATGCATGTGAATTTTTCCGTTACTTTTGCATTTGAATTAATTGATATGAAATAGTTGTGTCGTTAAAGATTTGGTTAAGGGAGGTTTAGTCGAAGATTTTGAAGGATGAGTATTGGGGTGGTAAGAACTTCTTGTAGAAAAATTAGTATCGGAGTTGTTTTCGAATAGCGGGGAGGTTGGTGATTTCCTTTGGTGACCCGAGTTCGAATCCTACCTTTTGTGAAGTAAGTTTCTCTTCTTGAAATTCTTTTCTTTAGATCGTTTCTTATCTTGGCCGAAAAAGAACCTAGCTATCCCAGAGAAATTTTAGTATTTTTACTCCAAGGAAATAAGTCTCTATATTTATTTCCTAAATTCAAGGACTTTGATGTGAATAAAGTTCACCTTTAATTTTCAGCTTGTGTTCCTTAGGATTTTCGAAAAAACCTAGCTAGGAGCCACTTTGAAGAATTTCAAGTGGTATAAAACTCTTCTTGATGAATATTAGAGTTAGGGAATATATTAGGGAAAAATCTTATTTTACCTCTTCAAGAATTCTAGCCATAATCCTTGTATTTATTTAATTGTTTTAGAGAAATATTTTAACTAAAGTCTTAGATATTTTCTTTGGGTTTAAACGCCACTTCCATAGGAGTAAGACTCTATATTTAACTTCTAAGTTCAAGGATTTTAGCTAAGGATGAAATTTATTTTATTTTCAGCTTTTGTTCCCTTGAATTTTCGGAAACTATAAGCTGGAAATATTCTGGAAATTTTTCCAGATTTTGTTCGCCACCTTGGAGCACCTTTAGCTCAATCCAAACTCTTCTAGGATTAGAGGAAATCTTATTCAAATCCTTGATAAAATTAGATTTTATTTCAATCCAAATTCAACTAGGATTTCTTCCTTTTCCTAGCTGAATTTCGGCAGCTTTGAATCTACATAAGCTGTCCAAAATTCCAGCCATCTTTAGCTACAATCCAACTCTGAAAATCCTAGCTCAAACCACCTAGAATACTCCTTAACAATTCAACTACCTTAGCTGCACAAAATCTGAATTTTATTCACACAAAAACACTGAAATTCGTCCAGCATATACACAGAAAATTCGGACAGCTTTGTGCAGGATTTTCGGCCAGCTTTATGTTCCTACTTCAACCGAAATTCTGCACACATCATTCACTGAAAAACCCCAGCTGAACAAGCTATTTTCAGCGCCCAAAACCCTCAATTTTCCTCTGGAAATTTCGGTAGAATTATAGCAGCCAAACCAGTCCAAAACTTGCTACACTTGCACAGAATTTTCACAGCACATGCACAGGATTTTTCAGTCATCAAAACTCACTCAAACTCTTCCTTGTTTGGCCCAAAATTCTAAACACTTTCAGCCCTTCCGTTGAGCAATGATTCGGCCAGCATAGGGGAGCAAATTGCAGAATTTTTCCTTCCATAAAACTCCCCTAAAATCGGCAGTAAGGAGGCGCGCGCAAGTTGGAAATTCCGTCTTTGCTGTCCAAGAAACCTAAAGCCATTAGGAGTCTATCTAAACATCACCATCTAACCCTAAACCAATCTTCTCCAACTTTAAATCATAACCACCGTTTACCCTCTCCATTCTACACGAAAATTTTAGCAACTTCTCTCTGCAAATTTTCGAAAACACAAGAGTTATTCCAAGCAAAAATCGAACACACCTTAAGGTAAGCACAAATCCTTTCAACCTCTTGATGCCGTTTTCTCTAACGAATCTTTTCTCTTTCTTCTACCCTTAAATCAGGCCCTATAGAGGCTGATTTCCTCTTCCTCCTTAATTTTTGGACAAGTGAAGCAAGGGAGATAGCTTTTTTCTTCTTCTCAAGCGAACTCGGCACGATCACCATAGGAGCATCGAAATCTCATTACATGGTAGTTGCAAGGTAAGGGAATACCCTCCCTTGATGTCGAAAGTAAAGTTTAATGGTGTTTATTAGCGAGATAAACATGTGGTCGTAGTATTTGATCTTTGGGGATTGAATTGTTTACTTGGAATTAAATAGGAAATTGCGAATTGTTATGAAAATAAATGGGATTAGAGCATGTTTGAATTAATTGAGACCCTAATCATGATATTATATGGTTTAGATCAAGTGGATAATTGAGGAAAGCCAGCGGTGATTTTTATCGCATTTATCTGAGCCATATCAAGTAAGTCCTTGCATAAACTCTTTTATTAAATGTTGTGATGGTAAGTCCTTTTATAAACTGTTTTGTTAATGGTTGTGATGGTGAGTCCATGTTGTGAAGCTTTGTAAAGCTATTGTTAAACTGTGTTTGCCTGGGTTGTAAACGTGGATATTTAATCTTTAAACGGTTTTGTCAAACTAACGATTTTAGCAAGAAAACTATTATTTTTCTTAAATTTTTAGAAATCTCTTTTAAAGAAAACCACGTTTTGCAAAGCCAAGGTTTGAAAATATTTTGAATAAGGAATTGACGGATATGTTCGGTGACTACTCAATAAGGGTAGGCTAACAATACTAGTCTTGGAGGGCTAGCGTAAGTCTTCTGGCAGGAGGCCACCTCCAGAAGATGAACTCTGCTTGAAAAGGTGACAATGTTGGTTGGTCAGGCCAGTCTGAGCTAGCATTATGCCTGAAAGGTATTATTTATTTTCCCGGCATGGACACCCGGATGGTTTTGTTGGGTGTAGAGATGGAGGAGTATCTCACCCGGTGGGCTGTACACTCACCTTGATCAGAATGCCTAACGTGTGGTAATCTGGTCCGGACAAGGTGCACAAAGTGTGGTGCCTTGGCCAACTTGTTCTCATGGAGCCCAACGTGTGGTGACATAACTTTTATCCGAGTGGAGGATTTATTTTGTACAGAGTATGATAATGAGAAAAACCCACTCCTTGTGAAAAGAGATTGTTTATGACTTGCCAAATTATTTTTACGAATGTTTTACACTTTGCATACACGAACTATTTAAAAACACCATGTGCACACACAGGACTTACTGAGATTTATTCTCACACTGTTTTACATCATGTTTTCAGGGGATAGATCGTGCTGAGTCAGCGGGGCATGTAATAGTTGAAGCTTTTGCTATTTTCTCTATCCGTTCTAGGAGACATTTATTGCTTATGCTTCTAAACAATATTTTGTTTTATTCCGTTTTGCTCCAAGTTGAGCCTGATGTAATAAGAATATTTCTTTATTTATCTAAGTTGATCCTTTTGGAGATTGCCTTTATATTTTATACCTCGTTCTAAAGACCCATTGTCCTACGAGACGGGGCGACATCCCCACCCTTTTAGGGTACGTAGTCGTGGGGTTTTACATGATGTACCATATAATCCTTCAATTCACCGAGAAGGTACTCTCTACCACGATCCGATTGTAAAGTTTTGAACAGTTTACCTGTCCGACACTCTACTTTAGCCTTAAACTCTTTGAACTTATCAAAAGAGTCAGACTTGCACCTCATCAAGTGGACATAATGAAATCTTGTACAATCATCTATGAAAGTGGTGAAGTACTCAAAATCTCCTCTAGCTGGTGTAGACAAAAGTCCATACGCATCAGTGTGAACAATGCCCAATATCTCTTTGGCTCTATCAGCCTTTTGGGTGAACGACCTTTTAGTCATTTTTCCTATAAGGCAGGATTCACACTGAAGCTAACTTTCTAATCTTAATGAGCCCAAGGGCCCATTATGGATTAACCTCTGAATCCTGGTTGAATTAATATGACCCAACCTTAGATGCCAAAGATATAAATTATTGATATTGGTCTTTCTCTTCTTACTTAAAAATTCAGATTGAGCGTTATTTATTTGATTGTTTATAGGATTGAAAAAGAATAAGTTTTCATACATTTGCTCTGTACATAAAACTTCTCCATTTCTACTGATAGTAATACTAGAATGGAAAGAAACAGAATATCCATGATTTATTAGCTTTGCAACTGAAATCAAATTCTATCTAAAATCGGTTACATATAAAATATTATTCAAAATAACTGCTCTATTACAATAAAAAAATAAGATCCAGTTCTCCCACTGCAAGGGCCCATACTTGTGCTCCATTTCTTACTCGTAGTCCATGCTCGCTCTTTTGGAGTCTTCTTATCTTTCTGAACCCCTGCAAGGAGTTACAGATATGATTATTAGCTCTAGAATCAACAATCCAAGTGGAAGTTGATCCAACCATTGAAACTAACTCTAGATAGAGAATAATACCTATAGGATTTTTCTTAGCCTGAAGCTCTAGACACCCCTTTTTCGAGTGTCCCTTCTTCCCGCATTTGAAGCACTTACTCTTGGGCTTGTTGGGCTGGTTCTTGGGTTGGGCCGGTGCGTTTCCCTTCTTCTTCTTAAAATTTCTGGGCTTGGGCCCAATTCTAGAAGAAGAAGTCCTAACAATCATAACCTTAGACTGTAGCTTCATGATCTTCTCTATCATCTAAAGCTCTTTCATTAACTTGGTTAAACTAATATTTAACTTATTCATGTTATAAGTTAATTTGAACTAAGTAAAAGAGCCCGGAAGAGATTCGAGAACCATGTCCACTTGGCTCTTGGGGTCAATAATAGCCCCTAAGACTTCTGCTTCCTTGAAAGTAGCAATCATCTTGAGCACATGCTCTTTGACTGAAGCTCCCTCAGCCATTTTAGTATTGATGATCGTCCTAAGGGCCTCCTATCTTGCGGGCCGGCTCTTATCTACGAACATCGTAGCTAGTGATTGGCTAATGTCGTACGTAGTGGTCATGTACTCGTGTTTAGACTGGAGCACATTAGACATGGAGGCCAACATGTAGCAACAAGTCGTTTCGTCGGCCTTCTTCCATGCTTTCTCAACCTCTCGCTCTTCAGCTATGGAATTCTCCTTGATAACAGGGCAGGTTTCGTACATAACATACTTATACTCCTCAACAGTGAGTATTATGTCCAAGTTCCCTTTCTAGTCCATATAATTTGGACCCGTTAGCTTATTCTCATGGAGGATAATAGCCAAAGGACTAAAAGAACCTCCACCAACCATTTCTGAAAAATAAAAAATAAAAGAAAACTCAATTTGTGAAAAATAAAATAATTTGTACACTTTATCCTCATATTATCTTTAATATGATTAATTTAGCTCTTAGGAAAACTGACATAACTTCTTGAGAAGATTAAAGGTACTACTTTGAACCTCTGTTGTTCCATTTGAATCCCAACAACCTTAATAATAGGTTATTATCCAGGACATTCAAAAATCAAACAGAAGCCCTAAGGCCCACGTCATGTTCAAGCCATCAAATAGGCCTTTACACCTATGGCCCAATTCATTAGGTTAAGCCTTTTAATTTAATTTAATTATTCTTGAACTGAAACAAGTCAAATTATTAAATTAATCAAATAACCTAATAGACCGATATAAATCTCAAGCCTTGGCCCAGTTCATTAGGTTTAGTCTTTAATTTAATTTAATTATTCTTGGACTAATACAAGCTCAATAATTAAATTAATTAAATAATCCAAATGGGTCAATAAATAATTCTATCTCTTTGAACCTTTTATTTTATTCTAATCCAATAAATTAACCAGGCTACTCGAATAAAATAAAATCCATTTACTATAAGATCAATCCTTTAACCCAAATGCATAAGGACTTATGGGCTATTCCGGGAACCAAAAGACGCATCGCCTTGGCTACTAAAATTACCAAAATACCCCTACTATAAAAATAGCTGTATTTTATATTTTAAATATTTTCTAATATCACCATAAGAAAATATTGACCCCAAAGACAATGTTGTATTAGCAAAGTCTTCGATCTACATGTGTACTAACTAAAATACCCCTCTACGCATCGTTGTACATTTAGAGAGGAAGAGTGTACTAACACCTCTCTTAAAGATATCTATCATCCTTAGACCTCTAATCCAATGATCCACAACTCCTGAAATATTTCCACTTTCCAAGTGAGCTACTCTATAGCTAACATCCAAGTCATATTCCCCAGGACCCTAGATATTTAGATCATTCGAACAGTCACAAGGGGCGATATAAAGTGCATAAGCTATCTTGTACAAGTCTGTCTTAACTAACTGGTCACATATACCCAACATGCAATTATATCGGCTCTACGATAGAACCTCAACTCAGCATAGCAAAGTACATGCTTCCAGCTTTGTCAGATCACCAACTCATACTCAAGCAGTAGAGTATTAGTTCATGCTATAGTAGTAATAGTCTGTGTTTCTTTTAAATAGTACTTTTAGAAATTACTATTACATGTCCTGTTCTATGTATTCAAAATATGCTTATGCTATGCAGTGAGTAGACTACTCACTGGCTAAAGGTAAGCTATTCTCTATTTAGAATTCATAACAGAATAACCTAAATATGATGAGATTTTCATTCTCAACAATCGGTTAAGAACAAACATTTATATGTTAATTAACCCATGATCCATACATTACTATGAAAGACCACCATTCACATGGATCACTTATTTAAACACAATGGGTCTTTTCCAAACATAAATCGTGCATAAATAAAATGTAAATTCACAAACAAACTTTGAGAATAAATTCTTTTATTAATAAAATTGATAATTACATCATAAAACTTGTTTAGAGGGCATACACTCCAACAACAAGATGCCAAACAAAAACAAAAGTTGGTGAAGAAAAAGTAAGAGAGGAAAGAAAATGAGTTGAGAGAGAGAATGGGGGGAAAAAAAATCTATTGACCATCAAGGATAGGAATGAGCAAAAATTAGAAAGAGGAGGTAAAAGAAGAGTAAACTATTTTGCAAAGGGAAATGAGGTCATAGAGACAACAGAGGTCAAAGATCTAGTTATATTTTTAGTTTGCAAAAGTTCTTATGTTTCTTCTAACGGTTCTACATTTTTTTTTTCCTAATGAAATTGCAACTATCTTTTAAGAATTT
The DNA here is from genome assembly GCA_026120185.1 of Voacanga thouarsii. Lineage (NCBI taxonomy): Eukaryota > Viridiplantae > Streptophyta > Magnoliopsida > Gentianales > Apocynaceae > Voacanga > Voacanga thouarsii. Next base: position 1,019,087 of record JANUWF010003373.1, on the reverse strand, counting down.
GAAGATGTTTTTCCAAAAAAAGTGCTTAGAGGACTACCACCCATAAAGTTATTGAGCATCACGTAAATTTTTTATTTGGAGCCGTCATCCCTAACCGACCAGCTTATAGAGGCAACTCGGAAAAGGCTAAAGAACTACAAAAGTAAGTGGAAGAATTGCTTAGGAAGGGACATATGAGAGAGAGCTGAGAGCCTAAGTGATGCATGTTTTTTAGTGTAGAAAATATTATCAACAAAATCTACAATCAATCAAGTTTTAATTAAATGCTAACCACTAAAACCACACATACGGGCAAGTATATCTATTAAAAAGTATAGAGAATAGTAAATATCGAATCCACAGGAATATAGACTCCTACCTTACTTTACCCAAATCTTTATTGTTTAGCCAACAAAATAAAAGAGAGAATAAATAACCAACTAACCTAATATACTAGAGAATAATTCAAGTCCACACAAGAAAAGTCACAAGGATAATAAAGAAGTGAGAATAAGGAGTAAAGATATGTAATAAAGAAATATCTCAATTCTATAACAAGTGAAGAAAATATCTTTCAACCAATTGATTCCCAATCCCAAAGTACCAATATGAGTTTTAAAAGTAAATTTCAATCATTTTCCAAGTCATGAAATTCTTATTCTTAATCTAATTAAAGGGTATACTCTACATACCTAATTAAAAGTAAGAAGCATTAAGAACAACTTAATTAAACAATTATTGTCCCTATACTTTAGGCAATGTTTTTTGGAAGAAATAATACCCCGATACTCTAGGTGATATCAATCTCTCTTTAATTACCAAGTCTTTCCCTTAACTTCGTTTCCTAAGTCCATTAAGAGATCACAAGATAGTGAATTAACTAATCTGAAATAATTAATTCAACTCATAAAATCAAGTAATCAAATACTTAGAATTGGAATTCAACAAGTTTAGAATTAATTCAATACAAAATCATAAAGTAAAAATATCCTCAACAACAATTAAAATATATAATCTAACTTTAACAAAATAGAGTTACAAAGAAAAGAATAAGAAAAACTCATAGATAAGTGTAATCCCTTCTCCTTTATAATCTTCTTGATAAAGCTCCTCTTCTTATCCAAGATTTCCTTGACCTTCCTTGTTCTTGGTGTCTCTCTAGGAGTTCTATAAAATATTACAATGAAAACTCAAGAACTAGAACTAGCTTTGTATAATACTATTCTCTTATATTTATAGGAGTTTGGTTACCAAAAAGTGCCCACAAGAGTCCTTTTCCGTGATTGAAAGAGTTTCCAAAAGAATCCAATTGAAATTGCAAAAATCTACTTGGAAAAAGAAACCTGCCACCATAAAACTGCATTGGGTCGGCATTGGCTCAGGGCTCTAGTCATGTCTTGACGTGCTTTGTTTTTCGGCTATTTTCCCCTGTTTTCCAGACTTGGGTCGGCACTGGCCATCCGGAATGGTGACAATTTTTTCATCTTTTCTTGCCAATTTTGCACAAAAACTCCAAAGTACCTTTCCAAATGTAAAATATCAAATATGAAGGAATATGACTAATTATTACACCAAATGTGTCATAAAATATCAGTGAATTTAGCCCCATCACTAAGCCTATGCACGGTTCGAGTTCTCTTGGTGGCCAAGAAGGATGGAATGTGATGAATGTGTGTGGATTATCATGCTATTAATAACATCATGGCAAAGTCACTATTCTATTTTTAGGCTAAATGATCTACTTGATAAGTTATATGGTCCATATGTCGTCTCTAAAATTGTCTTGAACTTTAGGTATCACCAAATTAAAATTAGAGAATGAGATGAATGGAAAATGGCCTTTAAAACTAAGCAAGAGTTGTATGAGTGGCTTATTATGCCTTTTAGGTTATCGAATGCTCTTAGCATTTTTCATGCATTTAATACATTAAAGGAATTCATTGGGAAATTTGTTACTGTATACTTTGATGATATATTCATATATAGCAAATCTTATATAGATCATTTGAATCATCTTCAATGTATGCTTGTTGTTCTTCGAAGGGAGAGATAGAATACTAATTTAGAAAAATACTCTTTTTATTTGGAAAGGGTCATATTTCTTGAGTATGTTGTGAGTGCTAAAGGAATTAAGGTTGATGAGGAAAAAGTTAAAGCCATTCAAGATTGGCTTACTCCTACCACCATTACCTAAGTTCGTAGCTTCCATGAGCTAGCTAGCTTTTATAGGAGGTTTATAAAAAACTTTAGCACTATAGCAGCCCATCTAATCGAAGTTGTGAAAAAATAAAAATGGGATTTAGACGGAAGGAAGCCCACGAAAAACATTCTAAACCCTCAAAGACAAATTGAGATAAATTTCAATTCTTATCATACATAACTTTGATAAGGCATTTAAGATAAAGTGTGATACAAGTAGATATGGATATGTATGGTTTTGACCTAAGATCGAAAGCCTATTGCTTACTTTAGTGAGAAATTATCTAAAGTAACCCTCAATTACTCCATTTATGACAAAGAACTCTTTACCTTAATTAGGATATTAGAATATTGACAACACTACCTTTTGCCAAAGGAGTTTGTGATTCATACCGACCATGAGATCTTTAAACACCTCAAAAGTCAATAAAATTTGAATAAGAGGCATGCAAGGTAGATGGAATTCATTAGGTCATTCCCTTATGTTGTTCAATACAAGAAGAGTACGGAAAATGTGGTTGTGGCGAAGGTATGTACTTTTAAATTCTTTAAATGCTAAACTTTTTGGATTTAAACTGGTGGAAGAATTGTATATTAATAATGAGGAGTTTAGGAATATTTATCATGCTTGTGAGAAGTGTGTCTTTATCAAGTATTATAGATATAATGGTTTATTATTTAGAGAGGTAAGACTTTGTATGCCAAAAGGCTCTATTAGGGAGCTTATTAAGAAGGCATATAGTGGGGGATTAATGGGTCATATTGGTGTTGCAAAGATATTAATGGATAAGGAGGGATGTGGAGAAACATTGTTCTCAATACATAACTTGTAGAAAGGCCAAGTCTAGATCACTTTTTCATAGCTCCTACACTTCTTTGCCCACCTTAATTACATCTTAGATTGATATTTCAATGAATTTTATTGTGGGTTTATCTAGAACCAAGGGAGGAAGGACAATATATTTGTGATTGTTGATCGATGCTCCAAGATGGTTCATTTCGTAGTTTGTTCCAAGACTAATGATATTTTCCATATTACAAATTTATTTTTCAAATAAGTGGTAAGGATGCATGAAATTTCAAGGTTTATTGTATCGGCTAGGAACACTAAGTTCTTTAGTCATTTTTAGAGAGTCTTATGGAACAAACTTGGCACTAACCTTGTATTTTTTACAACTTGCCACCCTCAAACAGATAGACAAATGAAAATGGTCAACAGAACTCTCACACAACTCTTGACGGCCATCATCAAGAAGAGTTTAAAGAATTAGGAAGAATGTTTGCTATATATTGAGTTTGCATACAATAGAGCCATCCACTCTATTACTTCATATTCTCCATTTGAAATTGTATATATTTTTAACTCTCTAACTCTTTGGACTTAGTTCCTTTAACTATAGGTGAGAGATTAAGCCTTGCTGGAGCAAAAAAGGAAAAATTGGTGAAGTCCCTCCATGAAAAGGTAAAGGCTAACATTGAAAAGCAAAATGATGAGATCACTTTTAAGAATAATCAAGAAAAGAAAAATATGTCATTCAAGCTCAGAGATTGGGTGTGGGCGCACCTTCAAAAATAGAGGTTTCTAACACAAAGGAAGACCAAACTAGACCTAAGAGGAGATGGTCCCTTCCAAGTCATTACCACAGTTGGAGACAATGCCTATAAGATCGACTTGAAGTTGGAGGATCCTTGGAAGACAAATGAAGGGTTTAAAGAGTATAATGTGATGTGAAGAGATGAATCAAGGAAAAAACCAAGAAAGATGAAGGGATTGTATTGGAACAACATATGAAAATTAGAAGTAAGGGATGGACAGCCACTTATATGGGCATGCAGCTGGTCGTGCATAAAAAAGACACCCTCTAATAGGTGTGCATCGCCAAAATGTATGGCCGTGTATCATGGTCATGCATATGCACAACCATGCACATTAGGTGTGCAATTCGCAAAAAAGTTTTCTCCCAAAAGTTTAATAGTAAATTCTGCACAGGTATCATGCACAGATGTTTGTCTGGCCATGCACGACTATAGCACGACCACACATGCCCTATAAATGCCTATGCTACCTATAGGGTTTTACTATGTTAAAGCCTTTTGAACTATTTCAAATGTGTTTTGATTTCCTACGACTTATATGGTTGTTAAGAACATAAAATTTGTCTTTAGGCCTTCTTTTGAGTAAGATTAAAATTCTTAATGGCTCTAGGACTTGTGATGTATAAATATTCTTTTCTTTTGACAAAATAACTCAATACATTTTACTATACAAATTTGTGAGGTTGTTCCTTTATGGTTTCTACCAAAACCAAGACCAAACTTAGGGATTAATCCTCCTTTTGTAGAGTATCTAAAATCTTTTGGATAATCTAGTTTAAATTCTCTTGATTGTGTCTTAGAAGCTTTGATCTTTTAAGGTTTTTTTTGAATTCTAAATTAGGTGCCTATAGTATTCTAACTTTTTATCTTTGAAGTCCTGTGTTGTCTCAAGGGTATTGGATTGATTCTATAGTAGATCTTAACTACTAATCTATGGGTCTTTGATGCTTAGTTTTTTATGTGTTATTAGATTGTAGTAAGATAGCTCATTTTCCCTCTTTAAATCATCAAGTCTTTCTTACTTTGGTCCCTTTGCAAGTTCTGTGTTTTATGTCACTTAGCCACATGTTGTTGATCAAGAAAACTCACCCAAGCTCATACAAACTCTCCTCCAAATCTCAACCATTAAATTGTTTTAATCCCCGCCCTCTAATTATATTAAAATTTGACCTTCTAAAATTACTTCCTATACAAGATAATCAATCTAGACTCTTAATTCAACACTTAAAATGAAATTTTCTCAAAACTCTAGCTCCCATAGTCTCTCTCACACATAGAAAATTTTCGTTTTACTCCCTATTCTCTCCATTCTCAACCGTCCACCCTTTCTCCTCCTTTGTTCTTTAATTTTCTTTGATCAAAACCAATAATCCTTTCTTAATTATTGAAGTATGAAGACTTTAGAATCTGTAAATAAAATCAATCAATTGTATTCTTCAATAAGGTAAGAGCTTTTAGCACATTTTTCTTTGAAAAGCAAAAACAAGTCCTTGCCAGATACATTCTTGTGTTCCAAAGAAAAATCAATTTTAGTGATTTTTTATGTGGGAGAAATGTTGAGAAATTGTTGATAACACATGGCATTAAAGTTTTGTGGTTGATTTTGGGTGATTTATGGTGTATTAAAGGAGATTTGATAGTAGAAATTTGCTTGAGTGGCAAGCATATGTGTTAGGTATGTTAGAACTATAACATTTTAACTTCAGTACTGAACATTTTTGTTCGGGATATTGCTTTAATTTTTTTTCTATATGATTCTCCTACGTCTTGGGATTATTTAACCATTGGAATTACTTGATTTTCATGCCTAAGTGATTTTATATAAAATTTTGAAAATACTCTATTTTCTATCTAATGAAATCCGAAATTGTTGTGATTTGGACCCTTGATTGAACCCCTTTCCCTTTAAGTCTGGACATGAAATTTTTACACAAGAAATTACATTGTTTTAGGAGTAAATAGCAACTATAATCACTTGATTTGTCCTTATAAATCATTCTCACTTAGTTTTTGCAAAATCTCTGCCAAATAAGATTTTTAGAACTATTGTTGCAATACACACACTTTGAGCATTACAATAATACACTTAGACACATGGTCCTTCAATGTAATTTTTATATTATCTTCCATACATGTTGAAGTTATAATCTGAAAAATTCCATTAGATTTTGAATTATTTTTCTTAGTGAACTAATTACCCAAATTTATGCTATGTTTTGCCATGTTTACACAAAGTCATTGTTTTGATAATGTAATAGAAAATTTATGATTTCGTTATGAAATCTTCATTACATCAAATTGATTTATTTTAATAGTGATATAGGAATGATATATGATGATTAGTTCAGTACTTTGATAATTATGTGATAATGCTATTGTATTGAGTTATTGTATGATAGCTATACTATTTGGCTAACTAGACATTGTGCAAATACTTGGAGATATTGAATGCTCAACATATTATGAATTTGCTTACTATATTTATGTCCTAATTTCATATTATTTGAGTTTGATATTTGAATATTTTATGTTGTTTGTTGTTGCAGAATTATGAGAGTTAAATTGAGAGATTAGAATTGCTTGAGATCATGATTATTTTGGAGGAATTATATTAAAATTGAAGTTTATTATAGGAAACTAATATGTATTTCTTTATGTACTAGATTTGGTTGGTCATCAAGGGTATAATCCATGAAGTTAAGTTGGATTTTGTTTTAACTTGCTTGGACTTAAGGTAAGTCCCCACATTTCATGATTTCATAAACCTAGGTATGCATAAAAGATTTTGCAATCATAAAAGTTGTTTATAAATGAATTTATATTTACACTAAAATCATTATTTATGAAATGATTTATTTATGCAAGTTGCATTTTATAAATTAGAAATATGATTCTTGTTTGAAAATTGTATATTGGAAGCATGATATTATATTATGAAGCAATTATTGGTTTATTGGTTATAAATTGTTTAACTATGTTTTATTTTTGAGAAATTATATATACATGATATATTGAGTATAAAATGTTGCATTATTTTTATTAAGTATATAGAATTGAAAATTTTCATGCATAAATAAATTGTGAAATGCATAGCATGTTCTTGAATAATTAACTTCAGATAATATGAAATCTACTTATGGTATTTATAAGTTATGTGTATGTAAAATTCTTGGAACGGATGAAATCCTACAGTGTAATTTTGAATATATTAAGTATATTATTTAAATATTTGGAAGTATTTTATATAACAAATATTTTCGAAAATGTTTGTAAAATTTTTCAAAGGTATTAAGTTGTTTTTGAAAAAGGCATTGTATTGATCTATTCATAGGGCATTGCTCCTGGTGATTCTTGAGTATTCAAAAAGACTTTGCACTTATATTAACTCACTCAAGTTTGAGAACGTTATTCGAATGGTGGCTATCTCCGAGTTATGATCTCTTTTTTCGTGTGGTGTCAGTATATGATGTAGAGTCATCTTTAACTAGTAACACATTTTTATTGGAGAAAATGGAGGGTGCACATAGGATATTCGGGCCGTAGGGTCTACCATGATGATAGTAATTTTATAATTGATTGTGGTGTATGCATAGAATTAATCGTATGTTTTTGTGTGTGTGTGTGTGTGTGTGTGTGTGTGTGTGTGTGTGTGTGTGCGCGTGTCATGTTAATAGGATTGATATTCTTTTATGCTGATATTGTTAGTTGGATTGAGATCCTTCTGGGTGATATTATTTATTGATAGGATGAAGTTCTATCGACAGATGATGTGATATCGCAATGTGCATTTTGAAATGTGATTTTTTGTTGAATCTATTGTGAGAATACAGATACAGTAGTAAAGGTTTGGAAAGCTTAATACGGTTGACGTGAATGATGTGAATAATCTATGATCATGAAAAGTAATTCATTTTTCAAAAATAAAATAAAATGGTGTATCTATTTTTTGTATTTGAAATCTCCCATAAATTATTTTATGTATTAATTTTCAAAAGCATGAAATACTATTTCTCCATATCCGTTCTGAAAAATTATCATGCATCATGAAAATGTTTATTGAAAATTTTCACATGTCACACATGTGACTTACTGGTATTTTTTCTTACTCCAATTTAATTTGTGTTTTTTAGGAGATTAAGTTTAGGAGTAATACTAAAGAAGTTTTGTGGATATTAGTTTTAAGATTATGTTTTTGTATCCGAATATTTTATTTTTATAGATGTTATTTAAGATGATTGTTATTTGATATATTATTAACCTTGGGAGTTGATTTATTATTCAGAAGGCTTTATAATATTTTTACTTAAGTCTTGAAAGTTTCTTTACTTAGTTCTTTCATTATAAAAATCGTTTTTTTAAACAGATGAGGCAACATCCGCAACTTGTCAGGTCCGTGATTGTGGGGTGTTACACCACCATCCAACACATGGTGGTTGAAGTCACAAATTTCAGATGTCGCAACTTTTGTAGATGTATAATAGTCAAAAGCCTTTTTAATTTTTATTTATTTTATATTTAACACACACAAAAAAAGAAAAAGGGAAATTCTTGATCTTCATCGTAGAAAAGAGTACATGAGTAGAAGAATCAGATTCCAATTGGCTAGTACTTTTCTCTCCATCTGTCTTCTATGAATTGAACATCTCAAATAACTCATCTCAAACTACCACGGTTGGGTAGAAGCGTTTTCCATTGAATTCAAAGACGACTACTCTTTTCCTCACCACAAGAATCAATTCCATTTTTTTAATTAAAAAAAGAATCATTTTCTATTCCGCGAAGAATATAGAAATGTAAATTGAACCGAGATATATATATATATATATATATATATATATGTATGATAAGAATTATTTTTTGAATTATTACTCTACCACTAAAACCTTAATAGCCTAATAATTAGGATATATTATAAATTGATAAAAAATTAAGCTTTTTTTTTTTTCAAAAGCCACCTAGAGTTATTTTTTTTTTAAACTTCAATTTAACTTTTAAAAAAAAACTCTGGGAAAAACACTGCTTTTAAAAAGGAACTCTTTTTCATGTACAAAAAGTTTTTGAGAAAATGAAATGTACAAAAAGTTTTTGAAAAAATGAAAAAGAAAATAGGCCATCACTCATCTTTGATTTTCTTTAAAATATTCTTAAGTCTAAAGATTGGACACAATAATGTGTATTTGGATTAGAATTCAATCCAATGTAAAAAATCAATTTAATTTATATAAAAAAATATAATCTAACTAATTTTCATTTTTAGAAAATTATCATCCACTTATAACACATCATATCCTTTCTTTAACTCCACATTAACTAGACATACCTTTTAATTTTTAATTTAATTCAAATAAACCCTTCTCAAAAGAGTTACAATCCAAGAACACGTGTTGCTGGTTAATGTAATATGGACCCATCGGTTTGTTTGTGTTGGATCGGTTTCGACTTTTAACCAATTTATGTGACATAATTACAAAAGCAAATTTAAATATCTTATATATATATATATATATATATATATATATATATATATATATATATACACACACACACTAGTACTAATCTTTCAATGTGTTGATTGTTTGAAGTATAATAATTTAAAATTATAACTAATAGTACATCGTTTTCTTAAAGAGAAAATTTAATCCCTTTTATATAATTTATTTGTATATTTTCACCATAATTTTTTTTTCTTTTATTTTGTTTCTAAAATTTTTAAAAAATCATAATATTATCTCCTTAATATAACTTGACCATTCTCCTTCAACCCTAAATTGCTTATTCTGTCTCTGTTTATATCCATAACAATCTTCATTCTTTTTTTTTTTTTTTTAATCTCGCCACCATCCCACACATGGTGATTCAAGTCACAAATTCACATGTCTCAACTTTTGGAGAAGTATAATAGTCAAAATAGCCCTTTTTTCTTTATTTATTCTATATTTAACACCAAAAAGAAATTCTTGATCTTCATCATAGAAAAGTGTACATGAGAAGAAGAATCAGATTACATTTGGGTTGTACCTTTCTCCCCATCTGTCTTCTAAATAAGAATTGAACATCCCAAATAACTCAACTCAAATTACCATGGTTGGGTACAAGAGTTTTCCATTGTATCCAAAGACAGCCACTCTTTTCCTCATCACAATAATCAATTCCCTTTTTTTCAATAAAAAAAGAATCATTTCCTTTTTCATGAAGAATACAGAAATGTAAATTCAACCGATCGAGATATATATATATATATATATATATATATATATCATTTGATAAGAATTAATTTTTGAATTAGTACTCTGGCACTAAAACCTTAACAGCCTAATAATTACGATATATTATAAATTGACCAAAATTAAGCTACTTTTAGTTTTTTTTCAAAAGCCAACTAGAGGTGTCTTTTTTTAAAACTTTAATTTAGCTTCAAAAAAGCTGGGGAAAAAAACTGCTTTTAAAAAGCAACTTTTTTTTTTTTTTTAATGTTCAAAAACTTTTGGAGAAAGTGAAATGCACAAAAAGTTTTTGAAAAAATGAAAAAGAAAATAGGCCAGTACTCAGCTTTGATTTTCTTTAAAATATTCTCCTAAGGATTGGACGCAATAATGTGCATTTGGAGTAGAATTCAATCTAATCTAAAACTTCAATTCAATTTATATATATAAAAAAAATCTAATCCAATTAGTTTTCATTTTTAGAAAACTATCATCTATCTATTAACACATCATATCCTCTATTTAATCCTACATTAACTGTATGTATCTTTTAATTTTTCATTTGATTCAAATAAACTCTTTACAATCCATGTATACAATTGTCGTTGGTGCTTGGAATATGGATCCCTCGGTTTGTTTGTGTTCGATCGGTTCAACTTTTAACCAGTTTAGGTGATATAATTACAAAAGCATATATACACACACACACACACACATATATATATATATATATACATACATACATACATATATATATATATATATTCCAATACTAATCATTTAATGTGTTCGAAGTATAATCATTTAAAATTATAACTAATACATCGTTTTCTAGAAGAGTGAATTTAATTCCTTCTATATAATTTATTCGTGTATATATATATATATATATATATATATATATATATATTCCAACACTAATTATTTAATGTGTTTGAAGTATAATTATTGAAAATTATAACTAATACACCATTTTCTAAAAGAGTGAATTTAATCCCTTCTATATAATTTATTCGTATATTCTCATCATAATTTAATTCTGTTTATTTTGCTACTAATTTTTTTTTAAAAAAAGTAATAGCATTATTTCTTTAATATAACTTGTCCCTTCTTCCTTAACCTTAAATTGCTGATTCGGTCTCTGTTTATATACAAAACTATTTTCATTCTTTTTCTATTTTTTAATCTCGCCACCATCCCTAACACGGTGGTTGAAGTCTCAAATTTCACCTGTCCCAACTTTTGGAGGAGCATAATAGTCAAAATAGCCTACTTTTTTTCTTTATTTATGCTATATTTAACCAAAAAAAAAAAAAGAAATTCTAGATCTTCATCATAGAAAAGAGTACATGAGAAGAAGAATCAGATTCTATTTTGGTTGTACTTTTCCTCCATCTGTCTTCTAAATATGAATTCAACATCCCAAATAGCATGGCTGGGCAGAAGCGTTTTCCATTGAATTCAAAGACGGCTGCTTTTCCTTATCACAAGAATCAATTCCTTTTTCTTGAACAATATAGTAAATGTAAATGCAACCCCCCCCCCCCCCCCCCCAACACACACATCTTACAGAAAAAAAAAAATTCCAAATAACACCTAAACTATCTAAAATTTCAAATTTTGCATCTAAACAAAAAAGTTCAGAAATAGCACTCATATTACTAAAATGTCATAGTCTTGCACTTCTCTTATGTTTGACCATTTAACCACTTTTTCCATTGATCACGACACTATCACATAACATCTTTTAAGGGCATTTTTATCCATTAAAAGAAAAAAATAGACGAATTCATTGCAATAAATCGGAAATTATTTCTATGGATCTATTACACATTTTGAGATCAATCTTGTTACATTTCGATTGTACAATAACAATTAATGCACAATGGAAATTAAAATAAAATCTATGTAATAGATCATCCATATATAATTAAATGGGTTAGAAGAGGGAAGACAATTCGTTACCTTAAAAACGCAACTTTTAAAATTTTTTTTTGTACGTGTAGAATCTTTTCGTAGATTTATTCATGTCTTGAACCACTAACTTCCAAGAACAAGAATTTCTCAAACATTAATCCATGCGAAGAATTATACTCACAATGGCACCAAGAATCAATGCTAGTTGATTTAATTTTGGTGGCAATAAAGTTCTAAAATATTTTCCGTGAGAAGAATTGAGGAATGGAAAATACTTCTTTGTTTATGCTCAATTTTTCTTCCAAAATAAAAAGGCCAAAATTTGTGTGTGCTTCGTGTATCATCATAACAGAGAACAATTCTTCTGTTTTTATAAAACACACACCACTTCTGTCTTTTCCTAAAACCTTCTAGGAAACAATAAGGCACAAAGCCTTTTCACGTACAGAGCATGTTTCCTATCCTTTTTATTTCCTAAACCTTTTAAAAAAATAATTAATAAAGACTTTTTTCTAATTATGGGCTTTTAGATTTAAAAATTGCAATTTGGCCATTGAATTATAATGAATTTATAATTCAACTACAGTCCTTTTAAATAATTGTAATTTTACTCAATTAATTATAATATTTTATAATACACTCATAATTATTATTTCTTCTTATAAATTAACCCCATAATATTATCATATAATATCTTGAGTACCAATTTTTTTGTTGTGTGTGACCTATTATGTTTTTAGGCCTATTAGTAGCAAAATATGAATTAGTTCTAATCACTATAGAATTAATAATTCTTAATAATTAAAATTAACTTATTAATTCTAATTAGGATTAATTTATTAAATCTTTAATTAATAAATTCATATTTAAGATATCAAGAGTGGCATCTAGTAGTGCGTCATGACCATCCAAAAGTCCAGAAAATCAAGTGGCTTCTTATGAATCTTTCAACAGCAAAATATCAGTGCAATGAACTCCTTTTATCATACTATATCTCATTTAATTTTAGAGTATAAAATTAGTACCAACTCTTACTAGAATATAATTTATTCTAACTTGAATTTATTAGTACTTGTTCCAAAATCCATTACTCAATATGTATATCAATTAGAATTATTTCTAACACATAGTCATATTGGCTAATGACTTCTCGAGTAATGATTCCATACAAGTAGCCATAAAATATATGTCCCTACTAGTAGAAGTGACGAATCATACACTAACCCTCTCAATTACTTTTATTTACCTTACGTTGTATCCAATATCCATCTTATAGGGGTTTTAGATAAGAAATCAAATATTAGAATCAAAGTACAACGTTTAGTAAACAAAGTAATTTTGAGATATCAAATTTAAAGATACTTGCACATTTGCTATAATGTGAATTTATCACTGGTATTAAATAGTTATCCACGTGATTATCTCATAGTTAGGTCATCCAGTGAACTTGTTCACTTAACAAATATCCACGTGTTAACTTTGAGTATCATAATACTCACAGATGTGAGAACCACTACTTAATTGAATAAAGAAATATAGCATGTGCTAGTCTTTGCACATTAATGATATCATATCTCATTAATACTATGATTAGAGATAATTTAAGCACAAGTACTATATAGAGTAGTAGAAATCTCATATTATGATATGTATCATAATTTCCTTAATACTATACTATGTACTTTATCTACCAATTTAATATGTATATATGAAATAATTTATTAAATTGAAAGATAAATAATGCCTTTTATTAATAAATGTACAAAAATACATTATATAAATAATTGGTTCTAGAGCACAACTTTAACAATCTCACACTTGCACTAGAAGCAATTATTCATATATCTAATACTGAATGATTGAATATGTCTATCATGTTTCTTTTCGAGTAATGCCTTAATCAGTGGATTGGTTATGTTCTGACTAGTAGGAAGTTTCTCTATCTTTACATCTTTTCTATCAATGATTTTTTTAATAAAATAATGGCATCTAAGTACACGCTTGGATCGTTGATTAGACCGTAGTTCCTTTGCTTGTGCAATGGCTCCATTGTTATCGCAATACAAGAGTACTGGATCAACAATATTGAGTAACACTCCTAGTTCCATAATAAAATTCTTGATCCAGAGAACCTCCTTAGCTGTTTTAGAAGCCGCTATGTACTCAACTTTTTAGTTGAGTCGGCAGTTGTATCTTATTTGAAACTTTTCCAACTAATTGCCCCACTACCAAAAGTGAACATGCAATTAGATTGGGACTTAAAATCATTCTTATCAGACTGGAAACTAGCATTAATTTACCCTTTTACTTGTAAGTCACCATCTCTATATACTAAGAATACATCCTTAGTTCTTCTTAAGTAGTTAAAGATATCCTTAATAGCCACCCAATGACCTTCTCCAAGGTCAGATTGGTATCTACTCATCAAACTAAGAGCACATGATATATCGGGTCTAGTATATATAATAACTTACATGATAGATCAAATTGCTAATGTATATAGTATCTTATTCATGTGATCACTGTGTCTTAGAACATATAGATTTTGAAAGGCTTACTCCATGGGTCATGGGTAAGAATCCCGTCTTAGATTGATCCATGTTAAACTTCTTTAGCACTTTGTCTATTTATGAAAAATGTGAAGGACCAAGCAACATCTTTGATCTATCTCTATAGATCCTTATTCCTAGAAGATAAGTTGCTTCTCTAAGGTCTTTCATAGAGAACTTCTTTGATAACCACATCTTGACTGATTGAATGATAGAGTTATCATGTTTTATTAGTAATATGTCATCTACATAGAGTAATAAGAAAATAATTGCACTCCCACTAATTTTCTTATACACACAAGGTTCATTCACATTTTGTATGAAACCAAATTCTTTGATTGTTTCATCAAAATGGATATTCCAACTCCTAGAAACTTGGTTAAGTCTAAAAATGGACTTAAGTAGCTTACACACTTTAGTGTAATTTTGAATGTGAAACCCTCAGGTTGTGTTTTGTATACTTTCTTAGTTAAGTTTCCATTAAGGAAAGCTATTTTTATATCCATTTGCCAAATCTCATAATTATAATGAGTGGCAAGAGCTAAAAGTATTCTTATGGATTTCAATATTGCTACTCGTGAAAAAGTCTCATCACAGTTAATACCTTGTTGGTGATGATAACCTTTTGCAATTAGTTGTGCCTTATAGGTAATTATTTTACTATCCATATCGATTTTCTTCTTGAAAACCCATTTGCACCCTATGTATTTTATCCCTTTTGGTGGATCAATCAAAATCCATACATGGTTGTCATACATGAAACCATATCTGACTTCATGACTTCCAACCATTTGTCAAATTTTGAACTCTTCAGAACTTCCATGTAAGTGGTAGGCTTGTCTTCTTCTACAAGAAATACGTCATTATGGTCATTAATGAGAAATTCATATATTTCAAGTGCTATACGTATCCTACTTGACCTACGAGATTCTTGTGTATTAGAAGGTTCGTCTATTTTATCAATAGACTTGGGATTAGGTTGATCATTTTTTATTTGTTCTTATTGAACTTCACTAAATTGAATTTTATTCATATTATCTCCTTTAAGCATAAATTCTTTCTCAAGAAACATTACATGCTTTGAAACAAACACTTTATTTTTTAGAAGAGAGATAGAAGTGATATCCATGTGATTTTTTTGGATATCTTACAAATAAACACTTGCCAAACTTATTCTCTAATTTGTATAACTTTGTCCTCTTCACATAAGCAAAACATCCCCAAATTCTCAACAGAGTTAGCTTTGGTTTTTTATCATAAAATAGCTCAAATGGAGTAGTTTCATTCATTTTTATACAACTCTATTTAGAATATAAACAACAGTTTCCAGTGCATATCTCCAAAATGATTTTAGAAGGTCTGCAAAAGCTATCATGGATAAAATCGTATCTAATAAAGTTTGATTCCTTCTTTTAGATACACCATTATGTTGAGATGTATGTGGTGGAGTCCATTGAGATAATATCCTATTATGTCTAAGAAAACTTTGAAACTTTTGACTTAAGTATTTACCTCTCCAATCAGATCTTAGAGTTTTAATATTTTTACCAAGTTGTATCCCTACTTCATTCCTAAATTCTTTGAACTTGTCAAAGGTTTTAGATTTGTATTTCATTAAATACAAATACCCAAATCAAGAATAATCATCGATGAAGGTGATGAAGTATTAATAATTCCCTCTTGCTTGTAATATCATTGATTCACATACATTAGTATGTATTAGTTCCAATAATTGCTTAGCCCTTTCATTTTTCTTGAAAAAGAGGTTTTTGTCATTTTTCCTAGTAAGTAAGATTCATAAGTTTCATATGATTCAAAATCAAATGAGTCTAAGTTACCATACTTATGTAACTTAGAGATGCGATTCTCGTTTACATTGCCTAAACGACAATGCCATAAGTAGGATAGGTTCATGTTATATTTTCTTAATTTCTTATTGCTTATATTGATAACTTAATTTTTCATATCTAGAACATAGAAACCATTCATCAAAGTTGTAGTAACATAATAGATATCATTTAATAAAAAAGAGAAACTTTTATCTTTAAAAATTAAATGAAATCCATGTAAATCCAAACATATAACTGAGATAATGTTTTTAAATAAAACTGGTACATAATAACAATTTTCTAATTCTAGAATCAATCTAGAAGGCAAGTGTCGATGATAAGTCCCCACAACAAATGCAACAACCATTGCTCTATTTACATCACGTAGGTCCATATCACTTTTTTCAAACTTCCTACTACTCTTTAGTCCTTATAAGTTATTGCATAAATGAGATCTACATCCGATATCCGATATCCAATACTCATATCTCATTATTAAATGTAGTATTGATCTTAATCATAAATATACTAGGAATAGAAGCAGGTGTGCTAGCAAGCATTTCCTTCTCCTTCTTTTCTTTTAGTGACTCCTGGTAGCCTTTGCAGTTGTACTTCCAATGGCCCATCTTGCCGCACCAAAAACATGAGCCTTTGGTTACTATTTCCTTCTTCTTCACACCACTTTTGGGCTTAGTTGGACTCTTCTTCTTCTTTTTGGAAGTAGAAGAACTCACCAATATAACTGCATTATTTTCTGTCTTCATAAAAGACTCAATAGTTTTGAGAAGGTTGATTAATTCAGGTAACGTAGTCTTAATCTTATTCATTTGGTAGTTAATAAAAAATTGTGAAAAACTATTTGGTAAAGATTGTAGAATTAAGTCAATACTTAATTCATGATCCATCACAAAATTTAGTGATCCAAACTTCTCTATTAAGCTCACATTTTTAGCCCATGTATTGCTACTAAAGCACCTTCTATTATCTTATAACGGAATAAATGTTTAGAGATCTCATATCTTTCTATTCTTACTTGTTGGTCAAACAACTCCCTTAGATGGAAGATGATAGAGTAAGTATCCACATACTCATGCTGCTTTTGCAGTTCAAAGTTTATTGATGGTAGCTGTTGTGTCACTTTTCTCCTTGCACTTCTTGCGAACCACATACTCATCAGTAGGATTATCTATGGCTAGATGTGGTAGAATAGGAGTATCTAATACGTAAAGCAATTTTTTTGACTTGAGAATAATTCTTAAGTTTCTATACTAATCTAAGAAATTGGTCTCGGTAAGCATGTTTGATTTCAATATGCTACATAAGTTTAAATTGGTTGTTATAATGCAAATGACCTAGATAAAAGATAAGAGACATTAAACTATATATCTATCTATCTACACACACACACACGCACACACACACACACACACACACACACACATGAAATGTATTTAATTAGGTATTTAATTAAACACGTATTTATTCCACCATTTTACTTAAATCAATAGTCCCTCTATTTATTAAAGAAAGCCCGATGGAAGCTTTCATAGTGGATCGATATCCAAATTCCTTAAGAATAATCTTGAGTGTGCCCAACAAACCATTCTTAAATTCTTTGGTAAGTATCCAATACTAATTACATCAAATTTAACTACCGAATCATTAGGTGATTAACATCTTTTAATCTTAAATCATTTAGTACTACCCCAACTTAGTCTCTAATATGCTTTATACTTGGGTATGCCTAACTAGGATAAAGATATTGGTTAAGTCCAACCCATTAATTTAGAATCAAATTCTATAGTTTGAACATACTCAATGTTGAGTTAAGCTTGGGTGTGCCCAACAACCTAATCTCTAAAAAAACTCTCATTCTTGCTATATTAATGGAAGGCTTTAAATTTAATATTATTTGAGGGGTTTAATTATTTAATTGGTGATCTCATCATTAGGCATGCATAATCATCAACACATTGACAATATTGTTATAGACTCAATTACATGGTTTGGTTATGGACTTTTCTAGATAATTTTCTTGAGCTAAATAGGAAATTAATTTTGGTCAAACCTAAGTGTTCATGCATGTTCTTGGTCACCATCTCTATAAGCTTGAAAAATAATTTTTAATCCTATGTAATCTAATTACATAAATTTTCTAATAAAGAAACCTTGAGTTAAATTTGAGAGGAGTTAGATGAGAAGAGAAATTATACAAGAATAATAGAGAATGTAGGACATGCATGCCCTATTTATTCAAAACAAAGCAATACAAATACGTGACACAATATTAATTAATCAAAATTAATTAATCTAAGTCCATAACTAAGCCAACATGCCAAAATATTCTTTAGGCAAAATAAATAAACTTGAAATATAAATTTCAAAATCATTATTTTGGAAAAGAATAAACAATAGATCTAAAATCCTATTTTGGAAACTATTTAGGCTTATTTTGAAAAAGAAAACTTTTGTGGGTTAAAACAAAATAATTTTTTTAAAAACCCCTGGACCTCCTGGAATTCTCCTTAGGGGAGGTCCCCAGTTGGCCTAACAGCTCTAAGGCCACTTGGTGGCTACCTGGGCAACCTAGGACCTTCCTAGGCAGCCTAGTAGTAGCCCAGACCACCTACATTGCTCCTGGGCAGCCTAGGAAGGCTTTCCTAGTCCGCATGGTCATTGAAATTTCATTTTTCCCTTTTCTTTTTGCAGTTTCAATTTAATTTCAGAAATAAATTTCTTGTTGGATTTTGATAGGGTCTAAATTTACTTATATTTCTCTAGCTATTTGAGGTTATTTTGTGATACTTTTGGTTCAATAACAAGCCGATCCCCTTCCTATTTGATATTTTGTATGTGGAAAGTGTTTGTGGTAATTTAGGCAGAGAATTGATGAAATTGAAGTTAAAATGGCAGATTTCTAGTCATGAACCGGTGCCAACCCATAGAAGAACAAACAGTGTCGGCCCTACTCTGGAAGTTCAAGGGAAAAACAGGGAAAAATGCAGAGCAATCATGGTGTTCCAAAGGTGAACCACTGCCGGCCCAAAGTGGGTGAATAGGCACTGGCTTAAGTTGGTTCAAAGGTGGTTTGCACTCCTTGTTGACGTGGAATCTGAAAGTACCAAAGCAAACTTTTGGTATTCTATTTATACTTAGCCTAGGACTTCTCTAGAGAATTTTTAGCAACCAAAAGGCCTATATGAATAACAGGAGTTAATGGAAAATATATGAATTCAAGGATCAAGTTGAAATCATTCATTAGAAGAAGAATTCATCATTCAAGGAGTATTATTTCAAGAAAGTCTTTAACGGAGGAAGAAGAGGGCATGTTTATGAATTCTTTCTAAAACCTTTGTTTTCCTTTTCTTTGAACAATAATAAGATCAATGTTTTTATTGTATTTGGATATTATTTTTGGATTTGTGATACTATATTAGTTTAGTCTTTTGATTAATTAATTAATATTCTTGGTATTTGATCATTTGTTTTTAGTAATAAATTGATGAAATTGGGCAATTCTTTTAATTAACTTAAGAAAAAATTAAGAGATAGTTTTAATTACTCAATTCTAATTTAATTTCCTTAATTCACTCAAGAGAAAGAGAGTTTAAGTCGAGATTTTTAGTAATCAAAGATTATTGATTTCATCTAGAGATAGAGGAATTAATAAATTTCATATCTTTATCACATAGAGATAGAGATAATTATCAAGAACTTGTGTTTTATGCATCTTTTAGACAGAGATGTCCATTAAATCAACTAAGAAATAGTGGAATCATAACTCGAGAGAGAGTAGATTCTATATTACTCCTTTATGATGTCAAGATAATAATTAATTGTGATAATCGCTAAAGGATTCATTGTCATAGCTTTAAGAGTATCTATCTAATTGCATGTTTTACTCTCCTAGAGTTGTGTATATTTTTATCTTTATTTTTACATTTATTCTTTTTCACTTTATTTGGTCGGTTAAATTATGAATGAAAAATAATTAATGGTAGTTATTGAGGATCGATACTCGTTAATTCCTTATACTCTACTTAATAATGAGTAAACTTACCCGTATGTGTGATTTGAGAATTAATATTTTAATTAAAACTTGATTGGGAATGGACTTAAAATTTCATGATTTTTATAACCCAAATTTGACGCATCAAGTTTTTGGTGCCGTTGCTGGGGAACAATATAATGAAAGCTTGGAATTCATTGATTTAGCCATATTTATGTGTCTATATGTAAATATGTATATAGGTTCTTTGTGTAAATAGGTGACATATCTTGTTATTTGTATATTTATATAATTTGTGAATTTATGTGCTAATTGTTGTATCTGAAGCTCCAAAAACATATAGAAACCATGCATGCTTGAGCTAACACTCGAAAAAAAAAAAAAAAAACAAACACACACACACACACACACATAGAGCAGTGGAAGAGTAAAATTATACCTCTGTGCTTTGTTTGACTCTTCACCCATGAAGAAAAACTCCCTCGGCAAATGATGTCTCAGGGATTGTTGAAGCCTCCAATTGAAACCGAACAATCCTTCAACTCCTCCGTGGCATGAACGTGAAAATTTTTGTTTCTCAGAATATTCTACAACCCAATCTATATTGGTGAAACAACTTAAAATGAGGAATTACACTTCTTGATCCTTTGCTATTAATTAGCAAAATCAAGAAATCACAAAAGGAAAAAGAATACAAACGAGAGAGAGAAGAAGAACAAGGCACTGTTGGTTTTTCCTCTGTGTTGTGTGTTTGTGTTTTTTCAAACAGAAGGCCATGACTATTCACAACCCTAGATAACAAAAAATATTGGGGTTTTGATATTTTAAAACCCTAAGAGGCTATCAATAGAAGAGATTTGGGTAATCATTAACTCTTCTATTCCATGAATAAAAAAACCCTGTTAGTCTACGCTATTGGGCCAAAAATAATTTATTATCTTTCTTGGACCCAATGAGCCCAAAAATAATAACAATTAATTATTTATTTCCTCGGCATATTAAAATAATCCAATAAATAATTAATGAGCCTAAATAAACTAAAATAATTATTTAAACCTTTTATTAACTAGTTTAAGCCCAAGTTAATTTTTCTAATTATTCAATCTGGGCTTAGGTCTTGAATAATTAATTAACCAATTAAACTAGATAATAAATTTAATTTTTCTCATTCTTTTATTTTATTCTAGTCTAAAAAATACATTAGATTTCTTGAATAAAATAAAATTCTTTTTATTGTGATCATTTCCTTGACCTAAAATAATTAGGACTTATAGGCTATTCCGATGACCAAAAAGACACATCGCTTTGGCTACTAAAATGACCAAAATACTCTTGTCATATAAAATTAGTTGTATTTTACATTTTAAACATTTTCTAATATCACCATAAGAAAATATTAATCCCAAGGACAATGTTTCGTTAACTATGTCTTCGACCCACAAGTGAAATGACTAAAATACCCCTCTACACTTTGTCGTGCATTAAGAGAGGAAAGAATGTACTAACACCTCTCTAAAAGACATCTAGCATCATTAGTTTTCTAGTCCAATGATAGACAACTTCTTGGAATATTTGTGCTTTCCAAGGGAGCTACCCTAAAGCTAATATCCAAGTCAATCTTCCCCAAGGCCCTGGATAATTTTATCATTCGGACAACTATAATGGGCGATATAGTATAGACATTATCTTGTACAAATCTGTCTTAACTAACTAGACACATATGCCTAACATACAAATATATTAGTCCTTCTAAAGAACATCAACTATAGTATATCAAAGAATATATTTCCAACTTTGTCAGATCATCAACTTATACTCAAGCTGTGAAGTACAAGTCCACGCTATAGCAGTAGTAGTTTATGTTTCTATCACATAGTACTTTTAGAAACCATTGCTACAAGTCCTATTATGCGTATTCGAAATATACTTGTGTTATGAAATGAGAAGACTACTCATTGGCCAAAGGTAAGCCATTTTCTATTTAGAATTCATAACACAATAACCTTGCCATGTTGAGATTTCTATTCTCATCATTGGGTTAAGAATAGTAATTTATGTGTTAATTATCCCATGGTTCATATCTTACTGTGAAAGACCTCTATTCACATGAACCATTTACTTAAATATAATGGGTCATTTCCAATAAAATCATGCACAAATATAAGAAGATTTCACAAACAAATTTCGAGAAAAATATTTTTATTAATACAAGTCAAAATTACATCAAAAACCTATTCTAAGAGGACATATATTCCAACAGTATCATGTGTATTAACTGTACTTAATTGAGTAGTTGTAATTTTTTAGATCTTATTTTTGTATTTATTGTGCAGAATTAGTCTTGGAATATGACTCGACGAACCAAAAGGAGCATAGTGGATTTTTATCCCAAAATCGAGAGAACTTTAACACGAATTAGAAAGGTATATCGAAACTAGGCCGACTGATTTAGTTCAACAAGAAATATGGAAGTTAACCAAAACAATAATGGTGGTAATGGTGGAAACAATAGACGAGCTATGGGTGATTTTGCTAAACCTACAATCTCGGGTACAGATTCGAGTTTTGCTAGACCAAGTGTAGAAGCCAACAATTTTGAAATAAAACTAATATTATCCAAATGATCTAAAATATGATCCAATTTGATAGGTTATCGGATGAAGACCCTAATTCCCACCTTGCAAGTTTCTTGGAGATTTGTGACACTTTTAAGATTAATGGTGTATTGGAAAATGCTATTAAATTCAGACTCTTTCTTTTTTCTCTTAGCGATAGAGCCAAATCTTAGTTTAAACCTTTGCCCATAGTATCGATCACTACTTGCAATAGATTAGTTGAGAAATTCTTAGCTAAATATTTTCCTCCAACAAGGACAACCAAGCTTAGAATTTACATTTTTGCCTTCTAACAATTAGAGTCTGAGAGTTTATATGAGTGTTGGGAAAGATGGAAGGAGATGTTGAGAAAATGACCTCACCATAGGTTTAAATTGGGCATGCAGATGCAAACTTTTCATAGTAGATTGAATTTTCCTTCGAAACAATTGATTGATGCATCCGCTAGAGGTACATCTATTTCTAAGACCCTGGAGGAGTTCTATGATTTACATAAAAATATTACTATGAACAATTACTCGAAGGGCAACCCAAGATCTAAGGCTCATATTCAAAGAATTCACAAATTTGGTGTTGTAGCCGCCTTGGTTGCTAAAGTCGAGAGACTAACACAAAAGATGGAACAAATGGTGGCCCCCTCTTAACATCAGGTAATGAACATTAATTGTGATTTTTGTGGAGAATGGCACCCTAATCATGAGTGCCCAAATATAGGTTCCTCTCAAGAGTTTGTAAAACAAGCTACTTTTATGGGGAATGAGAAATAAGAGAATAATTCTTACAGTGCCACCTATAATCTTAGTTGGAGGAGTCATCTTAATTTCTCTTGGACTAATCAAAACCAATCTAGGCAAAACCCTTCACATTTTAGTAGAAACCAAAGGACTCAACCTTCTTTGCCTTATAATGAACTACCACCAAAGCCATCATCGAGGAATTAGTTAACCAAATGGTAAGTTCTATAGAAACATGTTTTCAAGAAGTTGATGTAGAGATCAGAAATTTGGAGGCTTCGATGCACAGCCTGGAGAATCAAATTTGTCAATTATTTAAGCTTCTTCGAGATCGTCAAACTGAATCTCTAGCTAAAAATACAAAGAATAATCCATGAGACAAAGATCGTAGAAAGAGATAAACTTTGTTTGCTTTTGTAGTTTAATTTGGACAATTTTTTATTTCGTTTGTTTTAGTTTATTCTTTCTTATTTCCTTTTTTGGAATTCATGCATTCATATCTTTCATGGCTATTTATCTTTTTGTACATTTATTTATTAATTATAAAAAAGAGAAAAGCGAAAATTTTGAAAACAAAACTAACCAGGCGCTGAACCCGTTAGTTGGACCTAGGACAAGCTTTCTGCAGGATTTTCTTTCCCAGACTACACCTGGCATCGGTTCGTAAACCTAGACTAGGTGTCGGCTCAAGTCGGGACTTTCGTATAAAAGAGCTGAGCCGGCTTATTTTTTTTAAAACTCTTCACTTTTCTCACTTTTTCTCTCAACCTATCGCCGGCTTTTCACTCCCAACCATCGCTAGATTGATTTTAACCTTCAAGCTCATCATCAAATCATCAAACCCTTGATGTTTTATTGTTTCTTCGAATTGAAATCATAAAATCCCAATTTTTCTTCACAACCCAACTTTCCAATCCACTTGATTTGTTCATGATTTCTTTAATTGCTTTGCATTGGATGATTACCCATACATTGAAGAACAAAGTGGTATGATTTTTGTTTTATTTTTATGATTTAATTTTGAGTATGGTATTCTTGCTATTTTTGCTATATTTTTAGCTGAAATCTAATAATTTTGCTTGTTTGATTTGGGATGATTAAGTTTGTGAATCTATTGTGCATGGAATAGCATGGGTTAATGTTTATTGATGTTATTTATTTGATCTTAATTTATTCTTGGATATCCGTATGGCTATTTTGGCATAATTCTCTTAATATGGTTTTTGTTCTCAAAAAAGGAAATTCTTTATGCTTGGATTGAGTTTGTTGCGGTAGTATATTGCTAAAGATATTACTGCATTTCTCTAGGGTTAAAGATTAGATGGTTCTTATGTTGATCATAATCCTCATTGTTGATTATTCATTACTGCATTGAGAACTCTTTATTAATATTATGTTTAGATAGTGGAATTGTGTTTTCATTGCAAGTATGTTAAGGAGAGTTGGTGGATTGAATTGGTGTTGAGATTTATAGAGTTGGGTAATTATTTGTGAGTTGGTTGAGAGTTGTGTTTACTAGAGGGTTGTATTGTGAATTGTAGTCTACTCTCTTCCTCTTGTCTTGTCTTTTCTTTCGATGATCATATCATGTCTAGACCAAGAGGAATAGGTCTATGTTTTAAGAGGTCCAGTGCCTCATCTTCTTTTGCTTCTTCTTTTGAGCCATCATGCACATCCTACTTATTTTGTTGAGCCTACCTGTTGGATTTGGTACCAGAGCCATGTTAATAATAAAATTATAGTAGAAAAGACCTTCAAACCATCTTTGGACAACTCGCTGCAGTTATCTATTATGTTTAGGAGATTGAGATGGGAGGCTATTATTAGACCTCAAGGAGTTTATTATCCTGTATTAGTTAAGGAATTTTATGCCAATATACAGGACAAGAAAAAGAACAATCTCGAGACTATATCTACTATAATAAAGGGGATTCCCATTAAGTTTAATAGGGCTAAATTAGCCACTATTCTGAGTGTTAATAATAAGGGATCTTGGGTAGCTGTGGACCATCACAATCGAAGGATTATCTCTGATCTTCAGTAAAGCTTTAATGACACTTGTCAGGGATTGGGTATGCATAGGATAGGACCTATTATTTCTCCTGATTATTTCTCTAACAATGATCTATAGGCCTAGTTAAGAGCCCTAGTCTACATTTTTACTTTTAATGTTATGCCTAAGGCTAGTGGATTTAATGAGGTTAGAGTCATTGATATGTATATCTCTTTAGGATGATAGATAGTCCGCCTATTTCACTCACTCCTTTGATTATCCAGTTCATGAGGGATATGGTCTATTCTTCCAAGGCCTTTGTTTTTCCTTTGGCGATCATGCGTATCCTTCAGGCTTTTGGAGTGAGTTGTGATGGGGAGTTGTCTAAGACCATTATTCAGAAAGATATAGTAACTGAGCATAAACTAGTGCAGTTTAGATATAAGTATCATGAGGGAGAGAGAGATGTTGGAAGAGATCAGTTGAGGTCCAGCATCTCGGGATGGAGGTGATACCTTCGGAAGATAAGGAGGAGCAGCCTCACAGCTTTGAGCACTTGCCATTAGTTCGAGATCATAGCCTAGTGCTTGGTTCAAGGCTGAGATATACACCCAGATGGAGTAGATTAGATTTGGGATAGAGACTCAAATGACTATTCTTCTCTAGCTTAGAGATTTTATAGCTAATACACATAGATGGCAGGATGCTCAGGAGCAACGCTTGACTTCATTTATGCAGTAGTTTCCTGGGTAGGTAAGAGAAGCTTCTACTAGTCAAACTAGGTGCAATGGTATAGCTGAAGATGATGATAATGACGAGGAGGATAATGACGCAACTACGGAGGCTAATGATTGAGATCCTCCTTTGATCAGTATGATTTTTTAGCATTATTTTTCTCTTTACATTTTCATAAATTTTCTTAGGTTTTCTATTTTCCTTTTATGTTTAGTTTCTTTTTCTAGTTTTATATGTGTTTTGTTTATTTTGCTAGTAACTCATCCTTATTAGGAAACATGATCGTTGGACGGAAATCAACTCTTTTGTGGAAATTCATGACTATAGAAAGTATCCTTTTTTCTTATCTTCTTTCTCTTTATTTTTCTTAGTCCCATGGTTAGTCTTTCTTGTTATATTTTGGGGCCATTGAGAACAATGTCCAATTTAAATATGAGAAAGGAGTTCAATGCCCTGAAATTTCTTGACATTTTGAATACTTGGGATATTTGGAAATTTCTTGACTTCTTGATTATTTGGGATATTTGGGAAAAAATTTTCAATTTTTGAATGAAATTGGCTTGGTTTGCTTATGATTTTCTTTTTAACTTTGGATAAGGATTTGTTATTCAATTGGTTAGGTTTAATTGAAGTAAACTTATGTATTAAGTTGAGTGTTTCTAAGTCTGGAAAATTTAAGTTAACCTTAGTTATGTTTATTATTTGAATTTTTATTCCATTTCTTAAATTTGAGTATGGATGATATGATGAAATATGAGGAAAGTTATTGATTAATTTGTGTTTCATGGTATTTAAATTTGCTCTAACCTTGTGAATTATGAATAAGGATAGTGAGGAAAAGTGTATGTCCTCAAAAGAAAAAAAAAAAAAAACATGTGTCATAATGAAAGAAAAAAAATGTTTTTTTTTTTTTTGAGAAAAAAAAGGAGAAGTTCTATGCTGAAAAGAGAGTCAACATGGATAGAAATAGCAAGTATTGTTCGGTGTATTCTCTTGAAGCTATCCTGAAGGCAAAGGCGAAGGTGAAAGAGAAAGAAAAAGAAAAGAAAAGAAAAGAAGAAAATGATGACTATTAGGGGTCTAATACAGTGAATGAAGAGAAAGTCATTCACTTGAAGCTATCAATTCCTCAAGTCTTCAAGGAAAAAAAAAAAAAAAAAGGTGGAGTGTTTTCTTATTTTTTTATTTGAGGTTATGCGAATGTGATTCTATGATGCTTGAAGTTGGTTAACAACTTGACTTGTATGATTTATATTGTCTATGTTTTAGCTTAGAGGGTGAAATAATTTTTTTGTACTAAATATCAGCTTGTTTAGCTTAATTTTGAGGGTCTTGGAGATATTTGGTTTAATACATGAGTTTGCAAAAGTTTTCTTAAAGGTTTGAATGAATGACAAATCTTTGCTCACGGTTGAAAAGAAATTGTAACTTTATTATGAATGGATATATGCTGAGATAATTGTTTATTTTGCCTTGTCTTAAGTATTTGCTCAGGGACAAGCAAAGGCTTAAGTGTGGGGGAATATAATAGGACCTAAATCTACCTATATTTTCCTAGTTATTTAAGATTATTCTGTGATACTTTTGATTCAATAACTAGCCAATTCCCTTCTTATTTGATATTTTTCCTGTGGAAAGTGTTTGTGGTAAAATTAGCCAAAGAATTGATGAAATTGAAGTTAAAATGACGGATTTCCAGTTATGAACTAACAGCAGCCCAGAGCAGAACAACCAGCACCGACCTTGCTCTGGAAGTTCAAGGGAAAAATAAGAAAAAATATAAAGCAATCGTGGTGTTCCAGATGAACTGACGCTGGCCCAGAGGGGGTGAACAGGCACTGGCTTGAGTTGGTTTAGAGGTAGTTTGCACTCATTGTTGACACGGAATTAGAAAGTTCCAAAAAGAACTTTTGGTATTCTACTTGTACTCAGCCTAGGACTTCTCTAGAGAATTTTTAGCAACCAAGAGGCTTATACAAATAAGAGGAGTTGATGAAAAACATATGAATTTAAGGATCAAAGTTGAAATCATTTATTAGAAGAGGAATTCATCATTCAAGGAGCTTTGTTTCAAGAAAGTCTTTCATGGAGGAAGAAGAGAGCTTGTCTATAAGTTCTTTCTAAAATATTTGTATTCTTTTTGTTTGAACAATGTTGAGATCAATTTTTTCATTGTATTTAGATATTATTTTTGGATTTGTGATATTGAATCAGTTTAGTTTTTTATTCAATTAATTACTATTCTTGGTATTTTATTACTTATTTTTTAGTAATGAATTGATGAGGTTGGGTAATTTGTCTAATTAACTTGAGAAAGAAGTTAGGAGATAGTTTTAATTACTCAATTCTAATTTAATTTTCTTAAGAAGTTAAGTCGAGAGTTTTAGTAATCAAAGGTTATTGATTTCACCTAGAAAAATGGGAATTATTGAATTTCATGTCTTTATCACCTAGAAATAGGGATGATTATCAATGACTCGTATTCTATGCAACTTTTAGTTGTGTTAGTGAGACAGAGATGTCCATTAAATTGACTAAGAGATAGTGAAATCATAACTAGAGAGAGAGTGAATTCTACATTACTCATTCATGATGCCAAGATAATAATTAATTGTGATAATTGCTAAATGATTCATTATCATATCTTTAAGGGTATCTATCTAATTACATGTTTTACGCTCCTAGAGTTGTGTATATTTTTATCTTTATTTTTATTTTTACTCTTTATCACTTTAATAATTAGTTAAATAATGAATTAAAAGTAACTAATGGTAGTTGTATATTGAGGATCGATACTCGTCAATTCCCTATACTGTACTTAATGATGAGTATACTTGTTCCTATATGTGATTTGAGAATTAATATTTTAATTAAAACTTAATTGCGAATAGACTTAAATTTGCATGAATTTTATAACCCAAATCTGACACATCAAATTTGAATTTGAAAATATGTTAATTTCTATTAACTAATAATAAACCTGTAAAATACATACGAGATGTCTCTAATACCACTGTTGGATTTTGATCATACAATAACAATTAATGTGTAGCAGAAATTAAAACAAAATTGATGAATAGGATTACTCGTATGTAATTAAACGGGTTAAGAGAGAAAAAAATTTCGTTACCTTGAAAACGCAGTTTTTAAAAATTTTCTTTGTGCGTGGAACCTTTTCGTTGATTTGTTTGAGACTTGAACCACTAAATTTCAAGAACATGATTTTCTCTAACATTGATCTACATGAAGAATTATACTCACGGTGGCACTAAGAATTAATGCTAGTTGATTTAATTTTGGTGGTAATAGGGTTCTAAAATATTTTCCACTAGAAGAATTGAGGAAAGGAAAATAGTTCTCTATTTATGAACCAAAAGAAAAATGGCCTAATTTTGTGTGTTTCATGTATCATCATAACGGAGAACAATTCTTCTATTTTTATAAGACACACACACTGCCAATATCTTTTCCTAAAACCCTTTAGGAAACAATACGGCACAAAGCCTTTTAATGTACAAAGCATGTTTCCTATCCTTTTTGTTTGCTACAACTTTTAGGAAAACAATTAATAAAGCCTTTTTTCTAATTATGGGCCCTTGGATTTAGAAATTACAGTTTGGCCATAGAATTATAACAAGCTTATAATTCAACCACAAGCCTTTTAAATAATTATAATTTTACACAACTAATTATAGAATTTTATAATTATCTCATAATTATTATTTATTTTTACAAATTAATCCCATAATATTGTTATATAATATCTTTAGCACCAATTCCTCTATTGTGTGTGATTTATAGGTTTTCGGTCTATTAGTAACAAAATATGAATTAATTTTAATCACTATAAGGTTAATAATCTTTAATAATTAGAATTAACTTATTAATTCTAATTAGAATTAATTTATTAAATTTATAATTGATGAATCCATATTTAGCAGATCAAGAGTGGTATCTAGCAATGCATCATGAGCACCCAAAAGTCCAAAAGGTCAAGTGGCTTGATATGAACTTTTTAATAGCAAAATATCAGTATAATAAACTCCTTTCATTACACTATATCTTATTCAGTTTTCGAGTATGGAATTAGTGTCAACTCCTATTACAATATAATTAATTCTAGCATGAATTTATTAGTACTTGTTTCAAAATTTATTACTCAATATGTGTATCAATTAGAACTATTTCTAATACATAGTCGCCTTGGTCAAGGATTTCTCGAGTAATGATACCATACAAGTGGCCGTGAGATATATACCCTTACTATTAGGAGAAATGAATCTTTTATTGATCATCTCAATTACTTTCGTTTATATGTAATACCCAATATCCATCCTATAGGTGGCCTCAGATGAGACTCCAAAGATTAGTATCTAAGTACAATGCTTGGTAAATAAAGTACCTTAAAGATCTCAAGTCTAATGATACTTACACATTTGCTATAATGAGATTCTATCACTGGAACTAAATATTTATCTAAGTGATTATCTTATTGCTAGGTCATCCAATGATCTTCTTCACTTAACTAGCATCTACGTGTTAACTTTGAGTATCATAATACTTATGAATGTGAGAACTACCACTTGATCCAATCAAGAAATATAATACATGTTAATCTTTGTGCATTAACGATGTCCTATCTCATTAATACTATGACTAGGTATAATTTAAGTACAAGTATTACATAGTATAGTAGGAATATCATATTCTAATCTCTATTATAATTTCCTGAATACTATACTTTGTTCTTGGGAATTTATCTACCAATTTAATATGTGTACACGAAATGATTAATTAAATTGTAAGATAAATAATGTATTTTATTAATAAATGTCCAAAAATAAATTGTACAAATGATTGGCTCTAGAGCACCCATCTAAAAAATCCACAAAAAAAAAAAAAAAAAATCACATCTTGGACCTTTATCCCTCACATAAAATATGAAATTAGTAAATGTTTGTTTTGTCAGTAGTGAAAAAAAATACCGAGATTTACTTATTTTTTGCCAAAATCTGCGAATCTTTTTATAGCATTCTTGTCAATCCATGAGGTTCTAAGGATACTTTCTTTCCTACAATGACAAATGGGCAGTGGAGGACTTCGACTTCTCGGCATTTCCAAATTATAGTGATATGTTCTTTTCTTTTTTTTTTTTTTTGGGAGAGGGTTAAAAGATAAGGGTATTTTGAGGAAGAAAAAGAAAGAAAAGAGTTAAGTGTTTTGGAAATTATGCCATCAGTTCTATTAAAAGAAAAGAGTTACTGCCCATAGAGTAATTTGCAAGGGCAAAAATGCCACACGTGAGGGTCACACGATTAACAGAAAAGGTGGTTAAATAGTCAAACTTTATAGAAGTTCAAAACTAGTTATAATGAGGTCTCATCATATATACATTTTCTATTGTTTTTATGTTTTAATTGAGATAAATTCTTACCTAATTTACAACTCAGCACATCCTTTTTATCTTATTTCTGCTAGAAAATGGAAAATATCAATTAAAGATAGAACGAAAGAAAAAGGGAAGAAGAGGGAAGAAAATATAAGAAATGGAGATTGAAGAAATCAACGAAGCTATGTGCATATTGTTCAGTGAACAGGTGGTGAAGAGAATTCCAACTCCTTAGGCCACCAGGTGAACAACATAAAGCCATTTTTGTCTAGAAACTAGGCAGGCCACCTGGTAATCTTCATATTAAAAAAATTTCTAGAAAGTGTTTCATGTGGCGGTCTAGGGAGCTTTCATTTCCCTAGGACACTTAGTTGTTTATATATATATATATATATATATATATATATATATATATATTAGTTTTAGGGTGGCGGCCTAAGGAAGTTTAAGTTTGCTAGTTTCTTGGTCTTGAATCAAAAGTGTTTGTTTTCCAGAATTTTAGCAGCCTAGGGAACTTGGACTTCTCTAGGCCGCCTTGTTTCTAGAAAAACTTGGTGGCCTAGGGAAGTCCAAGTTTCCTAGGTCATCCACTTGTGAGAAAAACACTATTATGAGCATTTTTGTGAGATCTACATAGCTAAACTTCTATATAATCATTATTTTCACACAAAATCAAGGGAAGAGAGTTTGGGAAAGGCTATGGTTTCTTCCAAGAGCCCTAGTTCTTATGAGTTTGAGCACTAAGAAGAGAGGAGGACTAAGAGATCCAAGGAAGAAGAAGGTAAATTACTTGAAGATTTCAAGAGGAAGAAGGAGGCTTGTCTATTAGTTTGTTTTTATCTCCTTTTTATAATTTTACTTGTATTCTTATGCTAAGATTTGACTTTTAATTATAATGAAGGGTTGTACCCTAATTTTTGTGCTTGAGAATGATGTATTATTTTTAGATCATTGATTCTTGTTCTTCGGTATTTGGTTGTTTGAGCTTATTTTGTTATCTTAGTTGAGTTGGGTTTTGATGGATTTATTTCAGTTAAATATTCTTCCTTAATGATTTCGAGAGATAGGGTTGAGGTTAGAACACCCACTTGACTAAGTTAACATTTGCCGTTTTCAATTAACCCAAGAGGAAAGTTAGGAATTAGGGTTAATAACCAAAGGATTTATGAAATTGCTTAGAGACAGGGATTTTGTGACC
Organism: Voacanga thouarsii; assembly: GCA_026120185.1. Lineage (NCBI taxonomy): Eukaryota > Viridiplantae > Streptophyta > Magnoliopsida > Gentianales > Apocynaceae > Voacanga > Voacanga thouarsii. The sequence goes on along the minus strand of JANUWF010003373.1, from coordinate 986,142 downwards.
TCCAGATGATTTGGGATGGTGAGTGATGATTAATGCACCTTTACATTTGGTTGGTTAGGTAGAGATACCGATTAGTCGAATTTTGGAGATAGAACCCACATAACTCGAGAGATAATAAGATTGATATTTGACTCACTTTGGTGTCTAGAATTATGAATTATTGGTTAAGGGATGCTCATTTCTTAGGTCTTGAATGGGGGAGTTCCTTTGGTTACATGGGTTATTCTCTTTCTTATGAAATTGCGACTCTATATTATGTGCAAGAATATGACTTCTCTCCTATTATAATTAGTGTTATGCCTTATATTTATATTTGACTAAACAATGAGAAGAGAAGAAAGTAGAGGTAGTAGCCATGCTCCCTAAGGTTCTTCAATACTTGCCAACTATCTAGACTACATGATAGGTGTATTTGCTTATATGTGTGTGTTGTGTGATTCTAATTGGAATTTTAATTATAAAAATTTGTGTGTACATGGGGCACAATGACTTGGATTTTCTATATGAACAAACACATGCATCAAGCTTTTGGCCCCATTGCTGTGGAATGACTTAGGCTATATTCAAAAAATTTTGATTTTTGTTGATTTAGCCTTGTATTTGTATATACTCTTGTACATATCACTAAATTGTTTATAAATATTTGTTGTAGGTATGTATGTTGTGATTTTATTTTATTTTGGCCAAAATTTGTATTTGAGAGTTCTTTGATTATTGTTTTGTTATTGTTGTAAAACAGATGCTTTTGGACTTTGAGTAATTTCATTCTCAGTTATTGGTTTATTTGTTTATATCTTATTCTTTGGTTGGTTGAGTATGATTATGAGAATTTGTTGGAAATTGGAGATTTGTGGTGTGATTTCTTGGGTTGAAAAATGGAGATTGAATTAGTGTGATGGAGATTATATTCATTTTGCTTGAAATTGGAATTTTGAAGGTGGATATGTGGTATATGGTTTGGTTGGATGAATTTTTCTTTTGGAGAAATTTCTTTGGCTTATACTTAATCTTTGTTCGTTCTTTTTGGAGTTGGAAATTTTTGGCTCTCTTATAAACTATGCTTGTTGATTTGTAACTTGGAGTTACTTTGGAAGCAACATTATTTTGTATTTTTGTCTAATAAATGAATCGGTTGTCTTTTGGACTCAAATTTTATTTTTGTTCATCATTTGGAGATTCAAAAATTACTCTTGTTTTCAGGGAATTTGGTTTTGGCTTGGAATTATGAGGTTTAATGAATATTTTGAAGATTATTGATCTTTTGTTTTTCTCTTGAGGAATCCTTGCGCTATCAATTTAATTTAGTTTTTGCGAAGTTGTTTTGACATTGTGACATGGATAATGATTAGAGGGAAGATGTATGGTTATAGGGGAATGATACTCAACCTGGTTATCATAGTGAGGGAGTTAATGACGTCCATGGGATTCGTGAGCTAATTTATGGGTTATCACTTGAACCTCTTCTAAAGTAATTTGCCATTTTAGCCATTTCATATTTTGAGGAGGTGGAGGCATTGATAAGGCATCAAGAAGCACTAATCCAAAATTTGGGAGATGAGATTTAGATGATTTGCCAGGAATCTTGAAGATAAAGCTTCTCATGAACTTGTTGAGGCAATCATATTGAGAAGTGGTAAAAAGCTGACTAATCCTATAATACCATTGAGCAATGACGATGATGAAGGAAGAATAGAAGTAGGGTGTGATAAAGAACAAGTGCCATCAAGGGAAACAGAGGAGGTACCACTTTTACCCGAGAAAATAGAAGCGAGAAAGACAGAAAAAAGAAACACTATTCTTCTGTGACATATTCGGATCGTCTAAGAAAAGGAAAAGATGAAGAGCAATTTAAAAAATTCTTGGAGTTATTCAAACAGTTGCAAATGAATCTTCCATTTGTTGAGGCCCTAACACACATGCCCAAGTATGCTAAATTTTTTAAAGGCATTCGGTCCAACAAAAGGAAGCTAGCACTACAAGAAAATGATATATTAGCGACAAATTTTTTTTCCTAACTAATGTTTTATTACTAAAAGTACCCTTTAGCGAAGAATTTTTTTTTTTTTTTTTAGCGATCAAAACTTTTTCTTGGTACTGATTAAGACATTTGGCGACAAAATTTTTATTTCCTAGCAAAAAATGATGGCTTTAGCTAGGAAATAAGTGTATTAACAAAGAAAAATTTAAGTTTCTTCGCTAATGATGCATCGTCAACGACAAAAATTCATTTCTTAACTAAAAATATTAATTTTTATCATTATTAACTATACTTTAGCAACGAATTTCATATTTCTTAGCAAATACCTGTCTTTGAATTTTTAAATATTTACAACATTGCCCCAAAAATTTTGTAAATTGGTCTTTAAATTTTGTATAATTATAAAATGACCTAAAATTTGTAAATTTATCCCTTAAGTTTAAATATTTATAATATAAGCCTAAAAATTTTATAAATTATTCCTTAAATTTTTAAATATATAAAATATGACTCCAAATTTTACAAATTGCTCCTTGAATTTTGTAAAATTATAAAATGATAAAAAAAATCTATAAATTGGACATTTAGAATATTTAAAATATTATCCAAAAAATTTTACAAAGTAGTCCTTAAATTTTTAAATATTTATAAATACATTACATTTTGGGCTACTTTATAGAAATTAAGCTAGAGTATATGGAAAAACATGTCTGATTACTTTCAAACTTGGTCATAATACATTTTTTAGAAAATTTAATAAATCTAACGATTCGATCGTTAATTTGATTTGTTATCCTTATAATATGAGTAGGGGTTTGGGTTTTTTTTATAATGATTACGCAAGATTAGGCGATAAAATATATCCCTTTAAATTTGGTCATAATATGGGTTTTAGTAATTTTAACAAATCTGTCGGTTGGATAGTTAATTTGATTTTCCTATATTTGTAAATCGGCTAGGTTTCCAGCATTTTTATAGAAACTATGCCAGATTATGTAGCAAAATAGACCAATTACCTTTAAATTTAGTCATAATATTTTTTTAGTGATTTTATCAAATCTAAAGGTTAGATAGTTAATTTAATATGCCTATCTTTCTAAATGTGTTAGGTTTTTTGTATTTTTATAGAAATTGTGTCAGATTTTGTGCCAAAACATATTCAATTACCTTAAAAATTGGTCATAATATTTTTTAGCACTTTTATCAAATCTAATGATTGGATCATTAATTTGATATGCTTATCTTTGTAAATGGGTTAGGTTTTGAGTCTTTTATAGAGATTATGCTTGATTAAGTGGCAAAACATATTTGATTACTTTTAAATTTGGTCCTAATATTTTTTTTAGTGATTTTATCAAATATAATGGCTGGATCATTAATTTGATATACGTGTCTTTTTAAATGTGTTAGGTTTTTTGTATTTTTATAGAGATTATGCTAGATTTTATGCCAAAATATATTTGATTATCTTAAAATTTTGTCATAACATTTTTTTTAGTAATTTTATTAAATCTATCAGTTGGATGGTTAATTTGATATGCCTATCTTTGAAAATAAGTTAGGTTCCGATTATTTGTATAGAGATTATGCTAGATTAAGTGGCAAAATATATCCAATTACCCTTAAAGTTAGTCCTAATACATTTTTTAATAATAAATTATCAA